>CM077233.1:19602854-19655354 GCA_039654775.1 Spinibarbus caldwelli | reverse complement strand
ACAATAGATGTCTATGAAATGTCCCCATTAAGTAAATGTGTGTTTATAATAAAATGAAAAACCAAAATGTTAAGAATTGTTTCAGAAAATATACCAATATATTAAACATTTACTTGCTTGTTTATGGATAGCTTTCAAAACAAAATTGAATAACGTGCAACAAATATAATTCTGAAATGGGATAACAGATTTTTTTTTTCTGTCACATTTGATCATTTTTTAGGGTGTTCTTTAGAGGTATTCTGAGCGCCCTCGTCCCCATGTACAAAAGAACCACTGAACTCCTCCAGAAGGTGTCTCAGTCTCAGCCCATGGCCTACCTGACTGACTTTACCCTGCCTGGGGAACTGAAAGACTTCCTGTGCCTCTCATACCCAGATCTACTGTTGGAAGAAGGCACCAAAGACCCTTTAAGGGCCAAAAAAAGGAAACAAAAGTCCAACTTTTCTCTCCTTTCCAGGTTGTTTGAGGGTAATGGGCATGAAGAGGGTAATGGAGAAGAGGCGAGAGAGATGATGCCAATAATAGCTGCCGGTTATGATGAAGGTTCTAGTCTGGACCTGGGGGCAGCAGTTTTACAGCGACGGACAGGTTTTCTTACCAGTTTTGTTTTTGTGTAATTTATACTGCTTTGCTTTTATATGCATACATTATACGTAAATGTTATGTAATCATATTTGCTTGTGATTCTCCAGATGTTTTACCCTGTGGACTGGACATGAAGGTTGTGCTTCAACAATCTTGTAAATCCACCAAACAGGTATTTAATTTAATTAAAAAAAAAAAAAAAAAATCTCATAATTGACTCATAATTTCAACTTAGTACGTCAATTTTTTGACATCACATTTATGACTTGTCATAATTTTGATTTATCATAATTTTTTACATCATAATTTTGACTTTAAAAGTCAAAATTGATATACATAAGTCATAATTATGAGATCAATTTAAATTTAAGTCATAGTTTCACATTTTAAAGTCATGATTTTGACTTTGTATCTCATGTTTACTACTTTTAAACTCATAATTTTGACTTTACATCTCATATTTATGACTTAGAAAAGCATGTTTCTTATTTTCTTGTGTGGCGGAAATGGGCTTCTATACAAATCAAACTGAAGTACATTTTTGAGAAAAATAATATGCTGAGATTATTATAGAAATGCAATCACTCGCTAATTTTGATACATTCTTCCCAAAGATGTCTCTGGAGCCAGAGATGAAAACGGACATCTTAAGTCAAGCTGCAGTCTTTCAAAAGAGGAAGTTCTTGAAGTCGCTGAGGAGGGTGTCTTCTTTCAGAAATATGGCTGCCAATCTGAAGGAAATGATGCACTGGTGCCGGAGCTGTAAGTTTCATCAAGTGCGTAAGCACCTGGCCTTCTTGCACCTGAAATGTCTGAGAATGGAAAGTCTGGAAGCTGAAGGTGTCAGGTACAAAAATACTCTTAAATGAAATTTGTGTTTCTTAGTCATTCTTAAAAATATAAATTATTTCAGCAGGAGTGTATATTATTGTGTATATCATATCTAATCATGTGTGTATATATATCTTTAAAATTAGGGTGGAGAAGAGATTGAAGAGGTTTAAGTTAAAAGTTCAAAAGGCATTGATGCTTCAAAATACTTTGCCACAAAAGCATTCCAGTTCCTTCATTGCACTTTGGAGAACTCGGTGGCACCATGGAACACGCTTCATGGCACGCTACAGAACTGCCAGGCGTAGATCTGCATTTTCCAGGAAGTGTTCTAGACCAGTTAAAGACTTGTTTGTTTCATTGAAACACAGGCCACAGCAGCAATCCTCAAAAGAAGAGGTGTCAGGAAACAATAAGGTACCTGGAGCTGAGGAAAAAATAGACTCGCAGAAACCAAATGTGCCAAATGATGATATTGATGATATTTTTGCATTTTTTGGATTTTAAATGATTCATAGTGTTGGTTGAATGCATGATTTTTTTTTTTTTTTTTTTTTGACAAAACCTGACCACATCACTGTGAAAAAGCTATAGTTATATAAAATGGTGTATATTGTATGTGACATTTTCTGCACAATTGTAATTTTGTAGAGAAATAATGTTTAATTTTTGATTTACAAATGACAGACGATTCTCAGTGAACTCTGCTGCATGGAATGTGAAAATCCAAAGAAATAAACTGAAAGAATAAAAATGTAGTCAAAAGGAAGTTTGTGAAAGTTTGAAAACCATGTTTATTTCAAATGTACTATATGTAAACAAAATATCCCCACCCCATTTTAGCCCACCCCATTAATGAAGGTGTTCCAGCAAACATGAACTGAAACAAACATGCACAAAAGCATGGGCCAAAATACCTTGCAACTACTGTACCGATCTGATCAGCACATTCAGAAATAGTCTGTGGTTGAGATTATCAGAAAAAGTGTTTTCAGTAGTTACTCCAAATATCAGTCTATGTATGCTTAAAGTGCACTAAATGTTTAAAGATGTGGAATGATTAACTGCAAAAGCCAAGTATTATGTTTGCGCAGTGAATTATTCTTGATGTTACACCAGGTTTATTAAAGCATCTTATAAAAAAGTAAATAGTACAAAATCGACATTACATGTATATGTATTTAAAATGAAAGTTTAAAATACAGTTAAATACAAAAATAGAAACAATTTAAATTCAGCTTTTTCTCATCCATTTGCCAACAGATTTTTTGTGAGAAATTTCTTTCACTTTGTCCCCTTAACAAACTTTACAATATAGAGTAATAAAGTTTAGTTGGTTTTATTACAGCTTAGTTTACACCACAACCTGTCCCAGAATGCCTCGTGCATCTCCGGGTCCCGTGGCCAGTCTAGATAGGTTCTAGTTTTTACCAGCCGGGCCAATCTATGATGGGAGGATAGCAAGCGAGACGGAATCACTTCTAGAAAGACCAGGATAAGAATGTCCCTGTGTTCTACTTGGAGCCGGTAGGTAGCCAGCTGCATTTCCAAAGAACACCAGTTGCTACCGAGGTAGTTGTGACTGACGAGACAAAGAGTCCGGCGACTTGCATAGATGCTGTCCGTGATGTTTTCCACAATGCCTTGTCCCAACTGAAAGTCCCGACTGTGCAGGCAGAGACGTAAAAATGGTGGGCCCCGCCGCTCTAAGTTTGGAAGAAGTTCCTCAATGACCCAGTGCTCATCCTTACTGCTGTAAGACACAAAAACATCATAGCGGTACTGGTGTTTACTGTTCACACGCAAAGCCTCTCGGAACCATCCGCTGGCAATGTGATAGAATGGAGCAATGTATTGGCCTGCAAACTTATATGACAGGACCACAATAATAAAAACACACAAAAAGGCGGATGTGGAGGTGAAGAACATAAACTCAATATCAAATGAGCAGTTCTTGGAATAATCAAGAAAGTTGAGGTGGTCGATTCCATTGTCAGTCAAGCACTGCAGTTCTTTCATGGAGGGCCTGAACATGGCAACCTGCACCTTCCTGTTGTCCTTTGCCCATGAGACCAGCCATGCATTATCACAATTGCAGTACAGACCCAAGTTTAGAAGATGGAGGTATTTCAAATTAGTCAGATGTTCCACCAAGTTTTGAAGAATGTTGACGTTATCTTTTGGCATAAGCACTAGACCTGTCAATGCTTTCAAGTCTTTGGTCAGACTTCCATCCAGAAAGAACATTCTGCAGTTTGTCAGTATCAGCGTCCGTAGTTTCGTCAGATTGTGAAACATTATGGCCAGGTTTGGCTGCTTCGTCAGTTCAATGTTTTCCAGTTTTAGGGTTTTTAAATGAACAAGCTGATTGATTACAGCCAAGTCTCCAATGTTGTCTGAGAACATTGACTCAAATTCCAGATTGACAACCGATCTGACATATTTTCCAATGAATTCATTTCCACAGCTCACATATGCTGCATTTATCTTAAGCGTGACTACTGATTTCAAGAGTGAACTGTTGCAGTCCTCAATGGTCACATATTTACTTTTGATGTGGAAGTTTAGATCCTGACCCAGTGTAGGATTGTTCCCGATCACAAGCTGCATTGGTCTCAGGCCTGAACTTATGAAAACGTTACTTAAATTATATGGAATAATTCCAAACATGTCAGAAAAATGCAGTCTGACCAGTGGCACGTCAGGTGGGAAGTTCAGATCTCCCAGCAGAAGTGAACTAAGGTTAATAAGATTTCCAAATGATTTTGGTTTGATATGAATTATAGGATTTTCTTGGAGATCTAAGACCATGAGTCTATATAAACCACTGAACGTGTGTTGATAAATGTAAGAAAACTTGTTTCTACAGAGGTTTAGCTCTTTTAACTTGTGCAATCCAATAAAAGCAAAATCTTCTATGTTAGAAATGTTACTTATGGATAAGTCCAGAATTTCAAGATCTGCAAAACACAAAAATTGGTGGGAAACTATCTTATCTATGTTATTTGAGCTTAGTATCATAGCAGAAAGTTGTTTGACTGTCTGTGGAAATAAAGCACAAAGAGATAGGAAATCATTTGGTTTGAGCACATGCCTAATTATGTTAACAAAAGTGAGATTTCTGAAAATCTGAAAGACTGAATATACATCTAAGACATTTACAATCTTGTATGTAAATATGTTATTTTTGAGCAAAATTCGCTTAATATCCTCACAGCCATCTGATATATTAGTAGGAGATGGTGGCAAGTTAATAGTCTCATAAAGAACATCTAAAGACTCAACTGAATATAACTTTGTTGCTGTACACAAGTCATCAATGTTAAGCACATTCACTCTGATGATCAAAGTACTGATTTTATGAACTCCAATTAAAGAAAGATCTCTGAGGAAATCAGTGTTTGAAACAAAGTCCAAGATAAAGAGATTTCCCAAAACTTCTAAGGCTCCCTCCTCTACATGATCTACTCGTCCTAGATGCAAATGTAACTCTTCAATATCGAACACAGTAGATATGTGACCATCAGAGGTGTTGAACACTGAGCAGTTTGGGTACTGAAGTCTATTTAGCTCATATTCCTGTAGCTTAAACAGTTTCAGTGATTTTGCTTTTGTCAGTCGACACAGGACCTCAGATATATCCTTCAAACACACATTGAGTATGTTTAATTCTTGCAACTGAGGAATCATTTCAAAAACATTTGGTGCCAATAATGCTAAACTATACTGTATAAGAAACAAACGGTTAAGTAATGGAAGGTGACTGAAATCAAGAGCTACCTCACAACAGATTTCTGGAGACAAGAAAGACAATGTTAATGAAGTTACATTGGTCAATCCATTAAAAGCCTCTGGAGGGATCTCTGAAAAACATCCAATAATTTCAAGGTATTCCAAAGAAACAAAGTGTGAGAATGAGTCTGGAGGCAAGGCACCAAGACTGCCTCGTTCCATTTGAACACAGAGGTTAAGCAAGTTTGATGGAAGTCCATGCAGGTCTTCTTTAATGTCAGTGACATGATGGCAGTCAGCAATGTTTGATTTTCCAGCACAGGTTGTGGCAACAGGAAAGTCTTCCACATCACTGTAGAACAGGCATTTACCAGCAAGCCAAGAACATACACATGAAGTCTTCAGAAACAGCATGAAGAGTGAGAACAGAGGTACCATCTTCAATTCCTCAATGATCTTCATAACTTATAATCCTTCTCGTCTTGGCGTTGTCTCTTTAACTGGAGGTAATTAACCATGTCAACATTTGAATAAGAAGCAAACTTCCCTTTTTCTGTGACCAGATTCTACAAATGTGTGACTCCAAGTTGATTGGCTTTTTCTCTGTGGTTTTAAAACATGCATGAAGGTTTAAATGGATAGTTCACCCAAAAATAAACTTGGATGACATTCTTTCTCTTGTATCTCAAAAGATATTTTGGAAAATGTCATGAAAATGACAGAAGTCAGGGCACCAAAACGGTTTGGTTATCATCAAAATGTATCAAACTATATTCTTTTGTGTTCCACAGAAGAACAAAAGTCATACTGGTTTGGAACAACATGAGGGTGTGTAAATGACAGAATTAAAATTTTTGGGTGAACTATTTCTTTAAGTTTTAAATTCTGAAAGATCAATAAGCCATTCTGAACTGATTACTATTCATCTGAGGAATTTTATAAAATGTTCACAATTTTTGAAAAACTGCATTGTAACAGATGTAATATTTTCAGTGGATGAAAATCAATGACAGAATATATAAGCTGATTTAGGAGCAATCAGCTTATATATGCTGAAAAAAAAAAAAAAATGGGTGGACCTTTATCATTATAGGGTGGTTGTGTACACACACTGCCAACACACATTTCAGTTCAAACAGCTTGTAAAAGGACATGTCGCATCCGATGACCCCTTTAAGTAATTTCAATTAAATACAGAAAGAAAGTCTCATTGCTTTTGATCCCACATAAGTCGAAAAGTCCCACTGCCAAAAAAAAAAAAAAAAAACAAGGAACAAAACTTGAACCCATCTTTCATATACTAGTACACTCAAGTGTACTACAAGTGGTGACTAAATACATTTTTCAAATACAGAGATAGTATGTTAAAAGCACATTTTAGTTCATATTTATGGTGTCCCAAAATAGCACAGTTGAGTACACTTAGTTGATCTTAAGTTTATCTAAAGAAGTACTAAATAATTATTTTTAGTATATTAAGTACAAAATTAGTGTGCAAAAATAGAGCACTTTAAGTACATTATGGAAGTGTACTTTTTTTTTTAACCTGGGCCCGAATGAGACACTGGGTCTGTCACAGGACGGACTGGCACCTTCATCCAGGAGCTCAACAGCGCTACGCTGCAAGGAGCAGGACTTCCGTAGGGGCTAGCACGGTGGAACATTCCTGACAGTGATCATCAGGTCACCCTTGTTTCTAACCAATGCAGCCTCGAGATCTTTACGACCAGAGGAACCAGACTGGGTAGAGCTTGAAGGAAGCCCATAATAAAGAGAGCCGCGACCTCAGCATAGCCATGGACATGCACTTGCAATGCAGGCAAGATCCATCCATGAAAGCTGCCTCAGAGTGTGTTCAGCCCAGATAACGTGAGACAGTGACAATGTCCATCATCAGAGGTAAGGAAACTACCACACCCAGAAGCACACGGTCGGAAAGACATCTTGAAAGACACTCTTGACTGTGCAAGATGTACAGGAAAGTGCTCTTTTAGCTGGAGTGCCCTGGGACAGCACTTACCAGTGCTAACATGGGGCGAACACACCGCTGAATGTGCCGTAGGGAACACAGCGAGTAGTTCCTGCAGACTGTTGTTCTCTTTTTCTTTTTCAGAAAAGGCGCTCACAAAGCACCTGGCTCCGAAGCATAAATCTGAATGAATGGGTGCATGACGCTATCTTATACCCGTTTGGCTTGGCATGCAAAGTCCACTCACGAATAGCCTTTGACCATTGTTTTGTAATGCTCAGAGGTGATCGGGGCTCCCAAGTGAGACCCCTAACGTCAGTGTCAACATATCGTCGAATGTGACTGACTGAAAGGGAACCGCTGTCACTTTACAAGTCAGCTACTGCATCAATAAATGTAACTTCAATCTCTGTCACTCTAGGAGAAAGCCGTGGGGTTCTCTGGGCCAGAGCTCATCTCAGATAGTTAAAAAGACAGTGGAAATGTGTGCTGTGGTCAGATGAGTCCACATTTCAACTTTTTTTCTGGGAAAATGGAAGTTGAGTTCTCAGTCTCAAAGACAAAAGTGACCATCCAGACTTTCATCAGTGACAGATTCAAAAGCAAACATCTGTCATGGTATGGGAGTGCAACAGAGCAAACAGCATGGGTGACTGGCATATGTGCGAAGGTACCATTGACAAGGAGGCATATATTGGAATTGTACAGAGACTTACACTGCCATCAAGATGATGTCTTTCATGGGAAGTCTGTGGTTATTAGATTAAGACAATGCCAGGTCTCATTCTGCATGTGCTACAACAGTGTGGTTTCGTAGACAAACAGTGAATGTGCTAGACTGGCCTGCCTGCAGTCCAGATCTGTCTCACTGAAAATGTATGACAAGTCATGAAAAGGAGAATCAGACAATGACTGTCACAGACTGTTGAGCAACTAAATTCTTTTATCAAGTGAGATTGGACAAAAATTTTGCTTGCAAAACTTTAACAGTTAGAATCCTCAATTCCCAAACAATTAAATGAAAGTTGATGTGACAGTGTTAAACATGCCTCTGTCCCATCTTTTTGGGAGTGTATTGCAGGCATGGAATATTATATATATATATATATATATATATATATATATATATATATATATATATATATATATATATATATATATATATATATATATATATATTTATAAAAATAAAATTAAGTTGGCCAGTGAAAACACTGGAATTTTTTTCTTTGTACTTTAGTCAAATAAGTAAAAGTTTAAGAGAATGAACTGTAATGATCAGCCTAACAGGCTATATAACGTAACAACAAATAACTTGTCACAAAACGTCCAGATTTTCTGGGCGTTTTCATTGACGTTGTTTCCACACACATTCAGGATAATGTTTTAATTTATCATGTGTATGTTGCTGTGTTTAGTCATTCTGAATGGATCTGTGTACTGTATAAGCAGTCAACTCAATGTTGGTTTAGGGGTTTTGGCATCTTCATGCGGTCATGTTTGGTATCGCAACTTGACTTGTCTACTGTAGACATACTATATGAATTCAGAAATTTTTTATCAGTTTTTAGTGTGTGCTTTGGTGTGCATATGGACGTATGGACGACTTCTATCACTTGGTTATTTGGTGTCCTTTTGGAGTCTCCTAGTGTCCTTTTTTGAAAAGATGTCTAAATTTATCTTGAAATAAACTTGCAGAAAACACTTTTTTTTTTTTTTTAAGAATCACTCTTCAAATGTATTGTTTACTTTGCTGGATATAGCAAATAATGACAAAATGAACGTTAAATGGTAGGCTATATGCTTAATTTCATGATGTGTGCGTTTAATCATGATTACTCACACAAAAAGGGTGTGAGAAATTTTGCCCTATAGTATAATAATTTGATTAATAATTAATAATTGGATTCATGAATGGACTTACTAAAAACATACTGATTTCACACTAATTTCAAATGCACTATACAGTACATAAAAGAGTCACCCAACACGCTTCTTAGTGTGGGCGGAGAAGAATATATAAAAGATATATCCCCCCCATTAAGGAAGGTGTTCCAGGAAACACATCTAAAACAAGAACCGAAACAAATTTGCATAAAAGCATGGGCCAAAATAACTGTAGCCACTGTACAGATCTGATCAGCACATTCAGAAATAGTCTGTGGTTGAGATAATCAGAAGAGGAATTTCTGTAGTTACTCCAAATATCAGTTTGGGTAGGCTTACAGTTTGTCTCAGTCGCTTTGGCACTTTTGGCACAGTCTTAACATTCTTTAAATTGTAAGTGTAATTGTCACAACTGTTTGCTGGAACATCAGAACACTATTGCATATCTGCAAAATGCAGTAACCAAAACATGTAATTCATGCTTCAAAACCTAGTTTTTGTGTCAGTAACTTGGCAAATGCCACCAAAATGAAAAGTGTTTTTGTTATCATTTAAGTCACACTGGTCAAAATGTTTAGATGTTTACTTTTTTCACCAACATTTAATTTTGTTACATGCATTTCATTTCATATTTGTTCCACTGCATTTTTTTTTTTGTTGTTGTTTTTTTTTGACAGACATATTTAGATGCATATTTCAACAGTAGGTAAAAAAAATGTATTGGTATTGTAGTACACAAAAAGAAAATGAACATTTTTATTTATACAGATGTAGAAGTGTTACTCTCAACCGATTCATTTTTACACACTCTGTTAGCCCTCCACTAACACTACCATCACACATTAATACATATCTTCCTGCTTTCCCACAACAAGCAACTCTGAATTTTCTGTTTACACAACACATTTCTACAGATAAATGTACTGTACAAATATAAATGTGTTTATACAGTACTGCTGTAACTGTTGCTGTTTAGAGTTCCTCTGATGTTCCTCCTTGTTCAAAAATGGTAGTGACTGTGCTGGGCAAACTCCATATATATGCTTTCAAATATGATTGATTGGCAAAATTGTGATAGCTTGATTAAAATGGCGAGGGGCATAAAAATTCCAATCAATTTCTGGAAAATGTAATTTTCCAAAAGTTTCCAAATATTTGTGAACAATTTCATTGAGAGTAAATCAGTTTTGATCAACATGTGCATTTAGTTAAATGCACATGTTGTAGCAAAGTGTAGACATTTGTATTTACTCTTTCGCACGTGCCAAAACACACGCAATCTGCTTAAATCAGTAAGAAATCCAAATCTGATGTGAACAAGAAACTAATTGTTCACACATCTGAACTTACTGTTTTGAGTAAAAAAAATAAAATAAAATAAAAAAAATAAAAAAACCCTCTCATTCTCAGAATTGAGCCAAAGCAATTGAGAAAGACTGTAAAGTGTGCTAAACTTTAAAAGATGTGAAATGATTAACTGCAAAAGCCAAATATCATGTTTGCCCAGTGAATCATATTTAATGTTACACTAAATTTATACACTCATAAAAAGCAAATACATTACAAAATGGTCATTACATGTGTATGTATTTAAAATTAATGTTTAAAAATGTAGTTAAATAGAAAAAAATTAAAACAATCGTTTTAAAAAAAAATTCTTACCCATCTGCCAATTGAATTTCTTTTTTTTTTTTTTTTTTTCTTATTTCCCCAAGTAACTAAACATTATACAATAATAAAGCCTAGTTGATTTTATTAGAGCTCAGTTTACACCACAACCTGTCCCAAAATGCCTCGTGCATCTCCGGGTCCCGTGGCCAGTCTAGATAGGTTCTAGTTTTTACCAGCCGGGCCAATCTATGATGGGAGGATAGCAAGCGAGTCGGAATCACTTCTAGAAAGACCAGGATAAGAATGTCCCTGTGTTCTACTTGGAGCCGGTAGGTAGCCAGCTGCATTTCCAAAGAACACCAGTTGCTACCGAGGTAGTTGTGACTGACGAGACAAAGAGTCCGGCGACTTGCATAGATGCTGTCCGTGATGTTTTCCACAATGCCTTGTCCCAACTGAAAGTCCCGACTGTGCAGGCAGAGACGTAAAAATGGTGGGCCCCGCCGCTCTAAGTTTGGAAGAAGTTCCTCAATGACCCAGTGCTCATCCTTACTGCTGTAAGACACAAAAACATCATAGCGGTACTGGTGTTTACTGTTCACACGCAAAGCCTCTCGGAACCATCCGCTGGCAATGTGATAGAATGGCGCAATGTACTGGCCTGCAAACTTATATGACAGGACCACAATAATAAAAACACACAAAAAGGCAGAGGTAGAGGTGAAAAACACAAACTCAATATCAAATGAGCAGTTCTTGGAATAATCAAGAAAGTTGAGGTGGTCGATTCCATTGTCAGTCAAGCACTGCAGTTCTTTCATGGAGGGCCTGAACATGGCAACCTGCACCTTCCTGTTGTCCTTTGCCCATGAGACCAGCCATGCATTATCACAATTGCAGTACAGACCCAAGTTTAGAAGATGGAGGTATTTCAAATTAGTCAGATGTTCCACCAAGTTTTGAAGAATGTTGACGTTATCTTTTGGCATAAGCACTAGACCTGTCAATGCTTTCAAGTCTTTGGTCAGACTTCCATCCAGAAAGAACATTCTGCAGTTTTTCAGGATCAGCGTTCGTAGTTTTGTCAGATTGTGAAACATTATGGCCAGGTTTGGTTGCTTCGTCAAGTCAATGTTTTCCAGTTTTAGGGTTTTTAAATGAACAAGCTGATTGATTACAGCCAAGTCTCCAAAGTTGTCTGAGGATATTGACTCAAATTCCAGATTGACAACCGATCTGACATATTTTCCAATGAATTCATTTCCACAGCTCACATATGCTGCATTTATCTTAAGCGTGACTACCGATTTCAAGAGAGAACTGTTGCAGTCCTCAATGGTCACATATTTACTTTTGATGTGGAAGTTTAGACCCTGACCCAGTGTAGGATTGTTCCCGATCACAAGCTGCATTGGTCTCAGGCCTGAACTTATGAAAACGTTACTTAAATTATATGGAATAATTCCAAACATGTCAGAAAAATTCAGTCTGATCAGTGGCACGTCAGGTGGGAAGTTCAGATCTCCCAGCAGAAGTGAACTAAGGTTAATCAGATGTCCAAATGATTTTGGTTCGATATGAATTATAGGATTTCCTTGGAGATCTAAGACCATAAGTCTATAAAAACCACTGAACGTGTGTTGATAAATGTAAGATAACTTGTTTCTACAGAGGTTTAGCTCTTTTAACTTGTGCAATCCAATAAAAGCAAAATCTTCTATGTTAGAAATGTTACTTATGGATAAGTCCAGAATTTCAAGATCTGCAAAACACAAAAATTGGTGGGAAACTATCTTATCTATGTTATTTGAGCTTAGTATCATAGCAGAAAGTTGTTTGACTGTCTGTGGAAATAAAGCACAAAGAGATAGGAAATCATTTGGTCTGAGCACATGCTTAATTATGTTAACAATAGTGAGATTTCTGAAAATCTGAAAGACTGAATATACATCTAAGACATTTACAATCTTAGCTATAAATATGTTACCTTTGAGAATAATTCCCTTAATATCCTCACAGCCATCTGATATATTAGTAGGAGATGGTGGCAAGTTAATAGTCTCATAAAGAACATCTAAAGACTCAACTGAATATAACTTTGTTGCTGTACACAAGTCATCAATGTTAAGCACATTCACTCTGATGATCAAAGTACTGATTTTATGAACTCCAATTAAAGAAAGATCTCTGAGGAAATCAGTGTTTGAAACAAAGTCCAAGATAAAGAGATTTCCCAAAACTTCTAAGGCTCCCTCCTCTACATGATCTACTCGTCCTAGATGCAAATGTAACTCTTCAATATCGAACACAGTAGATATGTGACCATCAGAGGTGTTGAACACCGAGCAGTTTGGGTACTGAAGTCTATTTAGCTCATATTCCTTTAGCTTAAACAGTTTCAGTGATTTTGCTTTTGCCAGTCGACACAGGACCTCAGATATATCCTTCAAACACACATTGAGTATGTTTAATTCTTGCAACTGAGGAATCATTTCAAAAACATTTGGTGCTAATAATGCTAAACTATACTGTATAAGAAACAAACGGTTAAGTAATGGAAGGTGACTGAAATCAAGAGCTACCTCACAACAGATTTCTGGAGACAAGAAAGACAATGTTAATGAAGTTACATTGGTCAATCCATTAAAAGCCTCCGGAGGGATCTCTGAAAAACATCCAGTAATTTCAAGGTATTCCAAAGAAACAAAGTGTGAGAATGAGTCTGGAGGCAAGGCACCAAGACTGCCTCGTTCCATTTGAACACAGAGGTTAAGCAAGTTTGATGGAAGTCCATGCAGGTCTTCTTTAATGTCAGTGACATGATGGCAGTCAGCAATGTTTGTTTTTCCAGCACAGGTTGTGGCAACAGGAAACTCTTCCACATCACTGTAGAACAGGCATTTACCAGCAAGCCAAGAACATACACATGAAGTCTTCAGAAACAGCATGAAGAGTGAGAACAGAGGTACCATCTTCAATTCCTCGATCTGCATAGATGCCTGTCTTTCACTAGAGGTAATTAACCATGTCAGAACATTTGAATAAGAACTAAACTTCCCTTTTCTGTTTCCAAATGTGTGACTCTTAGTCTCTTGCCTTATTTCTCTGTGGTATTAATAGATACGTATGAGGGCTTAAAGGGAAGTTCTGTCATCATTTTTTTTTTTTTTTATTCAACCTTGTGTCCTATCTTTCTCATACGGACAGTAAAAGATATTTTAGTAAATGTCACAATGGAAGTCAATAGGCACCAAAACTGGTTATCAATATTCTTCATCAAAATGCATAAAAATATCTTTTGTGTTCCACAGAAGAACAAAAGTCATACCGGTTTGGAACAACATAAGGGTGAACAAATGATGACATAATTCTCTTTTAGGTTAAAGTTCTGAAAGACCGTTTAGCCATTCTGAGCTGATTATTATTCAGCAGAATAATTTTATCAAATTCCAACAATTTGTAATATTTCTTGGACGAAGGTTTATGTAACCTTATATACACTGATTTAAGAGCAATATCATAACAATTATCCTCATGCACAGTATAATACATGCCCAAAATAATCAGCTTCTGGTGTAGTAAAAAATCATGAAATTTTTAAATCTGCTAGGATCAAGATCTGACATCACCTTTTTGAATATTCATTTTTTATTTATGTTGTTTTGCATATAAATATCACCAACAAAATAAAAAAGAGAAACACACTGCATGAAATGCCAATCTAAAATTTCTGAGAGCTTGTAAGCAATGTTTATGTTAATGTTTAAATGTTAATTTAAAGCAATTAAAAAAAAAAAAAAAAAAATCCCTATTGTTTTGATCGCCATGTACATGGAAAAGTACCATTGGTCAAACATGGTAACAAAAAAAGGCTTACAATGCAAGTATACATTTTCTGTATCATACATAAATAATTGAAAAAGCAAAACATTAAAGGTCCATTACAATTATGTGTATACAAAGTAACATTTAAATAAATTAGCTTACATTCAACCTACTAGACATATGTAATGCATGTTTTCTTAAATTATTAAATATTTCACTTCTATTACATTGGTGTTGGAATTATTAGCATTTTTAGGGCATTTGAGGAGAATCAGCGTATTTCAGTAAATATGCTGAATCTAAGGTATATTAATTGAAAGTTGCAGACCAAAGACAAAACATAACACACAACACAGAGACAAAACACAACTTTGTGTTAATAAACCTGTGGGCATACTCATCGTAAAAAAACATGTTTAAACGCTTTTTTATAATGCGGGAAAGTGCATCCACTTGTCTCGACTGCGATTGAGTTTATCAGTGTACTCTCTGGTTGAGCTTGAATAACTTGTTCAAAGTTCATGCCTCCAGAAGGTCAGTGCTGACCGCTCTGGTCACACAGGCCAGCAGAATGATGTTTGGCTCACAACTTTGTACCTTTGTCCTTATTCTCAGTATTGCCATTCTCATCAGTGTGAAAGCCACCATTCTCCAAGGTGTAATTCTGCTTGTCCTGATCCTCAACTGTGCTCCGTGCGCCTTCCCCATCCTCCTCTGCCGATGTCCCTCGCCTACAGCGCTTTATTGAGTAATAAACTGCAAATACATCAAGGGACATCATGATATGAGTTAGCAATATTTTAAAGTAAAATGAATGTTATGATTTCCAAAACAATCATATTCCCAATGAGTAAATGCAGAGTGAACAAGAGTTTCTTCTTACGTCCTATCGCAATCCCAGCTACAACCAGTTGGAAGATACTGTAGATTAAGGGGAAAGCGAACATGAGCTCAAGCTCCGCAGGACTGAAGGACAGCTGGACAATAGTACTGGCCAGCTGGGAGTTCTGCATGCCTGTTTCTAAAGCGATAGTGCGGCACCTGCAACACATTAATGAGAAATAAACCATCACAAAGTGTTTTTCTTCAGTCTTTTTGCCACATTTATTGACCCCTCATAGGATTTGCGCTAATTGTTCAACAAACCATCTAATGCCTTATGGGAAGACAGAATTGACAGAATTTTTACCTGTACCAAGGTTGTCCCACAAAACGTGCCAGGAGAAAGCCCAGACCAAAGCCAAGAAATGGATAAATGGTACCAATGATCCAAAGCGAAGGAGCAATGGTCCATGAGGACTGATACAGAACACCACCTATGACTGCAATGATGATGATTAGGAGGATTCCTACCACAGATCCCACCTATACATACAAAAACAAAACACACGTGAAGCTACATGGCATGCATAAAAGTTTACATATTAAATACAGAAACAAAAACTTACCTTGAGGATCTTTTTGGCTACTTTGGGCCACCTGTGTTTCGTGTACATCCCAACACAGACAGGCACAAGTAAACTCACTAGTGTGATTCCTGGAAAGATCAGCAGCAACATTTAAGACACAAGACCAATCAAATACATAAAATGGAAAATCTTGTGGTTGGGTCATTTGAGGCTGGTTTACCGATGCTGTCGTAAGGGATCTGGATAGCATCGCCTGAAGTCCAGACTGTGGTGTAGATGAGCAGACAAAGAGGCATCATTCCCAGAGCCAGAATTGAAGAACATGCTGTCATGCTGATGCTATGGGCGGCAGAAATCAGTGTTTAGTTGTGCTCTGAAAATTGTCATTCTGTCTTTATAAACATGCATCATTGGATTACGATAAATCTAATCAATTTGCAAATGCTGTTCAAATAATTTGGGTCTAGTTATGCTAAAGGACAATAAAGTATTTTAAACTTTCTAAAATATACTATAAATCACAATACTTTTATTATTATACTGGTAACACTTTAGAATAGGGAACACTAATTCACTATTAACTGCGACTTTTCCCTTAATAAAGTCCTAATTTGCTGCTTATTAATAGTTAGTTGTTAAGTTTAGGTATTGGGTAGGATTAGGGATTTAGAATAAGGTCATGTAGAAGAAAGCATTAATATGTGCATAATTACTACTAATAAATGGCTAACATTCTAGTAATATGCATGCTAATAAGCAACTAGTTAAGAGACCCTAAAATAAAGTGTTACCATTATACTTACTATTATAATAAAATAGTAAACAGAATATTAAATAATAAAGAAAATCATTTTGAAATTCTACATAATTTTAGAAACAAAAGTTCCATTTATAAATAGAATTTACTAAGCAGATACAACGGCAAAATATCTAGTTCAGCAATGAAGTGAATTTACAAATGACGCTGCTGCATTTAAAACCACAGATTTCACGTTTAAAAGAGCTGATATTTACACAGTTCATTTCTGGGATCTAGAAAGCCTTCAGTGTTACAAGCAACATAATGATATTGAAAATTGTACAGATTGATAGTCTTACCTTAGGTCCATGTCTCCATCAAGCCAGTAGCAGAAAACATTGGAGCTGGAACCTCCAGGGCAACAGCCCATGATGATGATGACTACAGCCTGGATTGGAAGCACGTTGAAAATCAATGCAAGCGCAAAGGCTGTGAAAGGCATGATGCCAAACTGGCACAGGAAACCGATGAAAATGCCCCAGGGCCTGCGGATGTGCACCCAGAGCTTTCTTGCTTCGACAGTGCAACCCATTGAAAACATGACCAAGGCCAGCATGACAGTAAGCGTGGTGCTCATCACCACGTTGAGGATGTCATTGAATGAATCACGGGGCACCAGGCAGGACGTGCCCGTGCAAATGGTGGCATTTACGGGGCAGACGGGCTCTGGTTGCTCGCACATGTTGACAAAAGTGAGTTTGAATGAAGTGGTGAGGAAATAAAAGTAGGATCCTGTAGGGAAGATGGTGTAGATTCCAATCGAAAGGTTGCAGAGATGATGCTTCTTTGAGAAAATGAGCTAAGATTCCAGATTTTTTCTATACATTTTCTGAAACAACACCTTTTCCCCCCTCAGTTCCCTCTTTCCAGCATCCCAGGTGACAAAAAGTGAACTTTTACCTGTCTCTTAGAGCTTTAATATATGTCTGGGGTCTATAAAATTCAGAGGAAAAAGTGTTGAAAAATAATTAACTTGCTGCAAATGTTTTATGGGGTCAGTGTCCAAATGCCAACACATAAAAGAAAGAGTGTACGAAAAAAAGAAAAGAAAAAAGAATGTAATTGTTGAGGTTAATTTTAGACACAATAAATGCAATTGCACCCTCTTGCCATTTTATAACACTGTGGCACTTAAATTTTTATTGTTTTTCTCCAGGTATGGCCCTGTACCATCACCACACCCGATGTTTCTGAGTGGAGAAGACATGATGCCTACCTGACCCAAAACTGTATGTGCGTCATACGGATGAAAAAAAAAAAAAAAAAAAAAAAAAAACTGTGTCATAAACTGTGTAATTCTTTTTAATGGACCCTTTAGAGATATAGGAGACTATAGGAATGCATGGTACCTCACTCACTTTTCTTTCAATACATAAATGCACACACATATACCTGTACCTTTGGTCACAAAGCAAAAAAATAAATAAATAAATAAAATAAAAAAATAAATAAAAATAAACAGTTTGAGGCACTTATATAACTACATAAACAGTATAACATCTGTAAGGACACTTAGGTGCAAAGTACATTGATGGAATTGGTACATATTGCTCTCACAGGGTATGTAAAAAAATAAAAACATAATTAGCTTTTTTAAGGCTCTTTCAGCAAAAGGTCCCTTTTAATTGCTAAATACTATGTCCCAATTGTAACTTTAAAAAGAGGTTATGAAGCTCTATTCCAGTCTTTGCATGGCTTTTGTGGGGTTAAATACCAAGCATGTATTACACTAGGCAAGGCAAGGCAAGTTTATTTATACAGCACATTTCATACACAGTGCTTTACATAAAATGAAGTAAAATAGTCATTAAAAAAAAAAAAAAAAAAATCAATAAATAAAAAATAATCACAACAATAAAAAAAAAAGGAATTAAATAAGTTAAAACAAACATTCTCAAGTTTTCTTTAAACTCTTCCGCACTAAGAGAAAAAAACTATTCCTATAAACCTATAAATCTATTCCACTACTTCACCCCCTACTTACTTTGACCATCATGAACCAAACAAATAGAACTCAGAGGTCCTATTTTCAACTGATTAACCAACACACTTGTCTTTCTTTGCCCACATTCTCTTTACCATCACAGCACTTACTTTAGCCTTCTGTTTAAACTTTTAAAATGATATAAAAATAGTGAGATTAATGAAAATCACTATGAGATTAATGAAACTCCTAAACATTTTGAACTTTGAATTCTAAAGTTTTAAATTAAAAAAAATAAATAAATAAAATCCCATTATTTGAAAAGAAAGAAATAATAATAATAATAATAATAATAATAATAATAATAATAAAAACAGTTCCTGAATATGTAGTTTTGGTATTGGTTTAGAATACTTGGCAAATTGAATGGATTTTAGTGTCTAAGCAACTGCAACTGAAAAAACAGTTGTGATATGCTTTACTTGTCCAATCAATGATAATGACCTTGTAATATGCAATAAGAATGTTAACCCTCGGGTGAAATAACAAAACCCTCCTTACTACGATTAATTTAGGAAGAGTAATGTCCAAAAAGTGTGTAACAAATCACACTATAAATGGCTAACATAAATGAGGTTTGTCAGAATTGACTTGTAGTAGTGTTTCAGCAAATGTGTGTTTTTGAATTAATAGAGTTTCTTTATGTCTCTATATTTTCCATATATATTGTCATTTTCATAGTACATAAGGTTTACAACAAACCAGGGAGAAGAAATGACCACGAGACATCAAATTAAAAAGTAAGAAGTCCTTTTGTTATCCATTCACTGGGTTTTACCCATTCACTTGGATTTAGGTTCGGTAATTAACTCTATAAATAAGTCACAGTTTTCAGTAATTATGTTAACAGAAAAACGTATCTGGAACTCGATCTGATCATATCATGCTGGTACATTTTGTTTTAATCTCCAAAAGTAAGAGTAAGATTTAAAGTTGAACAGTCACTCATAAACATTCAGAGCAACACTTTCTGTCATTTTATTTAGAAGAACAAATATTCCACTTGAATATACAGCAACAGACAGGGATGTGCATTTGTGGTATACCCTAAGATCTCACTAAAATATAAATGTTGTTAAATCATACAATTGATTACTGGATCACTCAGGGATTTTATACAGAGCTGCATGAATCCTGAAACCAGTAATACTCTGCATTTGAAAATGATAAATACATAGATTCAGTAATTAAATGGTTTAAATCAGTCATTTTCAAAGTGGTTTCATGACATTGGATCCAGACCTCAGGTTTGTCTTTGTGACGTGTGGAAAGGCATTGCAATACACTCACAACTGTTTAGCGTTAAGCTGTAGATTTCCTGTTACATGTGCTATGAAACACCTGAGCAGATAAATCCCAGAGAACTGGACTGAACTGCAAGTCAAAGAAAGGGGAGAGAGAGAAAAAAAAAAAAGTTACGTGTACATATGTTATAATGTATGCTACTTATCACCTTATCTGTGGAAAGTGACTTCCTGTATTGACACACAAAGCAAATGCAACTGTTTCCAGAACACTTATCCTTATCTTATCAGCACATTGATAACCATCTGATCACATTAACATTTTTCATCAGAGAGAACCTTCCTCGTTTTCATAAAGATACAGATCAGATGCACTGATATATCTGTGTAACAGGATTTATCTAATTGCTGGTGATTAAGAGTACCTCAGTTGCACACTCACATAAAACCAAAAGAAGTGACGAAGGATGAGTGTGCATTATAAACTCATCACTGCTCATATGCACATCAGCAAGATGGCATGTGAAATATCTTATAACATTCCAATGATGCCGTAATTGTGTAACAATCCATGATATGGCCGATGTAGCCGGAATGCAGACACCCACAACAGTGTCATTTTCAGCAGCCATTACTCAATAAAGATTGCTTATTAAGTTATTTGATTAATATTATCTTTAGGTTGCATTGCTTAATATTGCAATGCAACCTAAAGCATTCTTTTCAGGATTCTTTGATGAATGTAAAGATTAAAAGAACAGCATATATTTGAAATTTAATAAAAAAAAAAAAAAAAAAAAATATATATATATATATATATATATATATATGTTATTTAGCTGGCTAACATAAATGAGGTTTGTCAGAATTGACTTGTAGTAGTGTTTCAGCAAATGTGTGCTTTTGAATTAATGGAGTTACTTTATGTCTCTATATTTTCCAGCTTGTTGCAAAGTTTCTTTTTGTAAAGAAAATATATAGTTGTGGAACACTGACCAGACAAACAGAAAAAAAAGAAAAAAAAAAAAAGAAAAAGTTGAACCCTGTTTGTGTAAACTTTTCTGAATGCAAAATGATTATCATCATAATATAAAAAGAAATTACAAAAGAGAGCGTGTGTCTGCATATCTTACCTTACTAGAAATGGCTGTGGGAAACATGTGCTGGTTTGATTTTTAATAAAGTCCCGAAGTTGTAGAGCAAGAGTCAACAAAGTACCCGGTCGGGTTCTGTCTATTTTAGTTACCACCAGCTAAAACATGACAGAGAGAAAAAAAAGGTTATATTTTGGCATCCTTTATATGTGTGTGTGTGTGTCTGTGTGTGTATATACACATATATATATATATATATATATATATATATATATATATATATATATATATATATATATATGTGTATATACACACACACACACACACACACACACACATACATATACATATATATATATATATATATGTATATATATTATGCATTGTTTCCAATGAAGAGACAATAAATGTGGGATACACATTTGGGAATTCAAAGAGGGATAAACTTTTGAAATGAAAAATTACTTTTAGCTTTGTTCACACTGTGATCAATTCTGATTTCTTTAAAACTCAATCTTTAGGACTGACTCTCCTCATAGGTATTTTACAATAAATTAAAATTATTATCATCATTTTTTTCCTTTTTCAGACTGTGTACTCAGTGACTGTTGTATCTACATCTGTTGCCATTAAAAACAATGCCGACACAATGCCAAGATACTTTCTCTGACACTCACTGTGAAAAGTACACGGTGAAATTTTGTATTTCAAAAAAATCTGACTTTGAATGGAATTCAAATCACTCACGAATGTGTTTTGGATCAAGCTTAAAGCTTTCTCTTTTTTTGTTGTTATTTGCTACAAATAATAAAATTGAAACTCTGTTAAACTAAAAGTAAAACTGTAAAAACTCAAATTCATGGAGTAATAAGATTTTATTAAATAACGTAATTATTATTCTATGTCTAAAAATCACACTTTTACAGTCAGGCTACCTCATACATCCAGGTTTTTCTACAAGAACTGTTGAAGAGGTGAATAAAAAAAAAAAAATCCCAAGTTTCAGGTGTTTTAGTTTATTTTGAGGCCCTCTAGTTGCAAACCACTGACAGAGATGTTGATAACAGCATATAGTACTCTACCGACCCCTCCTGGACAGTCACAGTAAAAGCACGAGAGACAAACTCACCACATAAGGCAAATTGAACTCCTCACACATCTCCACAGCAACTAAATCTGCCTTCTGCAGACCTGCACCTCCATCCACCAGCAAGAACGTCCTCACCAGACTAGAGACACATAAATGAGGAAATCAAAGAAAGACTAAATTTGAATTCTATCACTCATTTATATATGATTTACTTTTTTTTATAAACTGAACAAGAATGCAAAAACAAATATCAGTATTGTGTATATCAGTAAAAAAAAAAACATTATCAACTTCAACCTACTTCTGACGATCTAGAAGGTACGGTTCAACCATCTCTACAAAGTCCCGTGGTGCATTGTGTCCATACCCCGGCATGTCTACAAGAGTAAAGGCCTTTCCCACAGTGAAGAAATTCAGCTTTTTGGTGTGGCCCTGTGTGAAAACGAAGACTGAGAATGAGTCATTTCTGACCATGGAGGACTGAACGGCAGAGAACATCCGAGACACACAGACTCACCGGAGTTTTAGAGACTCGCACTTCTACCTCCGGCGCAAGAGAGAACAAGCCACGGATGAGAGAAGATTTCCCCACATTACTTCTGCCCATAAAACACACCTGCAATACAAAACAAGCACTCAAACCTGAGACACAGTTTGAAACGTCAAGTGCAGTGGTTCTCAACCAGAGATCCATAAGATGACTTCAAATCACTTAAAATGAATATTATAAATGTAATATAAGAAAACAATCTAAATGAATTTAAATGCTAAAATAAACATACAACCCAGATGTAAACTGAAATCGTATTTCTTCCTCTCCCACTTTTTTTGAATTCAGACAAATTTTGAGGCCACTGTATCATTTAATCAAGCGATGACTATTAAAGACAATCTTACCTCTGGCTGTTTAAGAAGAGGAACATGATCTAACCGGACCGCAGAAGTGGAGTAGTCAATACTGTGTTTAGAGGAGGGAGTGAACAGTGTCTCTGCCTGACGGAGGTCCTCTAAACTGGGATAAAAGATCTTGAATTCTTCCTGACTGACCTGTGAAGACAGGTGCTCCTCCAGACTGTTAAAGGGGTACAGAAGAGCCTGACGCCTCCTCTCAGGGAGCGCACACACATGTTTGATGGAGGCCAGCTGATGAACTCTCTGAGCTATCAAAGGATAACCTGCTATATGTGTCTGTAGTAGAGGCAATGCCTTTGTCCTCAGCATTGTTAGGTCAATTCTTTCAGGATGACAGTTTTTGATTGAAGTCAGTTTTGGGATACACTGACTGATTCATGCATTATTCATGCAGTCACTGGGATGCTGAGTTCAAGAAGGCTTGCTTGATGGTTTCTGAAATGCTAATCTTTCCACTAAGAGTTACTGAACTGAATATTATGGTTCATATCTATCCACTTGGATCCTGTGTTGGAGTCTTTACATATATAGATGCTAATCAGTCAGCATTTAAATCATTTTACAAACAGACATATGCCTTCTGACAAGTTTTAAGAAGTTGTAATCATAATACACAACAGTGAAACACACGGCTAACATCTTACTGCAAGCCGGATATCATCTCAAGGTCTTAAATTCATTAGATTTAAAGTTGATAAAAAATCTTTTACAGCCCGAAATGCACCTGTTCGCTCAAAAGCACATTAATAAATACTATTACATCGATGAAATAATATGTTTATGTCAACTACTGTTTAAGGAGAGTGCAAAAAGGCGATTTATTGAGGCTAAACCGTACTTGTGTAGTTACGCATGTTACATCAGAATCCGGGGGGAAACAAAGAGAAGAACAAAGGTTCCGCTTTGTACTGAAGACATAGGGGCAAAGTGAACCCTAAAGACGATTTTTTACCAAACCTATATGTTTATTTCTCACTGTGCTGCTATATGTTTATTGTGTATATATTAATTGTATATTATTTTTATTGCTTTTTACAGCACTGAGGGTTACAAATGACTAAATCATCCGGTCCCAAACTAGCAAGCCACCAGTGCAACATTATTTGAGCATCTTAATGTTTAAAAATTGAGAGTTATTTAATTTATACTGCTTGAATCATCACACCGATCAGGGTTTTAAAGTGTATGTAAGCACACACTTTGCTTGCTAGATTGTAAAAATTGCAAGCCCCAAAGAAATAATAGAAAATAAATAGAAATCAAATTTTTCTGAAGGTTTAGGCTTATTGTCTAGATATTGTCTCTCGATTTAATCTTTCAATTTACGCGTGCTTTATTTGCATGACAAAAACTGTGCAAAGCAACGGCATCTAGGCTGTACAAAATGTGTGAAAAGTAAAGTACAATGACATTAGTGCAAATACTTAATGTTTACAATGGAAAAATTAGTGTAAAGATAAATAAAGTGAAATAATCAAGTAAAAATAGAAATAGCCTAAAAGCTACAGTATAATGTTTGTGCAATTTGTACTGACATAAATCTGACCATTTTTCTAACAATTATAAAACGCATGATCAGAGTTTCTCTTCTCAGCACTTTATAAATTTTCATTAGCCCACATCTTGTTGCATTCAATAGCACACCTAAAGCAAATATGTCTTAATAATAATAATACTGACTCTTGAAAAAGTCATATTGTGTAGAATTCAATTGTTTATGCATGTATTTACAGTGCATGATTAGACATATCACAAACCTGTTTCTTTATGCTACATCTCTGGAACTCAGCTAGGTTTATTGCTTGACTGAGTTCAGCAAGGTGTCACCCTGATAGTCACCCTACTCGACCTTTCACTGGCAGAAAATGAATGCGTACAGTTGTGAATTTATCCCTGGTAAGAATGTGAGCTGCAATGGCCTTTAAATCAGTATAGGGCTGGTGTAAGTACCACAGACAGTTGAAGGGAGCATTTATGGGGACGGTTATTGCCCACCATCTAAAATATTTATAGAGCTGTAGGAACAGGACATTAAAGCCGATCCTGGAACAGCCTCCCATATCCTAATTCAGCCATCAGCTATTACTGGATAAACCAGCATACTGACATGAGATCAGCCAGTATGAGCCGCATAACCTAGAAGCATTTACAGCTTTCTTACAAAACCCCCGACGGGAATAGCAACATAAATCAAAGAAAACTCGCTTATATTTGTAAACTGTCTTGAAGAAAGAATGATGACCTAAACTTAGCCATTCCTTATGAAGGCACAAACTGAATTTCCTTTCTCAACACTAAACCCAATGGCCAGACACACAGATCAGAGTGATGAAGAGAGAGATGTGAAGTGTGAAGAAATGGATGGAAAGTCTAGTAGACAAAGAAGAATTGACAAGCAGTCAGATGAGTTTGGAATTGAGCACAGGAGTGAATAATGAAAGAATCAGAATACTAAACGGAAAGAACTAGATGGATGCAGATATTAAGATGGAGATCCAGTGATGTAAAAACAGATTGTCAGACAGCCTATATTTGAAATGGAATACTAGCAGACATGCTGCTTACTGAATACAGTACAGTACATACTGCATATTATTGTTTTAAATACTATATGAAATAGTGCTATAGGAAACCATAAATATTTCAAACGGTTATATTTTTGCCACATGACTTGTTACAGCTCAGTGAGTAGTGTCTAGATATTATCTTGGACATAAATACTGTTATTTTTGGATTTTTAATACAATTGTGCATAAAATGATCTGGCAGTCTAAATAAACATGGCAGAATTCAGACAATGAATCAAGAAAGAGATGTTCAAATATGCAACTGATATTACTTATGGAAAACAAAGTTAAGTGTATGACATTGTGTAAAAAAATATTCCACAAAGTTTTGATATTTATAGTTTTTATTAATGAATAAAACATTTTAGCTTTAGTTAATTTTTTAGTAATTTTGTCATGTATTTTTTAGTTATTTTTATTGATTTACATTACTATGTAGGTTTCATTCATTTTAATGTTTCAAATTTTATTTTATTTCTTATTTTAGTTGGTAATACAATATATATATATATATATATATATATATATATATATATATATGTGTGTGTGTCACGATCTGCTGGATTACGGGAACGAAGGAGCGAGGAGAAACACAAATCAAAGTGGTGTTTAATGAACTCAAACACAGAGAACATGGAGACAAGGTATGACGATCAACAGCGGGCGCTAGACACTGGGAGACACAGGGCTTAAGAACTGAACGTAAACGAGATAATTAGACAAACACAGCTGGAACTTAATGAAACTAATGGAACTAAACGAGGACAGGAACAGGAAAAAACAAATATGGGCATAAGGGAACAAAACACAAGACACATGGAACACAGGTCTGACATTTACTCCCCCCTCCCGGAAGGCGCGTCCACGCGCCTCATAACTTCTACCGGGGAGGGGGGGTGGGCGCTCTGGAGACCTCTAGGGATGGACTTCCATGGGACGGGAGGCCTGCAGGGCGATACTGGCTCCAGGACCCATGGCGGTGCAGGGAGCTCGGGAGGCCATGGCGGATCAGCCTCTGTGGCCTTAGCCTTGTCACTCGGCCCGGCCACTACAGCAGGGACCCCATAGCCCCTCCCCCAAAAAATTTCTTGGGGAAAATCACAGTCTCAGAGGCCCTCCGTGGGCCAAATGTGGGACCTGGAGTCAGAGGTCTGGACGACGAGACTTGGGAGATTCCCTTACTTCTTCCACCTCGAAGTCAGAACCATTAAGGAAAAGGATGAGATTTATTAGCTCGATCAGGGGAAAATCGTCTCGTCATCCAACCCCTGGAAGCATGCACCTAGAGCGGCGTCGTGCCAGGTCACCCGGTTGGAGAGCTCGAGAAAACCCTCCACATATCGCTCCAACCTCCGACTGCCCTGCCGCAAACCCCACAACGCGTCCTCAACTGCAGTCATCTTTGGGTCTGCTGTTCTGTCACGATCTGCTGGAGTACAGGAACGAAGGAGCGAGGAGAAATACAAATCAAAGTGGTCCTTAATGAACTCAAACACAGGGAACATGGAGACAAGGTATGACGATCAATAGCGGGCGCTAGACACTGGGAGACACAGGGCTTAAGAACTGAACGTAAACAAGATAATTAGACAAACACAGCTGGAACTTAACGAAACTAATGGAAATAACGTGGACAGGAACAGGAAAAACCAAATATGGGCATAAGGGGAACAAAAAACAAGACACATGGAACACAGGTCTGACAATATATATATATATACATACATACACACACACACACACACACACACACACACACACACATTTATATATATATTCCATTTAGTTTTTCATCTAATATTTATATTTTTATTATGTTTCATTATTATAAATGATTTAAATGATAAAAAATATATTTTATTTTATTTCAGTTAAAAATGCATATTATTTAATAGTTTTAGTTTTAGTTAATCGCCTATAAATAACCCTGGTATACATACCGTTTACTGTAAGAAATAGTATGAATAGTATTGTAGTGCAGTATGTCATTCTAAGCATATATACAAAATTGACTGGTGAGACAGGGAGGTAATTTCTGCCACTCCTTATAGTTCATTTACATGCACAAGGTCAAACAGTTGATGGATGATCAAATGTCATGTGTCAATGGGATAAAATAATCAATAAGTGATATACATATTAGAATAAGCTATTTATTTTATTTTTTTCTCTGAATGATCTCTTTGGGATCATTCCAGATTGGCAGAGATATTTTTGCTTGTAAATGCTACAGAAAAGCGCCAACGAGATGCAGCTGCCGTACTCTCACACTCAGCATTTAATACCCAATCATGGAACAAGCACTTGTTAATGTGACATTGAGTGATGTCCACCCTGACCTCTCCTTCTCTCTCGTCTCATTTGCATGTTAAGCATCCTGCCTCCTTTCTCTTCAGCATTGTGACCGACACACAAAGGGACGTCTGCCACCCTTAACGCCTCCGCTTCACCCCCGGTCTGCTCCGTCTCCTAATAATGAAGCCATATGCAGTTCATCTCAGATGACTTCACACAAATCAGAAGGGTCAATCGTTCAAACAGCTTAATAGACTGATGGAATGTAACTTATATCTGACAGACAGGCTTTAATGACACACTCGCTGGCAATAAAAATGATATAGTGACACACAAGACAAAGACTCGGTCAATACGATGAACACACCTATAACACAACCTCACAAAGGAGCTTCTGCTCTAGCCACACACCCCGGGCGGTGTCTGTGTCCTCTTTGTGTGTTTTATAAGAGGGGAGGGAACATGGAGGAATATACTGGGGAACAGCATCTTACCCGTATAACTACAAGGTGTTCAAAACTTGAATCACAGTCTGGCTATGTTCAGAATGGAATAATGGTAAATACTGTGCAAACACACCGCATTCTGCCTACTATTTTTTGTAATAGTATGCAAAACAGAACACATTCATATGCCTTTTTAAACATTTTAAACAGCAGTATACTAAATTGTAGATACATGACCTCATTGGGTATTGCTTAATGGAAGAAATGCTGTCTATTTATCATCCTGGATACCATAAATATAGTATTCTTAAATTCAGTTTTATTAATTACGGTTGAAAAGGATATGTTGCAAATTTTGGCTGAAAAAGCCTCCTAAGGTGATTTGCTATAGTCTTCCAATACTACTACTACTACTACTACTACTACTACTACTACTACTAACAATAACAACAACAATAATTTTCCAGCCGTCATTACTTTCTTTTCAGTAATTACAGCAGAAATGAGAAATGGACAGTGCTACTTTAATATTTAGTATTATAATTAAATACTTGAATTTGAATATGTCTAAATAGTTTTATTTCAGTTTACTTCAACTTAAACTAAATTCAGTTAGCATTCAAAATTTCAACATTTTCTTTTAGATTATTTTCCATATATATATATATATATACTGGTAAAAAGAAGGTAAAATTGAGCATCTCACATGTTTGATACAGTATTTTATGTTGTGTGCAATTTATTCCATGCATACAGAAAATTCTCAAATTGTGCATATTAGGCTTATATGATATACTACAGAAAGAGTAAGAGTATGATGCTGGAAAGCTGAACATATTCTCTGTGTTATGTATCTAAATGAAAAGAGAGATACAAAGGGTGGAAAAGGGGTAGAAATAACTATTTGAAACATCAGCAAAATAAAATGAAGGTTTATCATCTCTCTGTCTCCCTCAGTGATTTTAAGACATGGCAGCATAAATATTTTGGCAGGTGGTGTTTAGAGGGTATTAAAGCTCAGTGTTTGGGATATCGATCGGGAACTGTGTGCCAGGATCTGCAGAGAGAAAGGGAAGAGGAGAAAGAGAAAGAATGACCTTGAAGCAGGAGGTTTGACTCGATAAATAAACTGCAGGAAGGAAATGCTTGAGAAAACAAATTTGATGCCACCCAGGAACACTAAGACTGTCCCACAAATACTTGCTAGATGAAAGTCCTAACCTTGTGTGTGTGTGTGTGTGTGTGTATGGTAACACTTTAGTATAGGGACCAATTCTTACTATTAACTAGTTGCTTATTAGCATGCCTATTATTAATATATTGGCGGTTTACTAGTACTTATAAAGCACATATTCTGCATGACCATATTCTACATCCCTAATCCTAACCAATCCCTAAACTTAACTGCAGCAAAGCAGCAAATTAGTAGTTTATTGAGGCAAAAGTTGTAGTTTATGGTTTGTTAAAAGCAAGAATTGGACTTTAAAATAATGTGTGACCGTATATATTTATACAAATTTATATTTATATAAATACTGTATATTTACTGTATATATATATATATATATATATATATATATATATATATATATATATATATATATAAATTAAATATTTTATTAAAAAGAAATGACGAAATGAAATTGGGATAAAATGGGTGTCACGTTCCGTGTCTGTGTTTTTTGATCTGTTTAGTCTCATAGTCTGCTCATTGTGTTTTCAGTTTGCCTTTATCATTTGACCTAGTTTTCCTGTTTCCTGATGATGTCACTCTGTTCACCTGTGTCTTGTTAATTTACTCATTAGTCCCTCTTTTGGTTCAGTACTTATAGCCCTGCCTTTCCTCAGCTTCTTTGTCCTGTCTACGTTGAGTAAAGAGGTTGTGTTCTCCATCTCTCCAATGTGGATTTATTAAAGATTCTGTTTGTTTTGACTATCTGCCTCCTTCGTGCTTCTTCCCCCAGCAACCCGTGACAATGGGTTGTGTCCTCAAAATTAATGTTGATTGCAATTTAAACAGGACAATTCTTCTAGCAGATGATTTTCAGAGGTAGGTTGTGGGAAATGCTGCAGACCAGCATGATCTGGGACTGTACAGCATCACTGTGATCCAGACTCCTGAATCGACTCTTTAAAATGCTGAAAGTGTGCTTGACTACACTGTGCTCCTGGATATGTGCCCAGTTATAATACTCCATCATTTGGCATTATCACTAGAAAATGTACACAAACATCCCTTTTAAATAAAATTTTAACTCACAGCTTGCTGTGGGTGGTAATAACAGAGCCTTAATTGCATCAGGCAAATAACACTGACAGCTGAATTCAGAGCATTTTATAATGATTCTAATTTGCATAGAAAAAGCCATGTTTGGGCAGAAAAAAAGGCTTAATTTAAATAAACATGATGCAGTGCTATACCAGCACATATATTGCCTGGTTAATTTGGACAGTGGGTGGTTTGTGAATGGGTTTTGCACTTGAAAACCACATGCTGATGTACACAATTAATTGCCCCTAAATGTTTTTAGTATCTCCAGAAATGAAGTTTAACCCAGTTCAGGTTGTATGATTTTGGTGTGAGCTTCCATTCCCTTCTGGGTCAGGGTCGAATCAGCCTCCTTTCAAGTCACAATACTGTATATCATTACACACAGAAACTGAGTGAAGTGCTCTAAGTTTCCTCAAAGTCTCTCAGGGATCTCTGTTTGAAACACTAGTCCTCACATAGTAAAGTGCAAGAACATCAAAAATAAACCATCTCTGTCATTTACAGCTGGACCTAAGGACACTGCAGGAGATTTCTGGTACATATACACACAATTCCTAAAGGTTTTCAGAGAAAGTGGGGTGCAGACCTCCGGAGTGGTGGAATATGTATGTATCCTTCAGAAATCATTCTAATATTCTGATTTGCTGCTCAAGAACAATTTCTTATTATCAGTGCTGAAAACTATTGGGCTGCTTAATATTTTTGTTAAAACTGTGGTACGTTTTTCAGGATTCTTTTGATGTTTTGCATAGAAAGTTAAAAACAACATTTATTTGAAATATAAATAATTTGTATCATTATAAATTCCAACATTACTGCCGTTTTGGTTCATTTAAAAGTAGGCCCATTAATTTCTTTTATATATATAAAAAAAGTATCCCAAATATTGCAGATTAATTGGCCTGGTTGCATTTGTCTATTACTCATCTGGAGTTGTGTCTGTGAGAAGACGTGCTGTAGAGATGAGAGATAGTGGTGAAAAGAGAAAATAATGCAGCTGACTTTGTTTAGAAAGGAAAGATTCGGACTGGAAGGAGCCCAAGTTAAAGTCTGATCGAGAACCTGTAATTACTGCTGTCAGAGAACAGCCTACAGTCACAAATGACTGTAACAAAGCCAAAGTCACCCTGCTTTAACAACAACACACACTGACACACAATGCTGAGTGATGGAGCTTCAGAGAGACAGAAAGGAGTTGGTGTGTGTCCTTTTAGTCACAAGACTTGTCCTGAGTGTGAGGGAGTAGCTACGCTAGGCCTGCCTTGTTTTCCACACAAACGTACACTGCAAGGGCATCTGGAAGGACAAAACCCCTGCCACGCAAACACCCATCTCCATTTCTAATGCTCTGAGTCCTGTGGGCCCCGCTACTTTCAGAAATTTTGGAGGTGACAATAAATGAGGCGATGTGAACCCGCACTGCTGTCCATTGTGCTGCCTTGGGCTCTGACAACACACAGAATACTAACAATGTATTTAATGGACACAAGAACATGTGGTGCCTCACCCCTGCTGCAGGTGTCAGCGTGGGTCTTTTGTGTAGGGGATGGGGTATTAGGGCATGTGTGTGGGCTCAAGTCATCTGGACTCCAGATTTAAGAGTGTTTTGTGTGTCTTGAAGTGAGAGTAAAGTGCAAGAATCGAGTCTGAAGGCAAGAGTGTGAGTAGATGTGTGTAAGGTTAAGAGATGGAGGTCGTTAAAAAAATATAAAACATTGTTCTGTCTATTAGTGGATTGACATGTTGACATTTGGTCCAATTTGGACCAAGACTATCTGTTTGTCCAAACAGTGGTAACCAGGGGCAGGCAGAAAAACTGGAAGGAATGTTTGGAAATAATTTTTGCAATTATTTGTTGTCACTTATGATAGAAACGAAAAAGTTTAACTTCACAACCTTTTAAAAAAAGTTTAGTGGAAACCCTGATACACAGTTACAATGCAATTAAATAAAATACAATTTTTGGTTACACTTTATTTTAAGGTGTCCTTATTACAGTGTAGGCATTTCAGTACTGAGTAATATTAATTAACTACATGCACTTAATATATGTTTAAGGTTAGGATTAGGGTTTGTCTTGCATGTAAATATGCATAATTTTTAGTGATTATAATAGTAAGTACATGTAACGTATAACAAGGACACCTTAAAATAAAGGGTTACCCAAATATGTAACAATGTAGTCTTTCATTTTATGAATAAATTCAAATGTCTTAAATAAAAAATTTAAATGCACGTTGCATTTAAAATTATTTAATTTTAATTTTTAGTATAAAAAAATAGTATTTAATTTTAACATTGGTCATTTATCGGTTATCGGCCATAACATTAAAATAATTATCAACTTATCTGTATCGTCCAGAATTTTAATATTAATACAACTCTAATGTTAACAACAGAAATAGAATGCTGTTAATAACAATATAAAGTGTTTACGTGCCTGTCTGAATTACCCACTTGTTTCTGTCTTTGTAAACCTTCACCTTAATGCTTTTCCCTTGAGATCCTGTGATTTCTCACTTAGCCATAGAAAGCATCCAAAACTGTGTATGAATAAACCCCAGGGTGTTCATTCTGCCCCTCTTGTCTTCACGTCTGTCCCAGACATGATGGGACGTTCCCTGTGTCCTCTGTCTTGTTAAGAGCTTTGATTGATTAAGGCGGTCTGGCAGTGCAGTGCAAGCCATCGCCCCCCCCCCCCCCCCCCCCCCCCAACCCCCGCCACCCCCCCCCCCCCCACCTTTCCTCGCACATTTTCACTTCCTGACCCATCTGCCCACTGTCGTCTTCTCTTCTCACCCCATTTCTCTTGTTTGCTCCGTGTGTAGGAGGGTCATTCATCTCTTGAGTTATGATAGGGCTTTTTTTTTTGTTCAAATACCCCCTGCACAAGAAGTCAAGGTCTCATGATTTGTGAGTACCCTCCATCTGCAACTTTTGGCATTTGTCTCAATTGTGTGAATCAGTTCTTTGCTAAGGGTTTATAAAAGACAGAATAATTACAATGTTTCCACAAAAAAATTAATAACTATATAAATACATAAAATTAAATGAAAAACACAAATGAATTGACTGCCACACATTTCCATTTTATTAATTTATTGTTTAAGTAGTAAAATTACTACCTGCTATAAAAAAGAAACACATAATTATTGTAATTATTACACACAATTAAAACACAATATTTAAAAATATTTTAAAAACGAACTAATAAATTACTACAATTAAAATAGCATTAGATTAAATGAACATATAATAGTAAATAAATAATAATACCAAACACTGTTTGCTCACAGATGGACTATTATGAATGATTATGACAAATTATGAGATTATGAATTCATGTTAAGGAGAAAACATTTATCTTAAAATCTGTTTTTTTAAGTTTCCAAGATCTTTTAAAATGTAAGTTGCTATGAAATAACTTTTAAGTTTATTAAGTTTCATTTCTGACTTACTTGCTCTTTAATTGAAAATGCAAGTCAAATTAATTTCCTCATCAGACATAGGTTGTACTAATTTCTGATACTGACAAACAATTATGCAAATTGTGCATGTGATTAGTGAAACAACAATGCTTTAAATATATAATGAAGATAACAATTGACAGTTCCCATTGCCTCGTATTTTCGTATCCAGCAGGAGGCAGTATAGCTCTTCATAAACACTTCCAATCTCCATCCCCCACAACTGAAGTCAACCCAGGAGATTAGCAAAGGCATTTCCCAAGCCAATGCTTCACTTTACCACACTGCTAATGTCTACGATAATACTCCCAGCAGGGGGCAGTAGAGTTCCACTGATCTCCTGGGATGCACAGTTTCCACAGTCACCCCGATTTGAGTTTTGGCCACGCTGCATGAGGTCCTCGGAGACTTGAGCCTCTAAAGCCTCCTTCTAAATCATGTCTCTGTATCCCTCCTTAACCCCAGCATGCTCCCAGAACAAGGCCTTGCTTTTCCAATTTGAGAGAATGCCATACAGCAAACGTGTGGGAGAGTGAAACTAAGCTAACCTTTCACTGTAAAGTAGGGCGCTGTCTGAATGTCAGAGGGCCATTGTGGGGACAGACAGAACATATTTCCTTAAAACAATGAATGGAAAGGATTTCACGAAATGGCCGTCGTCCAGGAAAGACACGGTGGGCGGCACTGGATGAGAGAAACATGGGAATGAAATCTCATGTTATTCAAAGAGCATCTGATATTTGTGCAGTGTAGGTCCAGTAAAGTCAGAGTCACGTATAAATGTCACGGATGAGTGAATGCCAAACATCTGGAGCAGAAGGCGGCTGGCGAGAAACAGTTTTTGCATTCGGTTACAATCTAAACACTGATCCGTCGTGTGCCACTTATTATGGGTTATTAAGGAAATATTACACAAAAAAGTGCTGAAGAAATGAACAATAACCTAGATTACTAAAGACTGTGAACATTTTGTTTATTGTTAGTTCAATTACTTAACAAATTGAACATTATTGTTAAGTGTTACCAACAATTCAGACAGATTTTAAAAAGAAACTCTGCTCTTAATGCTTAGCAAAATCTCACAATTTACAGTACATACAAAATCTCATCTGGAATTTCACAAACCTAGACAAGCAAAGTGATTCAAAAAGTGAAACGTCCCAGTGCAGTTAATTGGACTAAATAGCAGCACTCTAGAATGATGCTTGATCAATCAGATTAGAGCAGTGGTTTTCAATCTTGTTCCTCTGGACCCACTACTCTACACATTTTGCATGTCTCCCTTATCTGACACACTCATTTGAGTTCATGGAGCCCTTTCCTAATGAGCTGATGATCTGAATCAGGTGTGTAAATTAGGGAGACATGCAAAATGTGCAGAGCTGTGGGTCCCCAGGAACAAGTTTGAAAACCACCGGATTAGAGAACTGGTACTAACTACTGTATAGAGTCCAGCAGTTGGGTTCTATAAGCAAAAATCCCATTCATTTTCTCTGTAGGGAAACTGATTTTTACTTGCAAACCTTTAAAGACATGCCTACTGTGAGCTGTGAAGTTGTTAACTGATGGTATAGGCTTTTGTTAAAATCAACAGCCTACATTATTTCATATATATTTTAAATAATCGTGTTTAAAAAAAAAAAAAAGAAGTATTTATTTAACTAACAACGTTTTGGTTCATGACCTTCATCAGGAATATAAAAACAATTCCAACAATCCATAATTATTTTGATACATTTGCAAGTGCAGATAGTGTGCGGGATTTATTCTTTTTTTTTGTTTTGAAGTTGGACCTTTTTGGTCATTTTTCCTATTCACCTATCAATTACTTGCAGGCGTGCAAGGGTGATTGTTGATTGTAAAATAATCATGTTTAACAATGAAATTGCTGGTGAAAAACTACATTACCCATGATTCTTCAAAGACAACTGCTAATCACAAAATTGTGACAAGCAAATTTCAACAATTCCAAAAGAAAACACTTGCACCCAACTACTCCCATATAATAAACATTTAAATCAATAGCTTTATGTTTGTCCATCTTTTTAAATTTGTCATTCACAGCGCATCAAGGGATTGTAGTTCTTTCCCACATTAATCAAGTACTTTTTACTTTTTTTGCTAGCATTTTTTAAGTTTTTAATGTTATGATTCACCTTGTAACCTCTAGTTAGGTTCATAGGAACCCTTTAATGAACACTTTTTAAAAATCCCTACGGAAAAATAGTACTTCTGGTACCAAGGTTGCTGAAAAGGTGGGCACGCACTGTCAGTTGTGGTCATACTACAGAAAATAAATTCACTTTCTAATCAATAGTGAATCAATAGTGAATCTCAATATAGTAAGAAATGGTAAAATAACAAATACATTTCAAATGTGAAGTCTACTCCATTGTGCAACAACATACATCTTTTGAGTTTAAATCTAAGTTTGAACATACACATCCTTTACTGGTCACACATCTTCTCATCATATGAACTTGCATTGGCCATAACATATTACATGCTTATGAATGGAAGTCAATGGAGTGCAAAGGCTAGTGCGACTGCAGCTTTAAGTTCGATAAATCAAAAATGAATATAGATATATTCCAGAAACTGTTCACAGCTGGCTCTGCAGAATCTGTATATACTGTGAAAGTGTCTCAAGAGAAGGGAAAATGTGAGGCAGCGTTTTGATTAATGAGATCATGGCGAGAGCGGTGAAATACTGATGGGAATGGATGAGAGGGCTATTAAACACTGCGTCTCTGGAGTCGAGAGTCATAGCTCCACAGAGTGCCTCTGAAAGGAGATCAGGTCAGGGGAGATGCATGTGAGGGAGTTCCACACCATGTCCCGGGGGAGGTGACGTGGATGTTAAGTGGGATAGCCTGTGCTGGAGATCTAGGTGGATCTGGTTTGCCTGGGTCTGTCCTACACTTTGTCCTTCTCCTCAGTCATGCTCTCTGGGGTTGAGGAGGGATGGGGGGCCGAGAGAAAAGAATTCCGGCTCATGGGAGGCTCAGCCATGCCGGAGTAAATCTGCCCTGATCCAACGGCTGTGTGTAGCTACAACCTTTATCTCTTGAGTTCAGTCCAGATGCCACGAAAGAGTGAAGATGAACAAGACTGGAAGGGAGAAAGAGAGAAACTGAAGAAAAAAGAAGAGAGGAGAGGGTGGTGGAGTGCTTATGAGAGAGCAAGAGAGAGCGGGAGACTTAGAGAGGGTGAGACAGATTAGTTGGTACTTTGCTCTGAATTCAGATCAGTCTGGCATGAGCGAGACCCAGCTGATGTGAGAACAGTGAACATGAGGCTGAGCTGATGGATACTGTATCTTACTGAGCACAACCCAGCACACAAACACGCCTACTGGTTTCATTGTTTTATGGGGACATTCCATAGGTTTAATGGATTTTATACTGTAAAAACTGTATTTTCTATCCCCTTACCCTAAACCTACCCCTCACACTACTGGCAATTTTTTTACAGACCATTCTGTATGATTTATAAGCTTGTTTCCTCAAGGTCAAAAATTAGTGGTATTACTATGCTTGTGGGCACATTTGGTCCCCATATCGTTTGGAATACCAGGTACACACATACACACACACACACATTGTGCAGAGCCTCTAAATCTAGAATTTATCACTGTGCCTAAATTAATCCAGTTTAGTTAGTATACACACATACAGTATACACACATTTTAGACTATATATGTTTCTTATGATCTTAAAGACCTTTCTAAATGCTTGAGCTCAAAAGCTTTTTTTTTTTTCTTTCCAAAACTGAAATTTGAATTGCTGTTGTTAGTATTTTTAACAAAAAAAAAAAAAAAAGGACCAAGGAGAGAAAGAAATGCAGCCAACAAGTTCAAGCGTACATGGAAGCTCCATCCAAGACTCTTAGAAAAGCTTTCCAAGTGGATCCTCATGAAGTTGGTTGAGAGAATGCCAAGAGTGCGCAGAGCTGTAATGTAGGCAAAGGTTGGCTATGCTGTTTTGATATATATTTATATACATATATACATACAACCCAAATTTTTTAAATTTGAATAAAATGAAAACTAAAAGAATTTCAAATCACATGAGCCAATATTTTATTCACAATAGAACATAGATAACATAATTTTACAATTTTATGCACAAAATGAGCTCATTTCAAACTTGATGCCTGCTACAGGTCTCAAAATAGTTGGGACGGGGACATGTTTACCATGGTGTAGCATCTCCTCTTCTTTTCAAAACAGTTTGAAGACGTCTGGGCATCGAGGTTATGAGTTTCTGGAGTTTTGATGTTGGAATTTGGTCCCATTCTTGTCTGATATATGTTTCCAGCTGCTGAAGAGTTTGTGGTTGTCTTTGATGTATTTTTCGTTTAATGATGGGCCAAACATTCTCTATAGGTGAAAGATCTGGACTGCAGGCAGACCAATTCAGCACCCGGACTCTTCTACTACGAAGCCATGCTGTTGTAATAGCTGCAGTATGTGGTTTTGCATTGTCATGCTGAAATACACAAGGCCTTCCCTGAAATAGACATCGTCTGGAGGGGAGCATATGTTGACATACCATCAGAGATGCTGGGTTTTGAACTGAAAGCTAATAACACGCTGGAAGGTCTCCCTCCTCTTTAGCCCGGAGGACACGGCATGATGTCCAACAAGAATGTCAAATTTGGACTCGTCTGACCATAGAACAGTTTTCCACTTTGAAACGGTCCATTTTAAATGAGCCTTGGCCCACAGGACACGACGGCGCTTCTGGATCATGTTCACATATGGTTTCCTTTTTGCATGATAGAGCTTTAGTTGGCATCTGCAGATGGCACAGCGGATTGTGTTTACCGACAGTGGTTTCTGGAAGTATTCCTGGGCCCATTTAGTAAGGTCAATGACAGAAACATGCCGATGAGTGATGCAGTGTCGTCTGAGGGCCCGAAGACCACGGGCATCCAACAAAGGTCTTTGGCCTTGTCCCTTACACTCAGAGATTTCTCCAGTTTCTCTGAATCTTTTGATGATGTTGTGCACTGTAGATGATGAGATTTGCAAAGCCTTTGCAATTTCACATTGAGGAACATTGTTTTTAAAGTATTCCACAATCTTTTTATGCACTGTTTCACAGATTGGAGAGCCTCTGCCCATCTTTAATTCTGAGAGACTCTGCCTCTCTAAGACATCCCTTTTATAGGTAATCATGTTACAGACCTGATGCCAATTAACTTAATTAGTTGCTAGATGTTCTCCCAGCTGACTTTCTGAATCTTCAAAATGTCTTGCTTTTTCAGCCCTTTGTTGCCCCCGTGACAACTTTTTTGAGACCTGTATCAGTCATCAAATTTGAAATGAGCTCATTTAGTGGATAAAAGTGTAAAATTTCTCATTTTAAACATTTGTTATGTTCTCTATGTTCTGAGTAAAATATTGGCTCATGTGATTTGAAAGTCTATTAGTTTTCATTTTATTCGAATTTAAAAAATGTCCAAACATTTCCGGAATTCGGGTTGCATTTTATTATAAGTAATCATTTTATTAATCTTTATTCTCTCTCTCTCTCTCTCTATATATATATCTTTACTTCTTAAATGAAACAAATATATCTTTTCAATGATGGACAATCATTCAGAAATCATACTCAGACAAAACAAATAATTTAGGACATGAGTGAAAATGATGATAACTTGTAGTTCAGCAAGTGAATCAGATATTAAGTAATAGCTCTGATCCATAATTCAGTTCAGTGAAGGATTTAAACCAAAAGATTCAAACTGGCAGAGTAATTTATGATTCAAAACTTTTTTAAAAAAATCAATAAAAGAATCAGCAGAGTAATTTATTTGTTACATGAGCTGCACTGTATGTTGCTGATCATAAGAGTCATTAGTTGGGAGAGCTAAATTGGGCGCAATGTGTGCTTTTGATTTACTAAAAAGAACTGACTCATAATTTGTTCGTGATTCAGGCTACAATAGTCACACTGCATGTTTGTTTATGTGTGCAGCCCACAGTGCCAACTCCTCATTAAAACTCATTCTTTTGGCATTATTTTATGTATTTTTATTTGATCATGTTCAGTTGAGACTACAACCCACATTTTCAGGTAAAATATGACTATGTTATTTCTGTTTTGATTATTCTAAAATGTGCAAATGAATACTACTACTACTACTACTACTACTACTAAAGAATGAGTGAATGTCTCCAAGATTTGACTTATACTTGCCTGTATACTATACTTTTGAAATATACTATACTTTTGAAGTATACTATACTTTTATACTATACTATACTATACTTTTCTGAAGTATCCTGTGAAAACAACAGCAAATTCATGCATTTTTACATTACACATTTAATGGATTAGTAACACTTTTGTGGAGTTCATAGACTGATATACCAGCTGGGAATTACAGGAAGAGAGACGTAGGGTTCTGTGTGTGGGATTGAAGCAGGAAGCTTTAAACCGTCAGCTCGAGTAAGTTTTCAAATTCACTTTTGAATGCTAAATTATAATTTTTGAATGCTAAATCCTAAAATTAACTCTGTCCTTCATCCTAACCAAAACCCCAGTCATAAAATCCAACATTAACCAAGGAAATATTGCAATATGTCTGCCAAAAACGTCCTTGCAGGTTCCCCCAAGTGTGGCTGCTGTGGTCTTTGAACCCTGGCCCAGGATAAACACTCTCCAGTATTACATCTGGATTTTAGAGCCATGCTTTTAGGACTTGGAAGCGAGGGTGCTAGGTGGTTCCCTGGCATCTCCAATGGGGAGCTGACTCACATGGTTGGCAAAGTCCTGGGGTTTCTCAAGTAGGCCTTCAGAATTCAAGCCAGTGGAAAGAGCTAAACCCTCCTCAAGCCTCCCATGCTTTCAAGAGGAAACAAATTCTTTGAAAACACAGCCAACTCAATTTGTAGGGTTTTTTTTTTTTTTTTTTTTGGTCAGATGTCCCTAGCCAAGACAATGACATGACAGACTTGTTCTCTTCAGAGTGTAAAATTTATAAGCGGAAAATTAAGTGGCGGTTTTGTGGCCACTGGAGACCCACGATCTGAAATGATTATCTGGAAGGAACACCGGGGACTTACTAAGAAATACTGGCTGGTGATGTTCTTAAAACTCATTACTCCTTAGAACTTGAAATGATGAAATAACATGCATTATGTTGCGTCTACATCAGTTCATTACCAGCGTCTTCTCCTCCTGAATTTTAACCCTCCAGCTCTGTTTCTCATTTTGTCACAGAAGGATCCTCAAATGACACATTTTCATAATCATATCAACTTATCAACTTAGGTAACAGTTCAGACACTTTATGATGGGACCACGGTTATATGTGTGAATCCAGAGAAGACAGTTTCCAAGTGTGTTATATCTTTATATATTACTGTATATAGTTTTCTGGTCCTGGATGCTAAGCACCACCTGTGCTAAAATATACCAGATGTCACACTATAGCAGCAGCCATATCACCCTGTATCCCAAGACTGGTTGCCCACTGAAGCTAAGCAGGGTTGAGCCTGGTCAGTACCTGGATGGGAGACCTCCTGGGAAAACTAGGTTGCTGCTGGAAGAGGTGTTAGTGAGGCCAGCAGGGGGTGCTCACCCTGTGGTCTGTGTGGGTCCTAACGCCCCAGTATGGTGACGGGGACACTATACTGTAAAAAGCACCGTCCTTCGGATGAGATGTTAAACTGAGGTCCTGACTCTCTGTGGTCATTAAAAATCCCAGGATGTCTTTCAAAAAGAGTAGGGGTGTAACCCCGGCATCCTGGCCAAATTTGCCCATTGGCCTCTGACCATCATGGCATCCTAATCATCCCCATATCTGTTGATTGGCTTCATCACTCTGTCTCCTCTCCACCAGTAAGCTGGTGGGCGTTCTGGCGCAGTATGGCTGCCGTCGCATCATCCAGGTGGATGCTGCACACTGGTGGAGGATGAGGAGACAACCCCCCCACCTAATCTGGTTTTGGACCGAGTGTATAAAGGTTATATGGTAATCCAACAGCAGCCGTAATAACCACTGGTCTTACATCACCATATACTGCACTGAAATATGGATCTAAGTAGGTCTGGTCATTTTCTCCAGTCTTTATTTCATTGCTCCTCAGTCTCTTGCTCCTTTAGAGCTGACTGTAAAATAACTGGTATAACAAACTAGTGATGTACGCAAAAAATATTTTGTTAATTCACAAAGCATCAATAAATGTTGCTGATCTATAGTAACCCCAAAAGGTATGTGGACACATCCAATATGCTGATCTGTGATGTGCATGCTAATAAGCAACTAATTAACAGTGAGAATTGGTCTATAAAGTGTTACTAAGAAATCTAGCATAAGCACATTTTTCAAACAAAACATTTCACAAAATTAAGTTTGTTAGGTATCAAAATGCCAAACAATAAATGTATTGTTGAAATGGAAGGGCTTGGACACTTTCTGGTTGTCATTTATAAGACTGACTGAAGTGACCAAATACTTTCTTATAATATTGTTATGAATCTAATACATATGCGATATCATATATTATATCAGGCTATAAAAATAACTGCCAGAAGCTGTACATTCTCAAGAGGTACTCTGAATATGGTGTTGCAGTTCAATTTTAAACAAATTCTTAATGAGATGAAGTACTTAGAAAAATATGCCCAGACATAAGGGATATACCTTATGTCTAAATTTGTCCTCTTCCCTTTATTAAACTAATTTAAAAAGATGAAAAAGGAAAGAAAAAAAAAAAAGAAAAAAAATCAGCCCGATTTCAGGGGGAAGGTCAAAACTATAAAATAAGTTAATTTTTTTTTTCATTTATGGTACTGCCACTGTCCATCCCACCAAATAATATAATGAGCTTATTGGGAGGTATCTCTGGGAAAAGAAAAGACCAAAAATTAATTCACATAAAATATGTTTCTTGAGAGGAAAGGGAGTCTTTTGGAGGCTTTAAAAATAGCCAATTTTCCAGATTTTGGTGAAAAACCGACATGGATCTTGACTGAGTAGCAGCAAAGAGAGATCCAACTTAACCATTTTATCCTGTTTAAGTTCTACAGGAGAAGCAGAAAGATGCAAACAAACTCATTTCCGGGGAGGTATGGAACCAGATTCATAATTATAGGCATTTAACAATGCCAACATCACTATATATTACACTATGTATGACTTTTGCACAATCACAAAATATTGATTTTAAGAAGAAAACAATATACTAGAAAGAACAGATCAGTGATCTATATAGTGAATATATCACAGCTGAAGGGGTTGCAGGCACTCCACCCTTAATCGTGGCTATATTCCCATACCTTATAGCTCAAGTAATATATGATAATCGTGGCAGTAAAATTAGGTCAGATCAATCACAAATATTCCAGAAATTGTGTTTCAGCCCATCTACATTAATTCAGGATATTCATTTTACTGGAGTATCACTCTGGCCAGGGTTCAAGAGCTGCATTACCATTCCATTCTGTCATGTGACCGATGTCTGTGACATCATCAGGAGAACTGGGAACGTTTGATCCACCCCTTGTCATTGTGATGATAATGAAGGCGGAGCATGTCATCACTCCCTCCTTTGTTAATATTATTCATGACATTTTCTGAGAGTTACACATTTCTCCGTCTATAAATGATTTCCCACATTCCCTCCAGATCTGTCTCTGTTGACTTTTATCACAATATAGAGACAGTATTGAAAGCCATATGTGAAAATCAGTTAACGCACCATTCAGAATTGAGGTCGGGGAAAAAATAGTTCTTTAAAAGTTTACCCAAACCCCCCCAGGCTGGAGTTGTGAGTGGTTTGCTCTGGGGGAAGCTCAGTCACGAGTGAATGACAAGCCCTGGACAGCTCCATTAGGAAAACAGATGGTGGGGGAGTGGAAAAAAGACTATGTAACAAATGTAATATTGTCTGAAAGCAGGAGGCTGCAGGACCTGCTCACAGCTTGAGCGCTTGGCTAGAACTCAAACCATCCGTTTTGGCCAGCGAGCGGCCGGCGGATGGTAGGTAACCAGCCGAGGTGCAGGTTGACTCGTACGGTCAGTAGCCGACTTCTCCGCATCACACATCAGGTAGTTATCTCCACAGCGCTCGTGAAGTGAGACCGTGCCTGGCCAGCTGTCTTTGAGGCCACACAAAAGAGGAGGAACGCCAGTGAGAGGAGGAATATTCCTTCTGGCGCTGCCTTCATTCAAATCAGCTTGTCAGAGATGACAGCTGATGGAGGTTAGTGCTCATTTCCCTTGTGTCCTTTTTCATCTTTTTAACTGGCGAAATACAGTTTTGGTCTCCTACATCCATCTATTCCTGAGGCTATTTAACTCAAGCACTGTCCTATCAATTCCCTAGCATGTCAAACAACAATTGTGCCATCATCTACTCATCCTCATGTTGTTCCAAATCTGTATGACTTGATTTCTTATGTGGAACACAAAAGAAGATGCTTTGAAAAAATGTCTCTGTGTTTTAATTTAGTCAGTGAGGTCCACTGGGGTTGTTTTGGACCACATTGACTTTCATTTATGGACAAAAACATCTGAAATGTTCTTCAGAATAGCTTATTTTGTGTTCCACAAAAGATAGGTTTGGAATGAGGTGACTGTGAGTAAATGACGGCAGAATTTCCATTTTTGGATGAAGTATCCGTTTAAGAGACAAAATATGGGAGAAAAGACAACTAGAACTTTGAGACTGTAGTTCATTCATCTCCTTATTTCATTAGTATTTTAACCCCAGCTTTAACCCCAACAATATCAAAAGCATAGAGTCAAATGATCCAGAAGTGTTGCCCCCCTCTAAGGAAGATGTATTTCACTGGGTCATGCTGTTATTGCAAATGTCACCCAACTACGCCGAATGGGCTCGCATCTGCGACTCATTAGTCAAAACGAAGCACAAGATTACTCTACATAAATATACACCCTGATTAATACCGAGAGTGTTGGCGTGTGACAGGATAAGACAGGGTACGGAGATAGAGACACAATTACACGCTCTTACAGTCTAGACGTTTCCAGAGAGAAATAACTGCAGCATACCCCAAAATACTAATAAGGTTATATTTGTGCTTTAAAAACAAGACCGAGGCCAAGTCCTGGCTCTCATTAGATACTCTGACTGTGTGAAGGAGAATAAGGACAGAGCCGCAGACAACAGCGCCAGGAGAAATCCAGCCAAGTCCTTCAAAACTGGCCCAGCGAGCACGAGACACCTCGCTGGCTCGCAACATCCAAAAATATGCCCATGTATTTGTGTTTAATCATCTTCTACACGGATCCCAAAGGAAACATCGAGTGACATTTAACGCATCATCAGAAACAATCAAAACACACTACGCTCATTAGATTGAAGAGCAATAACTCTGAAATAAAGGAAAGTCACTGCCATCAGAATGAAATTGCCACCCCAAAATTGCGACCGGACCTTAAGTGCCTCTCTGTGCTATTTTTAGCATTCTAGAGTTCATGGAAAAAGTGGTCACTCAAGTAAAGGCTGCAGTGCTCAATGCCAAACTCAAAATGGCCAAGCGAAACCGCTCTGGGATCCGTGGAGGTTTTTTGTTGGCCTTAACGTGGTTTGACTCAAACCAACCCCATTAGCGGTCTCAACTGAGCTGTGTCGACTTCCGACATCACGTTACATTGGACCTCACTTGGGACTGTGAGGGAAAAATCATAAGACATACCCATTAGGAAATCAATGAAATATAATGGGGCGATGAAAATTCGGCACCTCATCTCAAATGAAATGAAACGGATACAGACACAAAACTGGTTTACCGATCCATCTCGTTTCTTTTCTCATCGGTTAAACTGTGGGTGTATTGATTTGTGCCCTCCGAAAAACCAGGCTTGTATTCTAGGTGTATCTCGTACCGTTACAGCTTGGCACCTTGTGTGGAGGAAACAAGGGTGATCGGAGCTGTAGACTGTCCTCCATCAGCTTTAATGACAGCCTCACTGCAAGAGAAGGAAACTATGAATACACTGCATTATGGTGAGGAAGATTTGTGCAGTTTTTTTTTTTTTTTTCTCAAATTACCTTTCAGGCCGTCAGATCAATGAATGCCAATGCAATCCTTGGAAAGAGTTGGCGGTATGATATTATTAACTTCATCTAAGACACCAGTGATTCTTGTTCATTTTCTGCAGAAGTGTTCTGCTTGTTTTGAGCACAAATCTAACAAAATTTATGCTTATTATTAAAACAACAACAACAGAAGACTTTACAGACAGACTTTTCCCAAAAGAGTAAGACAAGGACTTGCTTTCCAAGTCTAATTATCTTACACAATTTTGTTTCTCAAACAAATGTATTCTGTTTTAAAGATGTTCAAATATTTTTTCCTGGAAAAGAAGACATAAATACTTAATAATAAAGGTGAAACGTCAATATGACAAAAAAATAAATAAAAATAAATAAAAATAAATAAATAAATAAATAAATAATAAAATAAATGCAGCAATATTTATGTATGTATGTATGTATTTATCTATCAATCAAATAAAACAAATTCAATACCATTATGGTCAGATATGGTCATCTTTTGGTCATTTGATTTTTTTATTTAATATTACAAGTAGAACAATGAGAATCGGCTACTTTTTCTTTATTTTTTTTTTCATTTTTTGCAAAAAAAAAAAACAAAAAAAAAACAAGAATTTGGCTTAATTTTTCATTTTTCGTTCAGGGGTAGAAAAATGAATAAACAGCTTGAATATTCGATTTCTACACATGGGCGGGAATTAAACGCCCCTTTCTGCTGATTGGTCAGCCAAAGATCAAACCGTGCCGTCATCAGTCTTTCTGCAGTTCCGCGCGACAGAATACTAGTCCTCTACTGCTGCAGTTGTACAGATTCTTAAACAGTTTTATTGCAACTACATTTAATCTTTTTTTTTTTTCATCAAACAACCAGACTAATGAATGGCTCAACACAACCCGTTCTGTGGCAGAGCCTAGACAGGGCTTTCTTCTGTGTAGACCTGTGGTTCTCAAAGTGATTGGGGGTCCGTAAAATAATTTGCAAACAAACAAACAAACAAAAACACAAAAAACAAAAAAACAAACAAACATGGTACTAACATGCTGCATCATGTTCAAAACAACCAGGGTAGATTATTTATTTCAAGCAATAAGCCTCAGGAAGTGGAACTGCGCACAACTACACATTCAGTGTTTCTGAATGATCTTGAGTGTAATTCCATGTAAGAAAACAAAGTAAAAAGGAAAATCACATATTTCCACAATGTATCCTTTAAATCAACTTGAACTTGGCAGAGCTCCATTTTTTTAAGTTTATTTTCGGTCTGAAAATATATTCTTCATTTCTACATAAATGGCAAACATCAGTAAGTGCTATTGTGCTTATAGTCTAGTGTTCCAGTTGTGCTTATAGCCTAGTGCTCAGTGACTTCAACTAAGTATTTCACCTTGTTTTATTTGCCTCCAGCAACATCTCACATTGGAAAGAGACTCTTGTTCACAAACACACCAGAGTGTTAATGAGTTCCTGAAATCACTACCTAAGACCCGAGGCTGGGCTTGAAGAGGCTGGCAGGTACAATGATGGAAACCAGGTGTGTGTATGTGTGTTTGAGAGGGTCTTAAAAATTGACTTTGAATGACTGACTCATTGGCTATCCACAAAAAGAACTTTTCTTTACAACCTGTTAGTTTACATTGTGTATTTGTGTTAAAAATTGAATATTCAGATAATCAGTTAATGATAAAGATTACAGAATTCTTATGAGATTGAGTGGGCAGAACCCTTTGGCTGTATAAGTTTCTAGTGAAGGTCATACCCATTAGTTTGACCTTTGACCTGCAGTGCCCTACAGTGCTACAGCATGATTATTCTCTGACTGGCCTGGAAGGTATTCAGTCGACTTTCTCCAGAGAATCTGGATAGAGAAACAAAAGAGCCTACTCATTTTTCTGGTGGAAAGATTATACATGGCACATACACACACATGGGGTTTCTTTATGTTATGTTTTTATGTTACACAAGAGAGAGAGAGCAAAAGAGGGCAAAATGTCAGTGCCTCTGTCTTTCTATTTACAGTACAGCTTGTTCCTTGTTTTCATTTCTGTAATCAGACCTGCATTAATTCTAAGATGCCTGTGTTGCCACTGCTGCAAGCTACATGACCTCTAACCTCTGGAACTGTCTTACTGTTTACCGTTGACCAATTAAGACTGTCTGCCAATCAATAAAGTGCAAAAAAGTGTCCAAAAGACAACTTAAGAGCAAAGTTCCTAGTTTATTAGAGTGAGCTCCTGACACGAGCTTCAAGATGGTAGAGATAGAAATGCAATTATAATTATAGATTTATTTCTATACAACAAAATGATCAATTAAAATGTAAAATGGACAATTTTATTCAATAGTTTTTTAGTCATTAAGTGGAACGAAATGAAACAGATTTAGCTCCATGATAGATGTTTCAGGTACAATATTTGACTCAAGCTAAGTAGGCCTATTACATAATTAGCTTAGCAACATGCTAGCAGCAAACCAGAGCCCCTTCCCCTTTCTCGAGATGTTTAGCATGATATAATAATTTCTGAGAGAGGTAAATTTAGAGTTTGCTACGAAAAGGATTCATTCACCACTAGCAAATGGGAAAATTAGACTATTCATTTGATTGCCTTTTTTTTTTTTTTTTAAATGACAGAACTGTAGAAAACAAAGATCTTTATAACAATGCAGAGAAAAGAACTGAAGAGAGGGCTAATTATGACTTCATTGCTTATGGACGGGCCCCCGTCTCAAAGTTCACAGGACATTCTATGGTCTCTGCATGAAGACTTTTCTCCAGTCCAATTATGGACATAATTGGGAAAATAAATAAATAAATAAATCTTATATAATTCACTGCAGTTTTCAGCTGAAATGAACACTTGTGGCATTAAAACACTAACAAATTATCAAAAAAAAATAAAGACTTTCACATGGTTTCTTGCACTACTCTTACTACACTCTTAGAGCATGTTTACATGACAATGATTGTACTAAAAATGATTCCTGTTTATGTAACTTACATACTCTGCATTTCAGAGGATGTCAACATGAGCTCGAAGGAGATAAAACACTGTTCGAGTTCAACAGGGAGGCAGCATCTCTTTTACAAAAAATAGCATTGCAAAGACTATTTAATCTCATATTTCATAATATATATTTGTATTTTTGTATAGTTGATTATTTTCTCATCCATTTTTAAGGAGGTGCACGCCCACTCTGAGAAAACGCCACTGGGCACATACACGCTAACTGCTTTCAAGCACCACAGCCATGCTGCAGGGCTGCCTGAGGTACCTGAACTCACATAATGGCAAATCAATTTCATCCTGACCACCTGGGTGAGGTGAGTTTAGAGCATAATTGCTGGGCCAGAGAGAAAAAGAAACAGGGAACTTGAGAGAAAGAGACAGAAAAAGGAATGCAACAAGCGGAAAAATAGGTGTGACATATTGTAGAGTGAAAAAGGTGTATGAAATAGGTGGGTGAGAGTAAAGGATTGTGAGGAAAAAAGGATAGTAATAGAAAAAGCTTGCTTTGTGAGCTAATCCACTCTTCTCCTCCTGCTCTTGTGCTGATGTGAAACCAATAGCGTTATCCAAGCAGACGCACCATAGCATGAAAGACACACACGCACACTTTGAACGTGTAGCTGAGACAGCGGCACTGATGTGAATAGCACCGTTTAATCAGATTCCTAATATACCGCCTGCATTGGCCGGATTTGCCGAATTATCTAGCACTGGGTCACTGAAGTCCCTGGACTATGTGTGGCTGTGTGTGTATGAGAAACAGATGCTTCCAAGGAGCTATTGCAGTCGCTACGGCTAGCAGACTCATTCACACAGATACGCAAAGCTGAGGGAAACACTTCTAGACCTTGTATGTCTGTGGGGCTTTTGGCAGATAGATTCATTCACACACCACCTTTAGAGTAGATGTCATCACTGGCTCCATCAAATGTGTTGATAGGAGGAAGGAGGAAGGAATTTAGAGAATCAAGACATGTTTTCCTCTTCAGATATTCATCTTGAAATGTTCTCATATAGAGTGGCTTCAATGTCTTTCTTTCTTCAGTGGCAAAGAAATTAAGTTTTTTGAGGAAAACATTCCAGGATTTCACTCCATATAGTGGACTTCAGTGGGAGCCAATGGGGTTGAAGGTTCAAATTGCAGTTTCAGTGCAGGTTCAAAGGGCTCAATCCCAGCCGAGGAATAAGGGTCTTATCTAACGAAAGCAACAGTCATTTTCTAAAAAAAAAAAAATTAAAAAAAATGTTGGCCCCCTTCCTGATTTTTATTTTTTTTTTGCATGTTTGTCACACTTTAATGTTTCAGATCATCAAACAAATTTAAATATAAATCAAATATAACACAAGTAAACACAACATGCAGTTTTTAAATGAAGTTTTTTATTATGAAGGGAAAACAAAATCCAAACTCACATGGCCCTGTGTGAAAAAGTGCTTTCCCCCTAAACCTAATAACTGGTTGGGTCACCCTTAGCAGCAACAACTGCAATCAAGCGTTTGCGATAACTTGCAATGAGTCTGTTACAGCGCTGTGGAGGAATTTTGGCCCACTCATCTTTGCAGAATTGTTGTAATTCAGACACATTGGAGGGTTTTCGAGCATGAACCACCTTTTTAAGGTCATGCCACAGCATCTCAATAGGATTCAGGTCAGGACTTTGACAAGGCCACTCCAAAGTCTTCATTTTGTTTTTCTTCAGCCATTCAGAGGTGGACTTGCTGGTGTGTTTTGGATCATTGTCCTGCTGCAGAACCCAAGTTCGCTTCAGCTTGAGGTCACGAACAGATGGCCGGACATTGTCCTTCAGGATTTTTTGGTAGACAGCAGAATTCATGGTTCCATTTATCACAGCAAGTCTTCCAGGTCCTGAAGCAGCAAAACAGCCCCAGCCCATCACACTACCACTACCATATTTACTGTTGGTATGATGTTCTTTTTCTGAAATGCTGTGTTACTTTTACGCCAGATGTAATGGGACACACACCTTCCAAAAAGTTCAACTTTTGTCTCGTCAGACTTCGTGGAGTATTTCCCAAAAGTCTTGGGGATCATCAAGATGTTTTCTGGCAAAACTGAGACGAGCCTTTATGTTGTTTTTGCTCAGCAGCGGTTTTCGTCTTGGAACTCTGCCATGCAGGCCATTTTTGCCCAGTCTCTTTCTTATGGTGGAATCATGAACACTGACCTTAACTGAGGCAAGTGAGACCTGCAGTTCTTTGGATGTTATTCTGGGGTCTTTTGTGACCTCTTGGATGAGTCGTCGCTGCGCTCTTGGGGTAAGTTTGGTCGGCCGACCACTCCTGGGAAGGTTCACCACTGTTCCATGTTTTCGCCATTTGTGGATAATGGCTCTCACTGTGGTTCGCTGGAGTCCCAAAGCTTTAGAAATGGCTTTATAACCTTTTCCAGACTGATAGATCTCAATTACTTTCTTTCTCATTTGTTCCTGAATTTCTTTGGATCTCACCATGATGTATAGCTTTTGAGGATCTTTTGGTCTACTTCACTTTGTCAGGCAGGTCCTATTTAAGTGATTTCTTGATTGTGAACAGGTGTGGCAGTAATCAGGCCTGGGTGTGGCTAGAGAAACTGAACTCAGGTGTGATAAACCACAGTTATGTTTTACACCACTGTATATATGTATGCAGGTAGATCTCAATGAATTAGAATGTCGTGGAAAAGTTCATTTATTTCAGTAATTCAACTCAAATTGTGAAACTCGTGTATTAAATAAATTCAATGCACACAGACTGAAGTAGTTTAAGTCTTTGGTTTTTTTAATTGTGATGATTTTGGCTCACATTTAACAAAATCCCACCAATTCACTATCTCAACAAATTAGAATACTTCATAAGACCAATAAAAAAAAAAAAAAAAAAAAAAAAACATTTTTAGTGAATTGTTGGCCTTCTGCCTCAATTCGGCATGGCATGGAGGTGATCAGTCTGTGGCACTGCTGAGGTGGTATGGAAGCCCAGGTTTCTTTGACAGTGGCCTTCAGCTCATCTGTATTGTTAGGTCTGGTGTCTATCATCTTCCTCTTGACAATATCCCGTAGATTATCTGTGAGGTTCAGGTCTGGTGAGTTTGCTGGCCAGTCAAGCACACCAACACCATGGTCATTTAACCAACTTTTGGTGTTTTTGGCAGTGTGGGCTGGTGCCAAGTCCTGCTGGAAAATGAAATTAGCATCTCCATAAAGCTTGTCAGCAGAAGAAAGCATGAAGTGCTCTAAAATGTCCTGGTAGATGGCTGCGTTGACTGTGGACTTCAGAAAACACAATGGACCAACACCAGCAGATGAAATGGCAGCCCAATTCATCACTGACTGTGGAAACTTCACACTGTGCTTCAAGCAGCTTGGATTCTGTGCCTCTCTTTTTTTCTCCTAAGCCCAGGTAAGATGCTTCTGACATTGTTTCTGTTTCAG
>CM077233.1:19130354-19597854 GCA_039654775.1 Spinibarbus caldwelli | reverse complement strand
ACATTTCATTCATGCTTCAAAGCCTAGTTATCGTGTCAGTAATTTGGCCAAGGCCACCAAAATATAAAGTATTTTTGTCATCGTGTGAGCCACACTGGTCAAAATGTTTAGTTGTTTTTTCACCATGACCACCATCATAAAATCATAATTTCACCATCAACCATGGAAATTATGGTTTTATAAAAAAAAATTCTGATATTTCTTGAGAAGAATCAATAGTACATAGAAAAAAAAAGTATATGAACATTTGTATTTATACAGTACATTTATTTTTGTACAATGTATTACATGTAAACTGAAATCTTGCTTGTCCAATTACTGTACATTTCATATTTCTTACGTTACCACAAATACACAAAAATACAAAAGAACTACAAAATAACATCCATGAAAAAAATTATTCTTGGTGGACATCCTGTCACTCTTGTTGGTCAGGCCAAAGATTTTCATCAACATCACATCTGATGTTTTCCATTGCCATGCACCGGGGAAAAAAATCTCCTTGAATGCTGTACCCATCCCCTGCAATGATCAGCTGTGATGTCCTCACATGCAGGATTCATGGCATCCAACAGAGACATCTGATCTTGTGGTCTATGATCATATGCTTTCCACCTCCATGCTGAAAAAAAAAAAAAAAAAAAAAAAACTCTTCTATCGGATTTAGGAATGGAGAGCATAGTAGAAGGAACTCCACTGTTATCCTTTCATGTGCAGCAAACCACTCCCTAACAATGTTGGTACGGTGGAAACTGACATTATCCCAGACAACAACATAATTAGGCAAATGTGGTCTAACTAAACCTCTTTCTTGTTCTGGAGTCAGGTCTCTGTAGAGTGTGTTTAGGAAGGCCAGGAGAAGTTGGGTATTATAGGGCCCAATGTGTGGAATATGTGTGCTCACACCATTCTCTGAAATGGTAGCACACATTGTAATATTGGCCCCATGTTGGACTGGTGTGTCGGTTGTGGCTCGGTGTCCAATGAGATTGCGACCACATCTCTGGCCTTTGGACAGATTGAACCCGGCCTCGTCCACAAAAACAAGAATGTGGGTTGTTTCATGTCCTTCTAACTCCATGATTGTCTACGAAGAAACACAGAAACAAAATAAAGTTAATTTTTATTCCAGAGTTCAGTAAATGTTTTCTCTTCTTGTGGGTTTCTAAAACATCAAGTAATACAGGCATATTAGAAGTACAGTAAAACTCACTAAGTGCACACTAATAGTTTACCTGGGCATGCTGGTACCGCAGCTCCTTCACTCTTTCACTATTCCTCTCATATGGCACCTTGTAGAGTTGTTTCATAGTCATTTGATGTCTTTTCAAACTCTGTCTATGGTGGAAATGCTGACAGAATTTATATTTGCGAAGACATTATTGTCATTTATAATTGCACTTTGGATCTCTCTTAGCCTGATGGAATTGTTGGCTATGACCATGTTGCAAATTTCTTATTCTTGCTGATGGTTGAATACTGCTGCTCTGCAAGCAGCGCGAGGTTGTTGTGCAGTTCTATAGAATGTATAAATAGACTTGCATTTACCTTTACAATATTGTTGTTTATAAAAATGCTTTACATACTGTTAAACAAAAAAATAAATACATATTTACCTGTTTTCCCTATGAAAGGTTTGCACAATTGATGACACTGTGGACCTGTTTACACTAGGCTGTACTCTTCGACCAGCCTCTTCCATTGTAAAACCACAATTTATGACATGATCCACAAGTGTGGCTCTGATTTCATCAGAGACTCTGACTCTTCTATTTCCACCTCTTCCTCTATTATGTCTTCCTCTAACACCACCACCACGTATTCTTACACGTCTTCCAGTTGCTCTTCCACGAGCATGTTGCTGCAGTTCAGAGTTGTGGAAGTCCTCCATTCTCAAAAAATGGTAGTGATTGTGCTGTGGGCAATCTACATATACAGGTGCATCTCAATAAATTAGAATGTCGTAGAAAAGTTCATTTATTTCAGTAATTCAACTCAAATTGTGAAACTCGTGTATTAAATAAATTCAGTGCACACAGACTGATGTAGTTTAAGTCTTTGGTTCTTTTAATTGTGATGATTTTGGCTCACATTTAACAAAAACCCCCCAATTCACTATCTCAACAAATTAGAATATGGTGACATGCCAATCAGCTAATTGACTCAAAACACCTGCAAAGGTTTCCTGAGCCTTCAAAATGGTCTCTCAGTTTGGTTCACTAGGCTACACAATCATGGGGAAGACTGCTGATCTGACAGTTGTACAGAAGACAATCATTGACACCCTTCACAAGGAGGGTAAGCCACAAACATTCATTGCCAAAGAAGCTGGCTGTTCACAGAGTGCTGTATCCAAGCATGTTAACAGGTGGAAGAAAGAGTGGAAGGAAAAGGTGTGGAAGGTGTGGAAGAAAAAGATCTGAGAGAACCGCAGCCTTATGAGGATTGTCAAGCAAAATCGATTCAAGAATTTGATTGAACTTCACAAGGAATGGACTGAGGCTGGGGTCAAGAGCCACCACACACAGACGTGTCAAGGAATTTGGCTACAGTTGTCGTATTCCTCTTGTTAAGCCACTCCTGAACCACAGACAACGTCAGAGGCATCTTACCTGGGCTAAGGAGAAGAAGAACTGGACTGCTGCCCAGTGGTCCAAAGTCCTCTTTTCAGATGAGAGCAAGTTTTGTATTTCACTTGGAAACCAAGGTCCTAGAGTCTGGAGGAAGGGTGGAGAAGCTCATAGCCCAAGTTGTTTGAAGTCCAGTGTTAAGTTTCCACAGTCTGTGATGATTTGGGGTGCAATGTCATCTGCTGGTGTTGGTCCATTGTGTTTTTTGAAAACCAAAGTCACTGCACCCGTTTACCAAGGAATTTTGGAGCACTTCATGCTTCCTTCTGCTGACCAGCTTTTTAAAGATGCTGATTTCATTTTCCAGCAGGATTTGGCACCTGCCCACACTGCCAAAAGCACCAAAAGTTGGTTAAATGACCATGGTGTTGGTGTGCTTGACTGGCCAGCAAACTCACCAGACCTGAACCCCATAGAGAATCTATGGGGTATTGTCAAGAGGAAAATGAGAAACGAGACCAAAAAATTCAGATGAGCTGAAGGCCACTGTCAAAGAAACCTGGGCTTCCATACCACCTCAGCAGTGCCACAAACTGATCACCTCCATGCCACGCCGAATTGAGGCAGTAATTAAAGCAAAAGGAGACCCTACCAAGTATTGAGTACATATACAGTAAATGAACATACTTTCCAGAAGGCCAACAATTCACTAAAAATGTTTTTTTTTTATTTATTTTATTTTTTTTATTGGTCTTATGAAGTATTCTAATTTGTTGAGATAGTGAATTGGTGGGTTTTTGTTAAATGTGAGCCAAAATCATCACGAGTAAAAGAACCAAAGACTTAAACTACTTCAGTCTGTGTGCTTTGAATTTATTTAATACACGAGTTTCTGAATTAGAATTACTGAAATAAATGAACTTTTCCACGACATTCTAATTTATTGAGATGCACCTGTATATGCTCCCAAACTTGATTGGTGAATGGTTGAATGGTTGATTGGTTGATTCAAATTGTATTACAATTAGAGGTCATTTGCCAATGTAGCAGACATTACAAACAATGCCAGTGTCAGATATTTATGGAATATACATACGTGTATACCAATTTTTCATAATTGAATGGATCGCTTTGAATGTGATGGCTTACACGATGAAAAATGATTGAGAAGTTGTGAAGAGTTTGACAGTTTAAGTGAGAATCGACTCATCAGTTTTGATCAACAAGCCATATGCAATTAGTTGTTGTGCAAACTGCAGACAATTGTACTTACTGTTTGCACACGTGCCAAGCATTTGCAATTTGCTCACATCAATAAGAAATTCCAATCTGATGTGAACAAGAAGCTAAGCTCTTCTTCACGGCCCGGTGAAACACACCAAATTGAGAAACTAACGGAATGTATAGTCGATATAAAAAACTGGATGACGAGTAACTTCTTACTGCTAAATTCTGAAAAAACAGAGGTGTTAATTATCGGACCTAAAAACCCCACATGTAATAACCTAGAACACTATCTAACACGTGACGGCTGCTCTGTCAATTCTTCTTCATCAGTTAGGAACCTAGGTGTGCTGTTTGATAGCAATCTTTCATTTGAAAGCCATGTTTCTAGTATCTGTAAAACTGCGTTTTTCCATCTCAAAAACATATCTAAATTGCGACCTATGCTCTCAACGTCAAATGCAGAAATGCTAATTCATGCGTTTATGACCTCAAGGTTAGACTATTGTAATGCTTTACTGGGTGGTTGTTCTGCACGCTTGATCAACAAACTACAGTTGGTCCAAAATGCAGCAGCTAGAGTCCTTACTAGAACCAGGAAGTATGACCATATTAGCCCGGTTCTGTCAACACTGCACTGGCTCCCTATCAAACATCGGATAGATTTTAAAATCTTGTTAATTACTTATAAAGCCCTGAATGGCTTAGCTCCTCAGTACTTGAGCGAGCTCTTATCACATTATAGTCCTCCACGTCTGCTGCGTTCTCAAAACTTTGGCCATTTGATAATACCTAGAATACCAAAATCGACTGCGGGCGGCAGATCCTTTTCCTATTTAGCGCCCAAACTCTGGAACAATCTACCTAACACTGTTCGGGAGGCAGACACACTCTGTCAGTTTAAATCTAGATTAAAGACACATTTCTTTAACCTGGCTTACACATCACACACTAATACACTTCTATTATTCAAATCCGTTAAAGGATTGTTAGGCTGCATTAATTAGATCAACCGGAACCGGGAACACTCCTCATAACACACGATGTACTTGTTACATCGTAAGAAGAATGGCATCTACGCTAATATTTGTCTGTTTCTTTATTATTCTGTTTCTCAGTCCGTGTCCGGATCAGATGGCGCCGGGAGATGATGTCTGCGACCCTGACCGTCGGCGGAGGCCGGACACCTGGATGAGCCCCGGGGACATATCCCCAGTGAAGACCTCGACTTAAATACAATAAAACTTAAAATTAAACAAAATAACTATAATATAATAAAATACCTAACTACATAATACTATTATTGTTAGAAATTGCAACAATATAAAAATAGAAATATAATACATTTATACATTTAAAATTTAATTAATACAATAAGTAAAAAAATAAATAATAATATCCTGGCCAGAGGAGAACTGGCCCCCCGACTGAGCCTGGTTTCTCCCAAGGTTTTTTTCTCCATTCTGTCACAGAGGGAGTTTTGGTTCCTTGCCGCTGTCACCTCTGGCTTGCTCAGTTGGGGACACTTAATTTGTAACGATTATCGTCAATTTGATTTCATATATACTATTTAAACTAAACTGAGCTAGACAATGACATCTCTGAATTCAATAATGAAATGCCTTTAACTGAAAATTGAGTGTTTAATCTTATTATTATACATTACTGACACTCTATCCTCCAGTTTGATACTGTTAAGTGCTTTGACACAATCTGTATTGTTAAAAGCGCTATATAAATAAAGGTGACTTGACTTGACTTGACTAATTGTTCAGAGATCTGAACTTACTGTTTCGAAAAATAAAATTTTCATTTGAGAATTGAGCCAAAGCAATTGAGAAAAACTGTAATACTTAAAATGAGACAAAATGAGCCGACTATATTAGTAGGTAAGTTCAAACTGAAAACTATTGTGGAGAAAAAAAAACTAATCAAACCAAAACTTTTTTCCTCTATTTTCTTGGAGTTTCACTTTTTTTTTTGCCTGATGAATGAATGAATGAATGAATAAATGAACGAACGAATTAATGAATGAATGAATACATTTTGTAAGTAGGGTTAGTTGTTCTGGTATTTTCTGTATGATGTTGAGTTGTAAAAAGATACACAACAATATATACATTTTAATTACATTAATGTTACATTAATAACATTTTAATTACAAACAAAGTCTCTTACAATGTCCCAAAATAAATGAATAAATAAAAACTACCGAGTGCAGGAGCAATATCAATGTCAGCCCCCAACATATTGTCATTTACACCCTCGTATGTTTTCATTTGTGAAAAACAAGAATGAGGGGATTGTAAACTTTTATAAAAATGTAAAAGTAGTCCAAGTGATTTGTCTGCATTATTCCAAGTATTGTGAAATCATTAGATCCTGAAAAAGTACTGTTCTCACTGACCTTTTGTCTGAGCAGCACACACTGCTCACAATGATCTGATACATATCAGAAACTTCCTCAGGCACCTGTTATCTTTATAATGTAAAGGAATTCCTTTATCTCTCTGTTCTGGATTTTGATTTTCTCTGTGGCAAGATCTTCTCTATCTTTAACAAGAATAGTCTCCCCAGTAAGATGACACTCGTATAGTTGGATTCATGTCCCTCAGTGCACCGCTTAAATTGCATTCAATGTTTCTGGAAGGTTTTCCTCTCTTCATTTGCAATACAATAGCGCTCCCCACCTTTTGCAGCATCTAATTTAAACAGTTCTTTGATGAACCCCTTCATGTTCTCAGTCATGAGGGGTGGTGGTAGGTTCTTGCCTTCTAACCCATCTCAAAAGGATTTGAACTGATTCCATGGCTCCTACCCTGCCTTTTACCATTGGGGACTTAATGCGGCTTCCCCCCACCAGTGGCATGAGAACTGCGTGAAGGCAGTGCTTTTTCCTCGACTAAAGACCCTCTCCTGGCGCAAGGTTCGGCGAAGAGGGCTAAACTAATTACCAGACCTGCTTCTCTAAGCCTGGAGCTCAAGGAACACAATGGAAGCTTCTGCTTCTCTTCTATTCGTTCTCTTCCCCACATGCTGCCATCACCGCAGCCAACAAAAGGACTCCATTAGAGTAATTAACAGCTAAATGAAATGCTAAATGAAATGCACTCTAATTTTTTCACCCCGCCACCCCCTCCTTTCCAACCTTATTTTTTCCTTGTGAAAGAAAGAAGACCTTTCATTTTTCGTTTTGGGATATTCAGCACATTGAAAGCAGCCAAAAACACAAATGCAAAGCTGTGAGGGATTTCTACAGTACCTTCCCACCACCATCCTGCGATGTAGTTTCGCTGTGTTTATTATTTATTTGGTATTTTGTCCCTCTGCCACAGGAAAGTAAATAAATAAATCTGTCATAACAGCAATTATTAGTCAAAAGAGTATCAGGGAGCCTTAGTCTTAAGGGCTGGAGTGTTGGTTTGGATTTGGACAGAGTCTAGACGATCATTTATTTTCACATCGGTACAGTTTAAAATTAATAAGAGTCTGACGACCTAGAAAACCATTAATTTACTGAATGTAAAAATAATCAGAGGAAAAGAAGGAGCAAAAGGGAGAGAGAAGAATAAATAGGCATAGAATGGATTTTTATCATTGTTCCATAATATTGTTGAGAAAAGAATTGGGGCTAATTGTGGAAATGTTTTGATAAGTTCTGTCAAACTTACTGTAAAAGGGAACAAAGAACACATTTATTTGACAGACTGATGTCCTCCTCCTGGAAGAGAGTTATCTGATCCTGAACTTTCAAATAGCATTAATAATTATCCCGGTGCTAGTGATTATTTTAATAGTGCATTTAACCTCGGAATCAAATTCAGTTTGTTTTAATTAGGGATTCACTGATATTAACATTTCTGCAGATACTGATAAGCTGACAATGGTTTTACTTTATTACTTTATAATATAAAGTTATGGCAGATAACTGTTAAATGGCTTATTAAAATTATAATTTGTAAAAATAAATACATATAAAAATATAATGTTTGTTTATACAAAAACAGATAAATAGCCAATAGCTAATGTGGTACTGATGTGCATTTTAGCTTTAATTAACATCTCTAAAAGCAACCACAACTACACAATCTGTGGCTCTAAATTCTAAATACCTGCTCAAGAATAAAAAAGAAATCAAAGATGCTGATTATTTTGCATGTTGTACAGCTGTTTTAGTATTGTGCTAGATACCTGTGGAGCAAATTTGACATCCTCATCCTCAAGAACAAGTCTTTAACTTATTCACAGAATTCCAAGTTCAAACAACTATGGCTGTAATGGCAAATGAAGTGCAGACATAAGAGATAAATTAATGTTAATGTACTTGTATTATGTTTATTTATGTTAATGTAAGCTCTCTGTGTCTCACTTTGTCCCAGTGAACCCCAGGCAAACACAGCAGGTGCTGAGAGCTTCACAGACGTCCAATTTGACAGCTACACACCCTCCAATCAGCACTGAACTGTGGGATTGTGTGCATATGTGCTTGTGCATGTGATTAGATGCAGGTGTGAACTGGGTTGGCTTTCAGGAGAGAGGGAGACAGGTTAAACACACACGGTCCTGTCTGTGGTAGGTCCTGTTTTACAAATGCGATTTGGTGTGCTGCACGCACTTCGTCAACAATGCACAATGCACTGTCAACACTTCAGTCTCGGTGCTCCATCTGTGTGACAAAAGTATACTTAAGCCCTCTGAATGCTGATTATTAATAAGTAGCATTAAAATCAAATCAAAGATTCATTCAAAAATAAGATGTTTTGATTGCAGCATAGTTCAGCTCTAAGTGACTCTGGAGGTTTCTAGAATGTTGAACTCTTCCAGAGCCATGTTATGTTTTGTCTTATATATTGGCCCCTTAAGGGCCCATCAGAGCATGTCCGTCTGAAGTGTTAGCAGGCAAGGGTAGGAGTGGATGCACACCTGTGTGTCCATCGCCAAAATGCCCTTTTCCTAAACACTCCCACTTGAATAGTTGTCACACACATATATTCACCCCCTTACCATTTTCCCCTTTCTCACACATCGTCACACATATAAACACACACATGTTGGTACTCCTATAACTATGAGAGCTTTCCATAAGCATAATTTTTAATAAAACATTGTTTATTTAGCCACTTGAATTACTGGAACAGTTGGGATGCAGTTATATATGGATTTCCATTTGTACTCGGAAGTCAGAAATTCTGATTTCACAGTAGGAACATTTAACTGGAACGAATCCCTCAAATCAGAGTTTTGACTCTGAAACTCAGAAGAACCACAACAACCCTGACTTCAGAATCCAAAAAGGCTGTTCAGTGCATCAACAGTTAGAGCAGTAATATATTGTTTATTAGCACTTCTGTGTGTCTGTCTCAATAAACTTAGTGGTGCACACATCATGATATTTCAGCATTATCTGTGCAAAATAATGCTTTTTATGTGTGTGTGTATATGTGTTTCAATTGGCTGGTATTGCTTACAATGGATGCGTGTGTAATGGTGTAATAGTCGAATGGTTAAGATCAGGTCTAAAGACCCGATCACACCAAGAACGATAACTATAAAGATAACGATATTAGCGTCCACACCAGCGGACAATATCGTCTGTTTATTCTAAGTGCACGCTCGTCTGCCGCTTTAAATTCTCGAGCTCGTTATAGCATGATGGATTCTGATTGGCTGTCAATGTTTTTATCGTTCATCAGCTGGAAAAAAATGTTTTGAAAGTGATTCCAATGATATCGTTTCTCTGTGCCTTTACCGTTATATCTGTGGTGTGGACTCTGCTACTCTTTAATATCGAGAACGATTTTTAGAACTATATCTATCTTTATCTTTATAGTTATTGTTCCTGGTGTGAAAAGGCCTTAATGCTGCTTTCCAAATGGAAAGGGTGGGTTAAGGTGTAAGGGATGGGTCAACAGTGTAATTATAAATGTAACTACAGAAATTAATTACAGGTGTTATTACATGCAGGTATTTTTATTTATTTATTTATTTATTTTTAAATATAAGTACAATGTTAAAACATGTATGTACACAATAAGTGCAGTGTACCAAATGATTCATTTAAGAGCAAAAAAACCTGTGGCTTACCTCCCGCTGCTGTTTCATTAACTTCAACGCTAAACTCTAAAAAACAATGAACGGTGTGTGTGTGTGTGTGTGTGTGTGTGTGTGTGTGTGTGTTAGAGATGCAAAGAGAAAAAGAGTTAAAGAGGGAAGTTCAACTGCATTTCTGATAAAAGTAAATAGCCAAGGGCATCCCTGAGAAGAGATTAAAACATCAAAATTATAAGCACTCTCCCTATCTCTCTTTAACATATTTCTGCTTCAAAACATGAAATGTTACATATTTTCATCAAACACAGATGTAACTGATATGGCAGCATTCATCCTGTCAGATTCATTATTTTTTTAGTGGAAAGACCAAGGCCAATATACAGTTTCAGTAACGTATGATTTTAGTCCACTTGCATAATTGTGTGTTTTCTTCAGAGATGGTTTAAAACATAAAATAGGTGGTTTAAAACTGCAGTAAATTGTATTAATTTTTTAGTGAATTCTGTGCTCCAAAGTAAAATTCTTATATCAACATTTTTTATTTTTATTAGCTTTTGGGTAAATTCAATTTTTGCTAATATGTTTTACAGTGTTTCATAATAGTTTTAATGTTTCATAACAGTTTTGTACTAAAAATGCAATTAAATGGCCTCCATATATGCATACTCACTTTATGCAGAACAATAATAATTATTAATATTAAAATAAAGTTTTCTATTAATTTTCTAACTTTTGTTGTTGACAGAGGGGTCTCACTTTATATTAAGTGGTCATAATTACTATGTATTTACATTTAAATGACTGTTTATTTCCCTGGATAAGCTCCCATCCCAGAATTCAGTCCACGAAAGTTATGAGTTTTCCTCAGTAGAATGTGACACAAATGTAAATCTGTTTCCAGATCAGGAAGTGAGACCAATACATAGGGGAAAAACATGGAGTAATTAAAAATGGTAAGAAACACTATATAGCCATGATGCCTGGTGCATACTTGTTAGTCTAAAACTCCTTCAAACCACCCGAAGTAGCAAGCATACATTTATCTTCATTGTTTTTCCACAGCTTGAGTCTCTAGCTGCCTTGTTTAACTGTTGTTTTTCCCTAGTAAACAATTCCCATGTGTGTGTGTGTATATATATATATATATATATATATATATATATATATATATATATATATATATATATATATATATATTCTAACCTGGGTCAGTGTTTTACTACAGGTCTCCTGTTATTTTGCATGCATGCAGATAGGGGCTGATTCGGGGCTCTAATTTCTTCGCTGTGGTAGACTGAGACAGCGGTACGGCTCCCTCTGATAGCGCTGGCATAAAACAACATTCACTTTATCAGAGTCAGGCTGCTGTAATCACTAGCCTGAAATTACCTGTCCTCCGTCAGGCCTCAGGTGACTGCGCACATTAACTCACATTCTGTTTTTTGTCTCTCTCTCACACTATAGAGTCTGTGGCTGAGTCTCAATTCACGTAAAGAAAGTCGCTCCTTCAGACTCCTTAACAGGTGCTGTTTGTGTTTGTATGTAAACATTAAAATATGCAAATATACTGTACACACCAAAATCCATTAGCATACCATCCAGGCTTCTTTGGCATTTTATCATCAACAGTATGATTCGGGACAGACTGTCCATATGAAAGTACAGAGAATTGTGAGACTGCCCATATGAAAAAGTGTGCTTAATTGTATTGAATGTGTACTCACAACTGAAATTGGGATATATATATATATATATATATACACGTATATATACCCACTCTTAAAAATAAAGGTGCTTAAAAGGTTCTTCACAGCGATGCCATAGAAGAACTATTTTTGGTTCCACAAAGAACCATTCAGTCAAAGGTTCTTTAAAGAACCATCTCTTTCTTACCTTTTTATAATCTGAAGAACCTTTCGCCACAAAGAACCTTTTGTGAAACAAAAAGGTCCTTCAGATGTTAAAGGTTCTTTACGGAACCATTTAGACAAAAAAAGGTTAGTCTAAAATGAGCATTTTTCTTAGGCTCCTGTGTTTATGTTCAGTTATTTCGCTTTAACCCTAAAACAGGCAACGTGTACCACGAGATACATACTCTTTAGTCTCTTGTAGGAGGCACGAGGAAGAATTTTTCCATCCATTTCTGTTATCATTATTATAGTTGAGGTTGTTTGGACTATGGGGGTCACATCACTTGGTTCAAAATTTTCTGTGCTCGTTTTGTCAGTTTGACCTAAAGCCAACACAGCCGCCCATGGGGCTGGACATTCAGAAAATGTAGAAAGTAGGCATATATTAATCTTACTTTTTTTCAGCAAAAACATGCAATACAACTATTAGTATTAATTGTGAACATTGTCTTGAGATGTTGTAAAAGAAAATTAAGTCATATGTTGTACGTGTTGTTTTAGAATGAGCTTTAGAATGAGCTTTATTGACCAGGTATGTTTACACATACGAGGAATTTGTTTTAGTGACAGAAGCTCTACAGTGCAACAGAAAGACAGCAACAGGACAGGACACAGATAATAAAAAATAATATACAAATAGGCAATGTACAAATAGCAAAAACACAATATATAATATAGACAATTATAGTGTACAGGTTTGATATGTGCAAATCTGAAATGAAAAAATAAGTATGTGTGGTGAATAAATAATGTATAATAGTGTTGTGTGTTCCACTTTTAATGTCAAGTGTTCATGAGATGGATTGCCTGAGGGAAGAAACTGTTCCTGTGTCTGGTCTTTCTGGTGCTCAGAGCTCTGTAGCGCCGACCAGAAGGCAACAGTTCAAAGAGGGAGTGTGCTGGATGTGAGGGGTCCAGAGTGATTTTGCCAGCCCTTTTGCTCACTCTGGATAGGTACAGTTCTTGGAGAGTGGGGAGGGTTGTACCGATGATTCGCTCAGCAGTCCAGACTACTCTCTGTAGTCTTCTGAGGTTAGATTTGGTAGCTGAGCTGAACCAGACAGTTATTGAAGTGCAGAGGACGGATTCAATGATGGCGGAGTAGAACTGATTCAGCAAGTCCTGTGGCAGGTTGAACTTCCTCAGCTGGAGAAGGAAGTACAACCTCTGCTGGGCCTTTTTCACTCAATCACTCAATGTGATTGTCCCACTTCAGGTCCTGAGAGATGGTGGTGCCCAGGAATCTGAATGACTCCACTGCAGTCACAGTGCTGTTCATGATGGTGAGTGGGGGGAGTGCAGGGGGGTTTCTCCTGAAGTCCACAATCATCTCCACAGCTTTGAGCGTGTTGAGCTCCAGGTTGTTAAGACTGCACCAGACAGCCAGCTCCTTAACCTCCTGTCTGTAAGCAGAGTCGTCACCGTCCTGGATGAGGCTGATCAGTGTGGTGTCGTCTGCAAACTTCAGGAGCTTAACAGAGGGGTCTTTAGATGTGAAGTCATTGGTGTAGAGGGAGAAGAGCAGTGGGGAGAGAACGCAGCCCTGGGGGGCGCCAGTGCTGATGGTGCGGGTGCTGGATGAGAATTTTCCCAGCCTCACTAGCTGCTGCCTGTCTGTCAGGAAGCTGATGATCCACTGACAGACGGAGGTGGGGACGGAGAGCTGAGTTAGTTTATTCTGAAGGGTGTCCGGGATGATGGTGTTAAAAGCGGAGCTGAAGTCCACAAACAGGATCCTCACATAAGTCCCTGGTCTGTCTAGATGCTGCAGGATGAAGTGCAGTCCCATGTTGACTGCATCATCCACAGACCTGTTTGCTCTGTAGGCAAACTGCAGGGGGTCCAGTAAAGGTCCAGTGGAGGCCTTCAGATAAGCCGAAACCAGCCTTTCAAATGATTTCATGACCACAGACGTTAGAGCCACAGGTCTGTAGTCATTAAGTCCAGTAATTTTGGGTTTCTTTGGGACGAGGCTGATGGTGGAACGTTTGAAGCATGAGGGGACTTTGCACAGCTCCAGTGATCTGTTGAAGATCTGTGTGAAGATGGGGGCCAGCTGGTCAGCACAGATTTTTAGGCAGGCTGGTTACACACTGTCTGGGCCTGGTGCTTTCCTTCTTTTGTTCTTCCTGAAGACCTGGAGTACCTCATCTTCACTGATCTGAATTGCAGGTGTGGGGGAGAGGGGGGTTGCTGGAGGTATTAATGGTTGTGTGGAGAGGTCTTCAGTGCGGGTGTGGGGTGTTTTTCCAAACTTGCAGTAGAACTCATTCAGATCGTCTGCCAGTTGTTGATTCTCCAGAGTGCTGGGGGATGGTGTCTTGTAACTGGTGATATCTTTCATACCTTTCCACACTGAAGCAGAATCACTGGAAGATAATTTTTTTCCTTAGCTTGCCGGAATAATTCCTCTTTGCCACTCTGATCTCTTTTTCCAGTGTGTATTTGGCCTGTTTATACAAGACTTTATCCCCCTTTTTGTAAGCATCTTCTTTGGCCTAACGGAGCTGTCTGAGTTTTGCAGTAAACCATGGTTTGTCGTTGTTTTAAGTTAGATGAGCCTTGGTAGGAATGCACATATCCTCACAGAAACTGATATATGAAGTGACGGTCTCTGTGAGCTCGTCCAGATCATTTGCGGCAGCTTCAAAAACAGTCCAATCAATGAGAGAGAAACAGGCTTGTAAAACCCGCTCTGTTTCATTAGTCCATCTTTTAACAGTTCTTAATACAGGTTTTCCAGATTTGATTTTCTGCCTTTAGGTCGGTATATATAATATGAACCAAACAGTGATCAGAGAGTCCTAAAGATGCCCGTGGGACAGAGTGATATGCGTCCTTTATCACTGTGTAACAGTGATCCAATATATTACTGTCTCTGGTGGGACGTGATGTGCTGTCTGTATTTTGGCAGTTCGCGGGAGAGATTTGCTTTATTAACGTCCCCGAGAATGATTAAAACAGAGTCCGGGTGTTGTTGCTCTGTCTTTGTGATTTGATCAGCGAGTTTCTGTAAAGCTGAGCTCACATGCGCTTGCGGAGGAATGTAAACACTCACCAAAATGAACGAGCAAAACTACCGCGGTGAGTAGAAAGGCTTGCAGTTAATGAAGAGTGTTTCTAGATCAGAACAGCACATCTTCTTTAACACAGTTACATCTGTACACCACCTCTCATTGATATAAAAGCACGTCCCGCCGCCGCACGATTTCCCCGTTGATTCTGAGTCGCGATCTGCTCTGATCAGCTGGAAGTTAGGCAGATGTAGCATGCTGTCTGGTATGGCGTCGTTCAGCCAGGTTTCCGTGAAACACAGAGCAGCAGAGTTTGAAAAATCCCTGTTTGTCCGGGAGAGCAGAAGGAGTTCGTCCGTTTTGTTGGGTAGAGAGTGGAGATTCGCCAGATGGATTCGAACAAAACCTGTACAAACACTGAAGAGCAAAGCACAGTAGCTGCCATCTGCGGCGCCATCTTAGACACAAAAGATTTTTATAGCATTTTGAAATATGCGCATCTCCTGGGAGGATTATCCTCAGTATTGACTATGAAAGGTGTCACAAGGTAAATTGTGCCCCTAGTTCTGGTTATTTCATTATTGTGAATTCTGGGGTGGTGTGTGTGTGGGGGGTGGGGTGGGGTGTTTGGGGGGGGGGGTTGCTTTCCCCATTGGTGGTTATGGGGGTGGGAGGGGTGTAGAAAATGCACATAAAATACAAAGGGTAGCCCCTTGATACAAAATCTCTCAGAGAAGTGGGGTGGGGGTGGATGGGGGTTATAAATCGCATCAAGGAGAGCAGATCCCCCTCAGTAGAAATCGCATTCCAGGGCCCGGGGCCCTTAGGGAAGAGCCGTATAGGACTCCTGTACACAGTCCTTTCTATTCATTTTGAGTTTAAAAATTGTGCAAATGTTAATATTTGCATGTAAAACGGATAATATTACATTTAGTTGACTACATCTTTGCATTTTTAACTAGATTTTTCTCTTGCAGGGTTTCACACAGCTAATTTTATGGTAGAACAGGGGTGTCCAACCCTGCTCCTAGAGGGCCACTATCCTGCAGCGTTTAGCTTCAACCCTAATCAAACACATCTGAAAAATCTGACAAAAGTCTTCAGGATTACATAAAAAATTATATTTTGTTACATAAATTACATTATATGATTGTTTAGGGATGGCGCTAAACTGTGTAGGACAGTGGACCTCAATGGTTGGAACTGCCCACCGCTGAGGATAAAGATGAGACAGTTAAAAAAATTGAAAAATACAAAAAATGTCTATGCCTGAATTTTAGGACACTGAGACATGTCATACATGCAGCATATTTTGATTAATCCATATTTGTTTGCATTAAATAAATCATAGAATTATTGATGACTTGGGCCATTTTTTATACCCTAAACAGGCAACGTGACCTGAGAGATACAACCTCTCTGTTATGTAGGTAACCCTCGTTCCCTGAAGGAGGGAATGGAGACGTTATGTCAGAGTGACTGACGCAAATGGGATCTCGTCTGAGAGCCCAATCACCTTCGAGTGTTAACAAAACAAGCCAATGATAGTTGGTGTGTGTGCTTTGCATCGTGCACACCGCCCCACAGCGCGGGTATAAAAGGCGAAGGAACTGTGGCGACGGGACGGGACGTAACGTCTCCGTTCCCTCCTTCAGGGAACGAGGGTTACCTATGTAAATAAAACGTTCCCTTTCAGTCAGTCACGTTCGACGTTATGTCAGAGTGACTGACGCAAATGGGATCCCTATGAAAATGCCACTATTGCTGACCCCCTCCAGTGTCCTGCGGAAGCCGGCAAGTCCCCCCACGCCAGTTAGGACGGAAGATAGGACAGGGCTTAGGCAGAGATGACAGCCACTGCTGTTCTGTACAGTGGATATTGGATACACTGGGAAAGCGTACTCCAAGTAGGGGAACGCTACGAAAGCCACATCCTACGTAAAGGAGGTACCATGTGGAAATTACACATATGGACTGGTCAAGGGCAGTACTACATATGGAAGTCTCTGAGGTAGACTCAGCCAGCCTGGGGTGAGATCAATACACAGCAGAGACGGCAGAAGGTCTCTGCCAGGAAAAGACACAGGCTCACCGTGAGGGGAGCCATACTGTGGAAGAATACACATGTGGGATCGCCCGAAGGGGAATCACTACACACGGGCACCTAGCCCAGCACAAGGGCTGACCTTGGGCAGACACACGAGTGCTGGACCTGGCTTCTGACGCTCCGCCACGCCTGACTGCCGAGGGTGCGGGAGGAACTTCAACAGGGTTTGCAAGGGGAACTGAACTGAGAAGCAGTAAAAGCACATGTATCTGGTCTGTAGAGGGGAATGGCGCAGCAAGCGTGATCGACACCGAGCGGGTCCAGTGTTACTGGCCACCTAAGGCGAGTACACGGGAAGACACAGGCTCTACAAGGAGATTATAGAATCCCCCAAACGTGTTAGATGTTGCCCAGCCGGCAACTCTACAGATGTGTGCTATCGAGGCGCCCCGCGCCAATGCCCAAGAAGATGACACACCTCTTGTAGAGTGTGCTCTTACACCGAGGGGGCACGGTAAGAGCTGGGCCTGGTATGCCAAGACTATAGCCCAGTGGGCAAGTCTCTGTTTGGAGACAGCCTTTCCCTTCTGCTGTCCTCTGAAGCAGACAAAGAGCTGGTCTGAGGTCCTGAATCTCTGCGTGCGGTCTACGTAAACGCACAAGGCGCGGACGGGACAGATCAGAGCAATGCCTGGGTCTGCCTACTCACAGGGCAGCGCTTGCAAGTTCACCACCTGATCCCTGAAAGACGTGGTGGGAACTCTGGGCATGTATCCGGGCCGGGGTCTCAGGACAACGTGAGAGTCACCCGGTCTGAATTCTAGGCACGAATCATCGACCAAAAATGCCTGCAGGTCCCCTACCCTCTTGACCGAGGCCAATGCAATGAGGAGCACTGTATTTAATGACAGAAGCTTAAGCTCTACTGACTGCAGAGGCTCGTAGGGCTCCTCCTTCAAGGCCGTCAGGACCGAGGGGAGATCACAAGAGGGTACCAGATGAGGGCGTGGAGGATTTAACCTCCTCACCCCTCTGAGGAACTTGACCAAGTTGTGCTTCCCCACAGACTTGCCGTCTACTGCATCGTGATGTGCGGCAATAGCGGCAACATACACTTTGAGAGTGGAGGGAGACAGCCTTCGCTCCAATCCTTCTTGCAGAAAAGAGAGCACGACCATGATCAGGCATCTACGGGGGTCTTCCCGGCGGGAAGAACACCATTCGACGAACAGTTTCCACTTCAGCCTGTAAGCGTGTCTTGTAGACAGGGCTCTAGCTGAAGTGATGGTGTTCACTACCGCTGGAGGTAGCCCACCTAGAACCTCCGCGTCCTGTCCAGGGACCATACGTGGAGATTCCACAGGTCTGGATGCGGGTGCCCCCTCTCTGAGAAAGGAGATCCCTCCTCAGAGGAATTTGCCAAAGGAGGGGCTGTCGTAAGGAGCATCAGTTATGGGAACCAAGTCTGATTGGGCCAGTATGGCGCCACTACGAGGACCTGCTCCTCATCCTCCCTGACCTTGCACAGTGTTAGTGCGAGAAGGCTCACTGGGGGAAACGCATATTTGCGTGCCTGTGTTCACACAACTGCGCTCGAGACTGGGCCAGTATGAGCCAGTCATCGAGGTAATTGAGGATGCGAATGCCTCTTTCCCTTAATGGAACAAGGGCTGCCTCCACAACCTTGGTGAAAACACAAGGCGACAGGGACAGCCCGAAGGGAGGACCTTGTACTGATATGCTCGCCCTTCGAACGCAAAGCGGAGAAACGGTCTGTGTCGAGGGCGGATCAAGACATGAAAGTACGCATCCTTCAGGTTGATTGCTGTGAACTAATTGAAAGGACGAATCCAAAATTGGTAGTAATCCACCACCTTTATTGGGTACGATGAAGTAAGGGCTGTAAAACCCCAACTTCATCTTGGCTGGAGGGACCGGCTCTATCGCGTACTTCACCAGTAGGACCGCGATCTCTGCACGCAAGACAGGATCATCTTTGTTCAGCACAGAAGTGAACCGAATGCCCCTGAACTTGGGAGGGCTCTGGGCAAACTGAATCGCATAGCCGAGTCTAACGGTTCTCGTGAGCCAGCGAGATGGGAATAATTTAAATGGAGGTGGCTGCCGGCGATCGGCATGCGCCCCCAGGAACCAATCATCCAGCCTCGAGTATTCGCTAGCCAGGCCCCCAGAGACCGAACAAGCGGGACTAGGGAAACCACCGACGTACCTGCAGTGGGGCAGCGAAGTGGAACACAGGGACCCGACCCAGAAGGCAGTGCGTCTCAGAGTGGGGTCTGAGTGCGGCACTTACCTGGCTCCACGGCTGGGCAGGGGGCGTGTGAGGAGGCATCGCGTCCTCGAACCGGACTCTGCAGCCCACTGGCGAAAGGAGAGGGGGACAGGAGTGTGGAGACTGTGTCTCGTGCACTGCCATCCTCGCCCTCTTGGGACCCGGAGAGAAAGGAAACTGCTCTTTTTTTTAGGTTTTGGGTACCACTGGCTGGGGTGCCAGTGGCAGAATAGAACAAAAATGAAACAAAAGATTCTCCACCCGGCCCTCCTCCGGGGGAAGGAGTGGTGCGGTCACCATCTATGTCCTATGGTGTGACACACATAAAAGAACCACAGGTTTGTTTTTATCTCAAAATATCTTAAAAAAAAAAAAAAAAAAAAAAAACAGTTGAGCATTGCAATAGGGGAGATACAAATATCACTCAACTTAAAATGGTATAATTTTCAGCAGTTTTGAACAAATGACAGCAAAGTTTGTCTTGTTGTCAAAGTTTGTCTTGAAATTGTCCAAGTCATGGGGGAAAAATGATGTTAATTATAATTTCATATTAAATAAGTAACACTATATGAAAATAAGTGTCTAACAATGAAGATAAATCTCTCTCCTGCTATTTATGTATTATTAAGAGGTTTTTTTTTTATTTTATTTTCTTAATTTTTGGTATGTCACACCGTAGGACAAATTTATGGTACAGTTCAGTAAAAATGTTAAAACAAGCAGTGAAAGAATTTACGAAGTTAGTGACCCTTTTTATTTTCTCAAAGATCAGACATCACACTACATAAATATATGCATTTCTTTTTCAAAAAAGGTTGTTTTTGTTTTTTTTTAATAAAAAAAGCATTTTTTACTGCCTATTTGTCAACTACCCATATTATTTATATATGTATATATATATATATATATATATATATATATATATATATATATATATATATATATATATGTGTGTGTGTGTGTGTGTGTGTGTGTGTGTGTATATATATATATATATATATATATATATATATATATATATATATATATATATATATATAATTTCAATAAAAAGGCCACTTAAGTGTACTTAAAGAGAGTACACATTCTTGCCTGTTTCTTAACACATTAAAGTACACTTTTTATACGTGAACTTTGTAATGATTAAAAAAAATATATAAATAAAAAAATCACGCTTTAAAGCATACTTATTTTTGTGCTGGCTAACATACTTAAGCCCAATTAGCGCTTGATTATAATTTTAACTGCGTTATCTGATATTACATTCAAGATATCATTTTTTAAATGTTAAAACTGCAGCCTCATCATTACAAATCTGTAATTAACACCATTTATGTACAACACGAATTCCGGAAATTTTGGGATGTTTTTAAATTTGAATAAAATGAAAACTAAAAGACTTTCAAATCACATGAGCCAATATTTTATTCACAATAGAATATAGATAACATAAATGTTTAAACTGAGAAAGTTTTCACTTTTATCCACTAAATGAGCTCATTTCAAATTTGATGCAATAAATTTTGAAAAGATTTAGCTGGGAGAACATCTAACAACAAATTAAGTTAACTGACATCAGGCTGTAGCATGATTAGCTATAAAAGGGATGTCGTAGAGAGGCAGAGTCTCTCAGAATTAAAGATGGGCAGAGGCTCTCCAATCTGTGAAAGAGTGTGCAAAAAGATTGTGAAATACCTTAAAAACAATGTTTCTCAACGTCAAATTGCAAAGGCTTTTCAAATCTCATTATCTACAGTGCATAACATCATCAAAATTTTCAAAGAAACTGGAGAAATCTCTGTGCGCAAGGGACAAGGCCGAAGACTTTTGTTGGATGCCCGTGGTCTTCGGGCCCTCAGACAACACTGCATCACTCATCGGCATTATTCTGTTATTGACATTACTAAATGGGCCCAGGAATACTACCAGAAACCACTGTCGGTAAACACAATCCGCTGTGCCATCTGCAGATGCCAACTAAAGCTCTATCATGCAAAAAGAAAGCCATATGTGAACATGGTCCAGAAGCGCCGTCGTGTCCTGTGAGCCAAGGCTCATTTAAAATGGACCGTTTCAAAGTGGAAAAGTGTTCTATGGTCAGATGAGTCCAAATTTGACATTCTTGTTGGATATCACGGACACTGTGTCCTCCGGGCTAAAGTGGAGGGAGAACCAGCGTGCCATCAGCGTTCAGTTCAAAAGCCAGCATCTCTGATGGTATGGGGGTGCATAAGTGCATACGGTATGGGCAGCTTGCATGTTTTAGAAGTCACTATGAATGCGAAAGATGTATAAAGGTTTTAGAGCATCATATGCCCCCCTCCAGATGACGTGTATTTCAGCAGGACAATGCAAAACCACATACTGCAGCTATTACAACAGCATGGCTTGTAGTAGAAGGGTCCGGGTGCTGAATTGGCCTGCCTGCAGTCCAGATCTTTCACCTATAGAGAACATTTGGCGCATCATTAAACGAAAAATACATCAAAGATGACCACAAACTCTTCAGCAGCTGGAAACCTTTATCAGGCAAGAATGGGACCAAATTACAACACCAAAACTTCAGAAACTCATAACCTTGATGCCCAGATGTCTTCAAGAGGAGATTCTACACCATGGTAAACATGCCCCCGTCCCAAATATTTTGAGACCTGTAGCAGGCATCAAATTTGAAATGAGCTCATTTAGTGGATAAGTGAAAACTTTCTCAGTTTAAACATGTGTTATGTTATCTATGTTCTATTGTGAATAAAATATGGGCTCATGTGATTTGAAAGTCTTTTAGTTTTAATTTTATTCAAATTTAAAAAACTTCCCAACATTTCTGGAATTCGGGTTGTACAAGACATACAAGGTTCAGTATAAATAACATTTAACATTTAAGGTTCAGTATAAATAACAAGCACATTTTAGTTTACCATAAATGTTTGTCAGTACATATAATACACTTTAACCATATTTCAAAAATAACAGTAATTATGAAATTACATATAAAGCATGTACAAATGCATTTACGCCCTACTTGAGTGGGTCAAAAAGACTTTTTAAGTTCAACTAATTGCATTTAAGCTGTAATATATTTTTATTTAATTGTAAATAACATGCACTTGAGTGTCTGAAAACATTACATTCAGTTTGCACTTAAATACATATACCGTATTTAAAATACATTATTTTTGTAATAAGTTGCCTTTTTAAAAGTGTGCTCCCACATAAGTGGGATGACTCGTTTAAGAGCACTGGGACATTTGATGGGCAGAAATGCTAATGCATGGTGCTGTCAAAGAGTTGCAAGGCATGATTTTTTGTCCTGTATATACCCTCAGATCACATCAGAGACATGCTGTTAATGCCATACATTAGTACAAGCTGCGTGTAATGTCTTCAGGAGGAGAAACTGCTTCAAAGAATGGAAAGACAAACAAGATTACTGCATCCAAACTAGCAATTTTGCAGCAGAAGGTATAATAATGCTGCTTTTATGCTAACAATCCGCAGTGCTTGTTCATGATAAAAGTCAAAGTTGTTCAAATCTCAATTGTTTTCCAACGAGCAACATAAAAGATATTTGACATTTGGTTGACATTTTAAACTGTAATCGGTGCATTCAAAGAAGGTTAAAGGAGTATTTCACCCAAAAATGAAAACAGAAATTTAAGTCATTCAAATTTTCCCCTCAGTGATTGCTCTCATTAGTATTGGGGATTTTGAGATGTTCAGATTTGTTCTCTGATTTGTTCAGTGAAATTATGCAGGAGTGATTTATGGAATCAATGATTCGTTAAAAAGCACTGAGATGTTCATGAAGAAACAAGACTTGCTTTATTAGATTTTTTTAAATTTCTGAAGAGACTTCAGTGCAGTGTTTAAGCATCAGTTTCAGTAAGATCCTTGTGTCATCGTATTGTAGTTATGAGTCACATTTACACATTTATAATTCATTCTGTGATTGTTTTTAATGAAAATGATTAATCAAGCTGTCGATATACAATAAGTTTGAGGTCTATAAGATTTTTTTTTTTTTTTTTTTTTAAGTCTCATGCTGATCAAGGCTGCAATTATTTGATCAATACAGTAAAAACAACAATACAGTGAAAGTATTATTGGAGTTTTCAATATTAATGTTTTTTTTTTAATTTTTTTAAGTAGTTTATTCCTGTGATGGCAAAGCTGAATTTTCAGCAGTCATATTCAGTGTCAGATGATCCTTCAGAAATCATTCCAACATGCTGATTCGATGCTCAAGAAACATTTCTTGTTATTATACATGCTGAAAATAGTTGTGCTGCTAAATATTCATTTTGCTTTAAAAAATAAAAATAAAATAAAATAAAATAAAATCTTACTGACCCTAAACTTTTGAACAGTAATGCATCCACTTTCATTAAGTCAGTCAGCAGATCCTTGTTCACAAACAAGATGGGTATTTTTTATTTTTTTTTCATCCATGAATGAGAGTCACATTCAGTTTACTTACACTTACTTACATGAGGTAAGTGTAAAGAATGTTCACGTTTTGGGTGAACTATTCTTTTAAAATTGGACTGGCTTTTATTTATGTTGCTTTGTGACTGTGTTAGGAAGACTAAGAATGATGGGTAATGCCATTCTCTCTGTATGGGAGATGAGAAAGGAAATTTGAAAGGTTCTTTAGAGCTCTCCGAGTTACCCCAGCTGAGCTGCAAACAAAGGACGGGAGAGCTTTTTTGCTTGTTTTTGCTCTCTCGCTCTGTGTCTTATGATGTTCCTCTCTACTAATTAATTGCTAAATGCAAAGAGCAGATAAACCCTCTTTAAATGCATTCAACAGATGAAAGACATGGATTATGAAGAAAGCACCGGGATATTAAAGGATGCCTTTCTAATGAAAACTTTCATTTTCCTCTCCTGCAGTCTCTCTGTTAAATTCTGTCCGTTCTTCTGTATTTTCTCTTTCAGAGAACAGAGTTGATGTTTAAGTGTGTGTGTGTGTGTGTGTGTGTGTGTGTGTCTCGGGTCAGTAATAACTGGCCTCAAAGCTTTGAGAGAGAGAAATAGAGTGAACAGACCTATGATGGTGGGCAAGTTTCGCCACTCTTTCCAGAATCCAGTGGCTCGGCTGTATCGCCCCGTGCATGTCGTGCTACAGTTACCATAGAAACTCTCCTGGTTGGATTTGTTATTGACAGAATGACAAGGCTGAGCATGTCCTGTATGTGAGAAATCTGTGAGCAAAAACAGAACTGCGATACACACAAAAACATGCTGGAAATTCAATCGGCACACGTCAAAGGCTTGTGGAAATGTTTCAAGATCACAACAAACATGAACACAAACTGAAAATATTAATAATGTAATAATAGAGTTGACATTAAAATGTATTTATATGTCTAATATTCTCTCTCTCTCTCTCTACATCTCATAAGGAGTGAGAATGAAACACTAATGTTAATTTAATTGCATGAAAGAGTGAAAAATATAGCTAAATTGAGTATGAGTACAAAATTTCATTTCCTTCATTTGAGCCTCCATTGAATCTCTTTTCCCCTCTCTCTCTCTCTCTTTCTTTTTACCTGTCTAGTCTTTATGACAGGCAATTTAAATTTGAAATGTTGCCGATTTAATGAACATTTACTGGCATTTTTATATTCTTTCTTTCCACAGCTCTTCCTCATTGTTTTGATTATAAATGCTGAAATCACCCTAGACACTCTAGACTCATGAGTTCCAGTAATTAAGCATTATGGGTTGCTGCTGCAAAGTATTGCAATATAGCAGTTTCAAGAGTACTGCACACTTATAATGTCATTATCTCTGCCTGTATGTACATAAAAACAAAATCCGATTAAACCAATTTATATAGTGATTTATTATATGGAATTGTACAATCAACAGAACATATCTGTATGTAATTATAAAAGCAGCGATAAAAAGAGAACCGTGGGATGGAGAGACAGATTGTGTGTGCATCTGTTGAAGGTGGTCATGAATGAATCTGTCTGAGTCATAGAGAGTTTGGACATCATCTCATTCCAAACATCTTCAGTCATGTGCAGATGTAGCTGCAATCTATCACCTACCCCACTGCTAGAGTACATACTATACATTAAGAAATCAAGTCAAGGAAATATATTTTGGCTAAATCTAATCTAACATAGACGAACCCCTAAGACTTAAACCTGCTGATCCAAGAACCAGGCTGTCCATTTTAATGAACTTGAATAAAGAAAATTCTTAATTTTAGCATTAATTATAAACACTCTTTTTTTTTTTTTTCTAATGGAAACACATGAATCATTAAAAAAAAAAAAAAAAAATAAATAAATAAATAAAAAAAAAAAAAATAAAACATCAATCAATCAATACTTAGTAAAACCATTTCAAGCAGATCTCACAGCCTCCAAAGGCATCTTGTTTTGTAACCAGCTTTCTGTTCTTTCTGTAGAAACGTTTCTTTGCAGAGTGTTTTCAGTATGGAAATATTCATTGATTGTCTCCCATACTCGTCTTACTTGAGATATACCCAGATTTTTAACATTACAGCACGGGCATTGTATAGACCATTCAAATACTTTAATAATTTATTTCTTGAACTAGTTTTTACTTGAACTAAGCCTATTATTGCTTTAGTTTCTTCTCTTACCATGAGACATTACATAGCTTCTAGGCTTTATTGAGCAGAAATCATTCTTCCTTCTACCTGCACAATATTTTCTGTGCCACTGGAAGCTACGCAAGCAGAAGGCATAACAGATTCACCCCTTGTGAAAGTACCCAATGTTAACGTCTTGTTTATTGAACTATTAAAGCAAAATCAAACTCACAATTCTGCTGTTGGTCTACGGTTAAATCTGAGCCATGATATATAACAACTACAGCACTCTTGCTTGAGCAATATTGCTTAAATTAAATATAAGTGAAACTGAAATGGAACAGATCTCTCTGTCACACTTTTTTCCCCTTTCAGCTACAGAACAGTGAGTGAAAGTAGTAAGTGTCCTATGTCAGGGAGAGGAAAGGGTGAGAGACAGAGCCATAAAACAGAAGGAAGGGAAGCAAGAACAAGATGGATGAGGGACAGGGCTCTGCCCGTTAATCACAGCTGGATCTGTCTGAGGTGGAGAGGACAGAGGAGGATACAGCAGGTTTGATGACGACCCTTCGCTCCTGTACTCTGGCTGGGCCCCCGAGGGCCAATGCAGCCTAGAGGAGCACCATCTGGATGAACCCGTAAAGATCCCAGATGTGGAGATGGACACAGCTGACAAGAGCACTCTCCTCCACACACTCACATTCTGTAAATATGACATAATGCTCTTGTATAAAATACATTGTATTTTGAACAAATATATTTAGTGAATAACTAATTTAAAGACTGAATATATCACAAATGCATAACATGATTGGTGGACTTGCTAACTGAATTTCATCAAGCACAACAACAAATTGAATTAAATGTGAAATTTTGAAGAAGAACTCAATGTGTAATGAAGTGCAGCAGAGCAGCATAATACAAATTTGGTTGTAGGTGAAAATCTGATTATTCCCTCTGATTTCTGTGGTGGTGGTTGTGGTGCTGCTTGTCACCACCTACTTAAAGATATCTATGTGCCACTGAACAAATCAGTGAATGAAACTTTTTTAGTACAGATTAAAACAGATTCCAAAGATTCTCAAGTCTCTGGGATGAATCTAAAGCCTCAACACCAAATACATACATAGTACTGTATGCTAGTAACAAAAGTAACAAATCATTAAAAACCTTCAACAGTGCAGTTTCTGTACTATGCAGGGATTTAAAACCAGACTGAAACACTTCGTGAATACCATGTAGATCTAGAAATGAATACAATTGTCCAAATACAACCTTCTCCAGTAGTTTGGAAAGAAACGGAAGTTTCGAGATAGGTCTAAAATTAGCAAAAACTGATGAATCCAAATTAGACTTCTTGATTACTGGTTCCACTACTGCATGCTTAAAAGACTCAGGTACAACTCCCGAGGCCAGGCTACTATTCCTTACCTGCCTTACCAACAGTTATTTCTGCATATTAGAAATGACGAGTAAAATGAATTTGTAAACAGCTTTTCTAAACATTCATATGTCTGGCTGTATTAGACAAAAATTCTCTCCAAATGAGGCTAAATAATTTTCATCAAGTACCAAGAGTCCTGTCAGGACTAAACAACAGGACATACTCTAAGTAGGACTCTTTGTACTGACATACAGTATTTCTCTGTGACTTGTCCATCTGTGCTCATTCAGAGTGAACGCTTTAAAGAATTGTGTAATTCAGGTTAAGTACTGGGGAAAAGAAAAGCGCTTTACCTCGATTAGTCAGCGCTAAGCCTTTCATTTCAGCATAGAGCAACGAGTTCGGCAAAACGGCCAACTATCATTTTATATAAAGGCTACACATTTTTCTCACCTTTTATGGAAAAAAAAAAGACAAGGAAAGAGGAAAGAAAGGGTCGCCATTTGCCAAAAGGCTGCACACACCTCTGTAAATGCACTATATTTTATTCACTTGTAAAGACAGAAGTTGTCAAAGTCAATTTTAGTCGCTGCTTTTTACTTTTTCATTTTTTTATCCTGTATTCTCTCCAGAGAGGCTAATTTATCATAATTTAGAGGCACGAGCTGAACGCTTTCCGCCTTTGTCTGGCCGTTTCCCTCTATGCTCCTCTGTGCTGCATGAGAGATGGAGAGAAAGAGTGCAAGGAGGGACATAGAAAGAATGAGAGAGGAAAGGTCAAGCTTTTCCTCCCCTCTGCAGGCAATCACACTGACACCTGCAGGTGAACAGACCCCAGTTCAGAGAGGGAAAGAGAAATAGAGTGAGACCATGAGAGGTTGAGAGGCCATGTGGTGTCCAGGCAGGTGTGGGTTAAGCAGGTATGTGTGTGTGATGGTGAACATGAATGTGAGTGGGTTTGAGAGTGCTCAGGCACAAAACTGTGTTCGTGTGCAATTATAGGAGACTTCTGAGCGAACAAGAGGGTCTGGCAGCACCCGCCCCATCATTTCTCACAGTAATAACTCCTGCCAGTGCTGCTGCCAACAGAGAAAGCGAGAGCATGAGAGAGAGGGATAGGTAGAAAGAGAATTTTGTGGCAGGGAATTTCTGATGGCCAATAGTGAAAAGGGCTACGACTATTCATACAAATGCATTTTCTGCTGTCCAAACTCTTATCTCTGTGTCTTCTATTCTACAAGAGAATGAGTCAGAAAGGATGTTCAGTAAACGCTGTTGTTCATTTTTATCCTTTGTTCACTTGTAAAGCAGATGCTTTTCATCCAGAAACATTTTACTTCTTCCTCAAGAGCATTCTAACATTAAAAGAATATTTCATGCAAAAATGACAAAGCACATATTGCTTTCGAAACTCATACAAATTTCTTTCTTTTTTTTTCATGAAACACCAAATAAGTTTAGCAGAATGTTCATGCTGTTCAAGTCTTATGAAGCCATACAATATTTTTATGTGAGGAAATTACTAAAATATAAAGCAATTTTTTTTAGTGAAATAAGCGGCAAAGCTTTTAAATCTCACAAATGTATCTTGTTATATTTTTCATCTCTACATACATTTAAACATATCAGTCTGCTATGATATGTAACTACAACCCAAATTCCGGAAATGTTGGGACGTTTTTTAAATTTGAATAAAATGAAAACGCCTCAAGGTTACGTATGTAACCCTAGTTCCTCGAGGGAATGAGATGCTGCGTCAAAACGCTTTAGGAACGCCTTCAGCGTGACCACGCTCTGAATCACATGTGTAATCAGTCCAATGGATGGGCGAGACGTCACAGGCGGGGTGATGTAGCGACCAGGAAGCATAAAAGCACGTGCGGTGAAACCGGCATCAGCTTCAAGAATGAAGCAAGCGCTGGCAGGGATGCCAGAAGTCTGGCTTCGAGACGCAGCGTCTCGTTCCCTCTAGGAAGTAGGGTTACATACGTAACCTTGAGGCATTCCTCTTCAGGAACTCGAGCTGCGTCAAAACGCTTTGGGAACGAGAATGCCCACGCCGCCAGACTGACAAATCCCTGCCTAGTGTGTGAAGGAACACAGTTAGAGAAAGAAGAGCCCGGAGTGGCTCACGTATCTGACGTAAGTGAGGGCGTGGACCATCCCGCAGCGTAGCAGAGCGAGCCTTGACCCCCAAGGAGGGGAGATCAGAGGACTCAACGAAGAGAGGCATCCACAATCCACCGGCTGAGGGACCTTGTCCCTTCCCACAGGGCAGTTCTGTGGGCGTGGTGCTCGCACAAGCTTCTCTGGTCAGGCTCCCCGAAGGGAGGAGAACTGAAGGCCTGAGGTACGACAGCCAGAAAATCGTACCGGGGCCTCAGCCTCAGTGCACCGCGGAGGAAACGTGTAACTAGGGGGTGTCTTCCCACTGAATGGCCACCGAGAGGGGCGTGGTAGACTGCAATGGCTGCCACAAAGACCTCTAAGGTGGAGTGGGTCAACCCTGTGGAAAAACAGGCCTGCAGGAACTCCAGAACTGTACCAAACGGGCAGTTAGCTGGGTCGAGCTGCCAGTCTCCACACCAAGAAGCACAGTTTCCTCGATGAGGGAGCTCTGGATTGGAGGATGGTCTCAACAACCTCGGTTAAGAGACTGGAAGCTATGAGTTGTGCCTCCTCAGAGGCCACACCCACAGCTTCCACAGCTCCGGCGGGGGCGCGCCCTCCACCTGTGAGAGGAGATCTCTCCCTACGGGAATCTCCCATGGAGCGCCGTTGAAGAGAGAAATCAGGTCCGAGAACCATACTCGGCCCGGACAGAACAGGGCTATTGGCAGTAGACTGACCTCGTTCCGGCACGCTCTCACCAGAACTCCCAGCAGCGGAACAATCGGGGAAAGGTGTACAGACGAAGCCTCGCCCACATCTGTACCATGGCATCCAGCCCCAGTGGAGCCGGATGAGTCAGAAAGAGAACCAGAGGGGACCGTGCAATATCATCTGAGTCGCAAACAAGTCCACCTGAGCCTGGCCAAAGACTCTCTAAGCCTGCTCTCTAAGCCCTCTAAGGGCATCTATTCCCTGGGCCTCGGCCCCTGCCTCAACAGGATGTCTGCCCCCATATATATATGAGACCATTGCTGTGTTGTCAGTGCGCACCAAGACATAGCGATCTCTTAGGCCTGGGAGGAAGTGTTTCAAGGCTAGAAACACGGCCAGCATCTCCAGCCAACTCAAGTGCCACGTGGGGCGGAGCGGCCACTCATGACCACTCTCAACCGGTGAGAAATGCATCCGTCGCTAGCATACGCAGCGACCAGGAGCTCCCAGCACCGGGCCCTGAGATAACCAGAGTTTCTTTCACATGTCTAAGGCACGTAGGCTCCACCGCGTGACCTTGAGCATGCGAAGTGGGTTTTCCCATGGGGAGAACCCCTTGACCTTAATCCACCACTGTAGGGTCTCATGTACAGCAAGCCAAAAGTAATCACGTTGGACGCAGCTGCCATCAGACCCAGCAGTCTGGAACTGCTTGACAGTGAGTGACCGGCCTTCTCTCACTCTCGCGACTGCAGTGAGGATCAAATTGATCTGAGCAGGAGACATATGTGCCTGTATCGTGGTCAAATCCCACACCACGCCCAGATAAGTGGTTCTCTGTAATGGAGAAAGCACACTTTTCTTGGCGTTAAATCTTAACCCCAGCTCTTTCGTGTGAGTGAGAATGACATCTCGATGTCGAACCGCCATCCACTCTGATTGAGCTAATATCAACCAAAAGTCGATGTGGTTGAGTCATGAAAGTGTGGGGTGAAAGTGCAAGGCCAAACGAAGACCCGGTATTGGTAAGCTTTTGCCCCTAAAAGCAAGCCTCAGGAACTTCCTATGATGAGGAAGGATGGAGATATGTGCATCTTTTAGATCGATCGTGACAAACCAGTCCTCGGACTTATCTGAGACACGACCTGTTTGAGTGTGAACGTACTAAACTTCAGTTGCCTGTCTGAGCGGTTCAAAGACGCAGATCTAAAAAGGATGCAACCCTTCATCGGAACGGTGAAGTACCGGCTGTAGGACCCGGACTCTGCTACGCAAGGAGGGACCACCTCGATGGCCTCCGTCCTCACAGTGTATACTTCTGTTCCATTACTAGAGCCTGCTCGGGGCCCACCAGGATGGGAAAGACCCCGTTGAATTGAGGCGGAGGAGAACCAAAATGGATTCTGTGGCCTCTCACTACAGTGTGCAGGACCCACTGAGACACGTTTGACAGTAGTTATCACGCTGCCAAATAGTCTACTAAGGGAATCAGTCTCTCGAGACTGACCTTTGGTGTGATCAGAGGGGCTAGCTCGGTGCCCTGAAGTGGCGCACCGGCAGGGGACATCCGAACTAGCTGCTCTAAAGACCTCCGTGGAGGTGGCGAGCCTCTTAGTACCGCTATGTTTCCTGGCGGTAACTGAGAGAAGCGCTCACGGAAGACCGCTGTGCCCTGGAACATTGGCAGGGTTAGCTGACCGATCTCCTGAGGGCACTGAGGAGAGACGGGCACCGTGTAATGTGGTGTACACCACTGTTCCCCAGAGGGTCCTGCCCCCTGAAGTCCTAAGCCATAAGCATTCGGACTCTCTTGCTTAAGTCTTCTATTGAAACGACGGTCCTCAGACCCCGCGTCATCTCCCAGGAAGACTAAACTGGTAGAACCAGAGACTGCTAGGCAGGACCCAACGAGACACGCTTGGCAGGGGCTCCCACAGCGCCAGGTGACTCCTAAGGGAACCAATCTCTTGAGACTGGCCTCTGGTGTGCTTAGAGCTGCTAGCTCAGTGCCCTGAAGCGGAGGGCCGGCAGGCGACGGCCGCTCTAGCTGCTCTAGAGACCCCCGAAGGGGCGGCGAGCCTCTCAGTTCCGCTACGTTTCCGGGCGGAAGAGACTGAGAGAAGCGCTCGCTGGAGACCGCTGCGCCCTGAAGCACCATGGGTGGCAGGGTTGGCAGACCGATCTCCTGAGGGCACTGAGGAGAGACGGGCATCCACGTCCTGTGTCATAGGCATCAGAACATTCTGGCCAAAGACTATCCAGCGAGATTGACAGTCCGCAGACCTGCCTTCTGTTAGAAGCCTTTGGTCCAGGCACGCCACTCTGACTCCAACATTATGGGAAGTACAAGAACTGATGCTCCCTGAAAGAGGAGCTGGAACAAGATTAGGGCTGCTCCCGCCCAGCAGCCCCTGCTGCCATCTCAACCTCCTCGGAGGAAGAAAGAGCATCTTGCTCCCTACTCGAGAATTTCATCCCAAGGTCTCTCTGTATAGAGAGTGAAGGGAGGAAAAAGGAGGACCTGTCTCTCTCTTCTCATCGCAGATGATATACACCATTTAACTCCTCAGAATTAAACACAACCAAACAACCAGAGAAGTAAACATGGTCTGGTTGTGAAAAGATTCAATATAAAGCATCGTTTTGAGTGCCGTAATGCACGCATCACCTCGGCAATGCACACTGATTTTACACACAAGCCTTTTCTTTCCTCGAGAAGAAATGTATCATAGCAATATCAATCTCCTTGGAGAAAGATAGCTGCAGCAGCGAGCTCTCGCTCAAAGGGGGAAGAACCGCAACGCGGGTTTCCGAAACCCGAGAGAGAGCGTTAGATCTAAGGAATGCAGGTGGAGAGAGGACGAGCCGTCTCCAACCCGTCCGCCAGATCCATGTGCGATCCCTGCGATCTCAATCGCCGCCGTGCCTCAGCAGCAGCGGGACCAGAACGACGAGATGGCAGGCACGGACACACCCGACGGGAGCGGAGCGTTTACAGCGGGGAGGAGTGCAATCAGCCCCCTCGAGAGCTGACTGCGCGAGCTCTGCTCCCAAGAAACGCTGCTCATAATCTGCTTGTGCTAACAATGTGCTTGTGCTAACAATGTGCTTGTGCAAACAATATGCTTGTGCAAACAATATGCTTATCGAAATCTCATCGTTGTACTCCACGTCAACCTCCTCGGAGGAAAACAGGCGGAGCATCGAGCCCTCTCTCCGGGGGAAAAAAAACATTTCAGGTGGGCTTCCAAACCCAGAGAGCGGGCGTTGGATCTGGTGGGAAAGGAAGAAGACAGAGGATCGCCAGTCTCCATTTCCTCCACCAATCCATCTGCGAATCCCACGAGCGCAGCCGCCGCTCCGCCTCAGCGAATGCGGGGCCGGCACCCCGAGGAACGCTGGCGAAGACTCTCTCCTCAAAGAGAGCCCTACGAGAGTAAGCATACGCAGACAACAAACGCTCGCAATACGGGCAGTCAGCTCCCTCAAGAGCTGACTCTGCGTGCTCTGCTCTCAAACAGACAGCACACAAACTGTGTGTATCCCCACCCGTAAAGTAGCTTTCTTGTTTTTCTCTCGCGGGCAGAGAACAACACACAGCCTGAGATACTGCCCGCTCTCGCCGTATGTTTGTCTACACTCGTAAGGTTTAAAATAAAGAGTTATAATGGACAAACAACACCAAATAAGACTGACACACACAGAGCATTTGCTGAATGACAGAAAGCTGATGCCAGTTTCACCGCACGTGCTTTTATGCTTCCTGGTCGCTACGTCACCCCGCCTGTGATGTCTCGCCCATCCATTGGACTGATTACACGTGATTCAGAGCGTGGTCACGCTGAAGGCGTTCCCAAAGCGTTTTGACGCAGCTCGAGTTCCTGAAGAGGAACTAAAAGACTTTCAAATCACATGAGCCAATATTTTAGAACATAGATAACATAACAAATGTTTAAACTGAGAAATTTTACAATTTTATGCACAAATGAGCTCATTTCAAATTTGATGCCTGCTACAAGTCTCAAAATAGTTTGGACGGGGGAATGTTTACCATGGTGTAGCATCTCCTCTTCTTTTCAAAACAGTTTGAAGACGTCTGGGCATCGAAGTTATGAGTTTCTGGAGTTTTGGTGTTGGAATTTGGTCCCATTCTTGTCTGATATATGTTTCCAGCTGCTGAAGAGTTTTTGGTTGTCTTTGATGTATTTTTCGTTTAATGATGCGCCAAACGTTCTCTATAGGTGAAAGATCTGGACTTCAGGCAGGCCAATTCAGCACCTGGACTCTTCTACTACAAAGCCATGCTGTTGTAATAGCTGCAGTATGTGGTTTTGCATTGTCATGCTGAAATAGACATCGTCTGGAGGGGAGCATATGTTGCTCTAAAACCTTTATATACACCTTTCAGCATTCATAGCGCCTTCCAAAACATGCAAGCTGCCCATATCGTATGCACTTATACACCCCCATACCATCAGAGATGCTGGTTTTTGAACTGAACGCTGATGACAAACTGGAAGGTCTCCCTCCTCTTTAGCCCGGAGGACACGGGCATCCGTGATTTCCAACAAGAATGTCAGATTTGGACTCCTCTGACCATAGAACACTTTTCCACTTTGAAACAGTCCATTTTAAATGTGCCTTTGCCCACAGGACACAATGGCGCTTCTGGACCATGTTCACATATGGCTTCCTTTTTGCATGATAGAGCTTTAGTTGGCATCTGCAGATGACAAGGTGGATTGTGTTTACCGAAAGTGGTTTCTGGAAGTATTCCTGGGCCCATTTAGTAATGTCAATGACAGAATCATGGCAATGAGTGAAGCAGTGTCGTCTGAGGGCCCGAAGATCACGGGCATCCAACAAAGGTCTTCGGCCTTGTCCCTTACGCACAGAGATTTCTCCAGTTTCTCTGAAACTTTTGATGATGTTATGCACTGTAGATGATGAGATTTGCAAAGCCTTTGCAATTTGATGTTGAGGAACATTGTTTTTAAAGTATTCCACAATCTTTTTACGCACTCTTTCATAGATTGGAGAGCCTCTGCCCATCTTTACTTCTGAGAGACTCTACCTCTCTAAGACATCCCTTTTATGTTACAGACCTGATGCCAGTTAACTTAATTAGTTGCTAGATGTTCTCCCAGCTGAATCTTTTAAAATTTTCTTGCTTTTTCAGCCCTTTGTTGCCACCCGCGACAACTTTTTTGAGACCTGTAACAAGCATCAAATTTGAAATGAGCTCATTTAGTGGACAAAAGTGTAAAATTTCTCCATTTAAACATTTGTTATGTTATCTATGTTCTATTGTGAATAAAATATTGGCTCATGTGATTTGAAAGTCTTTTAGTTTTCATTTTATTCAAATTTAAAAAAACGTCCCAACATTTCCGGAATTCGGGTTATACAATAAAATATTCAACTATTTTGAGAAGATACTCCTATGATAACAGTTGACGTATCACAATGGACAGTCTATATGCACAATACATAATATAAATTTTTCCTATACCAACAAATGCAATATGTGTAATTAACTACAAAAGTTTTTTAGGCTTTAAAGACAAACAAACATATACGGGTAAATATATTTTGCTTGAGATGATACCCATAAAATTAATTTACATATTGTACAGTATACATACATATGCGTACATACATAAACACACAGACAGACTTTTTTTTTTTTTTTTTTTTTTAAATTGACAGTCTATAGAAATGAAATATGAAAAGGGGTGAACTTATAAAGATGACATTTCAAACAAATGTATTGATCTGTTCGATTATCTGTTTGAAAGTCTTTTTTCAGTTTGGACCATGGTGGATTAAAGCTAATATCTGTTCTTAATGTCTGTGAACTTAGTATATATGTATTCGAGGCTGAATGGCAAACAATGACAATGGCAAACAATCATCTGGATTCAGCCTAGTTTGGATGGTAAATATCTTTATCTGTAACACGACTCAAAAGAGTGATTCATTTACAAATCTGATATCGATTTGTTGGTTCTGATTCCAAACAGCTGACAGAAAGTATCGGACACATTTAGGATGTTAATCATTTTTTTAGTTCATTTATCATAATCACTTGTTCACCGGCATGTAATATTTATTGCAGTTTCTCCCGCTGGCAGCCTTTTTTTTCTCTTAACCTATGTTGACATATTTATGAGTTATGTTATGTTAGCTGATCATAAAAAAAAAAATAATAATAATAAAAAAACAAAAAAAACAAAAACAAAAAAAACAAACAACAACTATGTAGTTTCAGGTTTGACCATGGGTTTAGAATCACATGAGGCTGAGTAAACAACTATTCCTTCAGTAACTCTAGGTTTCAAACCAGCAACCTAGGCTGTCACCACCTGCGTTCTGCTTTACTTTAACCTTTATTTTTATTGTCACTTTACCCTTAATTCTTGTCTATCAATTGTCCTGTTTTTTGGAGAACTATTGTCTTAGTCATTGTCACTGCTTAAACAATACAGGCCTGATTTATGAAGATCCCTCCACAGAACACCTACAACTGTTATTATAAAAATAAGAGTATGTAACAAATCACTGTATATTATACTAGTGTGTATCAGCCGACTGCCAAACGACATCTAAACTACACCACTTCACTTGCACTACAATTTGGCAATAACTAGTATGAAAATCATTAATTATGATTTAGTGGAACAGCTATAAATGTGGTGGGCCAACTCTGTACCTGAGAAAGCCAAAACAACTAAAGTGACCAAATTTCTTCCACTGTCCCAATAATGATCTCAAATAATGAGAAACAGAGTCAGACTATTACGATTCACCCAAACAAATCTGCACTTGAACACAAACTATGAAAGAAATGTCAGATCAAGTGTGAAATAATCACCTTCTGTAAATCCAACTCTATAATGGTTCTTGGAATCGCCAAGAAAGACCTTGGAAAGTGTTTCCCAAACTGGCTAAAGCTCTCCTGTGGAGGCCTGTAGGAAAAATATTGATGCATTTCTGTCCTCCTTTCTGGACAATTTGCTCTCAATTGATGTGCAACACGATCTTTTCTCAGCCTACTGGCCTCCCCTTCTCTCTCTTCCACTCAAAGAGCTCATTTATCTGTCTTTTTCTTTGCCTTTTCTCCCTCAGCCTCTCTTTTATATTTCACAGTTCTTTTGAAAGGTACATTAGAGGGTAGTTGAAAAGGCCCTCATGTTGACATGCACTGGGCCTCATCGAGGCTGACACTTTGCCCATATTGCCGATGTAGCCTTAATTGCGTGCTTTGAGATTGAATCGATACCGTGTTTGGAGTAAGGGAGAGACTGCCGCCATCCATGGACAAGTGAGGGTCGAATCTTGGCCTGAACAAGTGGATGGGACAGTCTAAATTGAACCTGTCTTTGTATATACACAGCCAACTGTCATCAGTGTTCAAAGACAGAGACTAAGCACACCGTGAGCTGGCACGACACAGCAGGACTAAAAGAACGACAGAAAGTTACACAGATCTTAATACAGGACAATCAGACATGACAAAAAGTTAACATCAAAAGCAATGTTAAAAGCTTTGAACGTGTGTTCATTTTTTTCAGTCAAAAAATTAACCATAAAGACAGTTTAAAGAAACAGTTTAAAAAAAGTTTAAGATGAGCCACATAAGATAAAGACTCATATCAGTAGCCCAACAGGAGCTCCACATTAATATCACATGACCAGCTTTATTTGAGTAACCCCCTAGTTATCAGACACTTTCCAACATTATAAATTAATCATAGCTGAGATTATTATTACTGAGTGCTGCTTTAAATGGTTAATAATCATTTTTACATAATCATATTTATGATCATATCACAATATTTATTATAGTAATAATTCTGAGGGGAAACCAGTAACTGTTGGTCATAAAAAACATGCACACCCGTGAAATCACTGGTGTAAATAATAAATTGGTGAATATTGTAAAACGTGATTAATACCAGTTAAGGTTGGAATAATAGTTTATCATAAAACATAATATCCCTTTGCAGAAAAAGACATTTAAAAAATACTATTAACTATCTAGTTATATAGACCTCTGCTAAACATCTACTTAAATCTTGTTTAAGGCTAACCTCTCAGTTTCTTTCCTATGTTCTCTTTTCCTTTTCTTACACTCTTCCTACTTCTCCACCATGCTACACATTCCCACTCATTTAAATCTCAGGGCCCCTGATTCCCGTGGCTGCCGTTAGTCCTGTACAAACAGCCGATCTGGTTACAGAATGTCAACGCACACATAAGAGTCAGCCGATGTGTTTTACTTCTTCCTGTTCTGCCTCAGACATCGACTGTATTTCATGGGCTGTCCTGGAACCAGGTAGATGTCAGACGTCAGATGAAAGTTTTAGGGCAGTGTTTTCCAGCCTCTTTTGTCTCATGTATCCCCGTAGCCATGTCATTGAAGCTCAGTAATAATCAATATTATTAAATACACTTTTTTCCTGCTTTCCAAGGCTGCATTTATTTGATCAAAAATATTTTTAAAAAGTTATATTGTGAAATATTATTACAGTTTAAAAAAAAAAAAGTGTTTTCTATTTGAATATATTTTAAAATGTAATTTATTCCAGAAAACAAAGCTGAAATTTCAGCAGCCATTATTATGACTTTTAAAGTCAAGTCAAGTCACCTTTATTTATATAGCGCTTTTAACAATACAGATTGTGTCAAAGCACTTAACAGTATCAAATTGGAGGATAGAGTGTCAGTAATGTATAATGATAAGCTTAAACACTCAATTTTCAGTTACAGGCATTTCATTATTGAATTCAGAGATGTCATTGTCTAGCTCAGTTTAGTTTAAATAGTATCTGTGCAATCAAATTGACGATAATCGCTAGAAATTAAGTGTCCCCAACTGAGCAAGCCAGAGGCGACAGCAGCAAGGAACCAAAACTCCCTCTGTAACAGAATGGAGAAAAAAAAAACCTTGGGAGAAACCAGACTCAGTCGGGGGGCCAGTTCTCCTCTGGCCAGACGAAACCCGCAGTTCAATTCCAACCGCAGCCATGTCAGATTGTGTAATGGGCTTATCTGATTCCTGTGGTCTTGTCCCAATGGGGCATTTTAATTTATAATTTAATGAATTTGTTATATTTGTGTTTTATTCATTATTTAAAGTTTTGCTATAATTGTAATAATTTGCTATAATTGTAATTATATATATATATATATATATATATATATATATATATATATATATATATATATATATATATATATGTGTGTGTGTGTGTGTGTGTATATATATATATATATATATATATATATATATATATATATATATATATATATATATATATATATATATAGTGTATGTTAATGTTATTTATTTATTTAGATAAATGGAACATCAGATGGCTTTGACCTGTAATGTCTGTCCAATGTAGTGATGCAGTTAGACAGACTAGGATATTCATATGTACAAATCATACAAATATCCCATTCTGAAACATTTATGCATAAACTGACATTGTAAAGAAATTAAGTTCCAAAGTTCCATCTTTGATTCTTGAAAGACTTTCTGGTACATTTCATTTACAGTCAATACAATTTCCAGAGGCATTTTCATCGGTCAGGCGTGGATCTATTCTGAATGGTTGATAACTTTTGACAAAATTTAATCCAGGAGCAAAGAGGAATAATTTCTAGCATGGAGAGATCTCGATTGCACACAGTCTGAGTGCGCACAAGCAATATCGGAGTGAGAGGACAAGCAGTTCATTTGAATAAGTTAGGCCTATTTGAAAGCTCGCATCCAGTTTTCTGCGATTACATGACTGTGTTCTCATGTTACAATAAAGCGCTCGACACATTTGCGCGGGAATGATTAAAATTATGCGGAATACCTGCAATCCCCTGCGTACTTTCAGACTGTAATTGACAGGAGGCGATGGGTGTCAAACTCGCTGTCGGAGAGGAGAGAGAGCGAGACGCAGCTTGTATCGGTGTATATACGGGAGATACTGTGGAAAATGAATAATGGAACCTTGTCAGATATTTCAGTATCGGTATCAAAATATAGATATTTATGATCACACAACCTTGTAGTTTGTTTCTCCAAACTTTGAGTCGATAAATCACGCTGAGCTCCCTCACCTGCAGCGGCGGGCAGCTTTTCCCGGTTTAGATATCAGGGCTTTTATTGGTCCGTTTACGATCGGATATCTTTATTGGCTACTGAAGTTTCGTCAAAGGTTTGTGGGCGTACTCAGTAACGAACTATGATTTAAAAGTAACGAAGTAGATTATTTTGTTTAATTTGTACTTAAGTGCAAGTAAAAGTACAGCTTTAAAAATATACTCAAAAAAGTACAAGTACACGAAAAAAATACTTAATTACAGTAACGTGAGTAGTTGTAATTCGTTACCTCCACCACTGATACACACACACACACACACACACACACACATATATATATATATTAGGGGTGTAACGATACACCAGTGGCACGGTTCGGTTCGGTTCATGGTTTTGGAGCCACGGTTCGGTTCGGTCCGGTTTGGTTTGCTGTGGGGGTAGGGTTCATGTCATCTTACCAGCAATGTTAAGGAACAATAGATTCACTTAACTCAATAATAACAACGACAATAACTTGACTTAACTTTTTCTTTATTAACTTTGGCTTCACATTTTTAGTGCAGTCAGCATACCTGAGTAAACAAAAATGAAATAAATACCTCCAATGTAGACTAGTCAGAATAAAACATTTCCTGTTTTTGAGGCTTCTTACGTGTGCCGCTTATATCAATGTTGGGGTGATGTCTCCGGAGATGCGCTTGCATATTAGGGTGCTCTCACACCTGGCCCGTTGTTTCGGAACCTGGCGCGTTTCCCCCCTTAGCTCGGTTCGTTTGGGCATATGTGAACACGGCAATCGCGCTCGGATCCGTGCCAGAACAATCGGTCCGAGATCGCCTGAATGAGGTGGTCTCGGCTCGATTGAAAACGAACTCTGGAGCGGTTCGGTTGTAGTGAGAAAGCAATCCGATCCAACGGACCAACGAACCAGGCTATATCACACTGTAATTCCGTAAGTTCCGTGAAAAGCAGTGGGTGAGCACGTCTTCGCCATTAAAAATCAAAGCGCGTCTTTTCATTTTATAATGCCGTCTTATTGCTCTTCGTAGTAGGTGCATTTTAACAATGTTTTCCCGATGAATCCTGGACTCCTGCTCAGTATGATCAAATTAATAAATATATCGACAGCTACAAAAAAAAAAAAAAAAACACACAACAACAATAAGCCCTCAAAGCTGTTGTCGTTCCATGCTGATGTGTGTGTGTGTGTGTGTGTGTGTGTGAGAGAGAGAGAGTTTGTTTGCCTCTCTTTCCAAATTAATCATGTTTATTGTTATTCCAGCTTCGTGGAACTTTGACCAATGAGAGGACAGTTTACTGGCACGTGACTTGTATTAACTATTTTGGTCCATTTAGAAACTTTGCCTTGTGAAAGCGAACTGCACTAAGAATAAAAAGCAACATTGTAATAATTTTAATCAGTGTTTCAGAACAAAGCAATCGATCTACAGGTGTGAAAACACCCTTAAATGTGTCCGGGGGATCTGCAATTTCAGTACTATGCAAAGCAGCCATCCTGCATATACTAGCAACCGAATGTGACGCTCACTCCCAAGTCACCTGAAATGACATGCACTTGGAAAACAGTAACTTTAGAATATAATATTTAGAACAAAATTTAAAAAGCTCTTATTAGTCGTTACTAATACAATTTAATCAAATGTAAGCAAAGAAAAATTAGTTTAAATTAATAGTTAGAGATAAGTGCCATTATCCTCAACAATGGGCAGCAGGGGGCGTGAGAGTACCGCGGTACGCCACGAGAGTTCCGCAATTCGTATAGTGGGTGGTGTATCGCGATCTTTCGGTTCGGTTTGTTTCGGTTCGGTTTGTGATATCGTTACACCCCTAATATGTATGTGTATATATATATATATATATATATATATATATATATATATATATATATATATATATAATTTATTATTTTATAATGTATTTATTAATTTTTCATATTTGTGTATTATTATGCTTTATTTAAAATTTTAAATGTATAAATATATTATATTTCTATTTTTATATTGTTGCAATTTCTAACAATAATAGTATTATATAGTTAGGTATTTTATTATATTTTTAGTTATTTTGTTATATTTTTAGTTTTATTGTATTTTTAGTCGAGGTCTTCACTGGGATATGTCTCTGGGGCTCATCTAGGTGTCCTGGTCTCCGCTGACGATCAGGGCTGTAGACATCATCTCTTGGTGCTGATCCACCATGTGATCGGATACGGACTGAGAAACAGAATAAGAAAGAAACAGACAAATATTAGCGTAGATGCCATTCTTCTTACGATGTAACGAGCACATCGTGTGATATGGGGAGTGTTCCCGGTTCCGGTAGATCTAATTAATGCAGCCTAACAATCCTTTAACGGATTTGAATAATAGAAGCGTATTAGTATGTTATGTGTAAGCCAGGTTAAAGAGATGTGTCTTTAATGTGTCTGCCTCCCGAACAGTGTTAGGTAGATTGTTCCAGAGTTTGGGTGCTAAATAGGAAAAGGATCTGCCGCCCGCAGTCGATTTTGATATTCTAGGTATTATCAAACGGCCAGAGTTTTGAGAACGCAGCAGACGTGGAGGACTATAATGCGATAAGAGGTCGCTCAAGTACTGAGGAGCAAAGCCATTCAGGGCTTTATAAGTAATTAACAAGATTTTAAAATCTATCCAATGTTTGATAGGGAGCCAGTGCAGTGTTGACAGAACCGGGTTAATATGGTCATACTTCCTGGTTCTAGTAAGGATTCTAGCTGTTGCATTTTGGACCAACTGTAGTTTGTTGATCAAGAGTGCAGAACAACCATCCAATAAAGCATTACTATAGTCTAACCTTGAGGTTATAAACGCATGAATTAGCATTTCTGCATTTGACGTTGAGAGCATAGGTCGCAATTTAGATATGTTTTTGAGATTGTAAAACGCAGTTTTACAGATGCTAGAAACATGGCTTTCAAATGAAAGATTGCTATCAAACAGCACACCTAGGTTTCTAACTGACGAAGAAGAATTGACAGAGCAGCCGTCAAATGTTAGATAGTGTTCTAGGTTATTACATGTGGGGTTTTTAGGTCCGATAATTAACACCTCTGTTTTTTCAGAATTTAACAGTAAGAAATTACTCGTTGTCCAGTTTTTTATATGGACTATGCATTCCGTTAGTTTCTCAATTTGGTGTGTTTCACCGGGCCATGAAGAAATACAGAGCTGAGTATCATCAGCATAACAGTGTCAATGAACTACAGCTCTGTGTATTAAATGCAGCTCCATCTGAAAACAGGTTATAGAGATTTATTTGTAATCACAGAACCGGCTTTACTGATGAGATGCGCATGACTATTGCATGCAATATATCGTGCAGCCCTAATGTAAAGCGTGAAAAGTAACGGCCCTAGTACTGAGCCTTGAGGTACTCCATACTACAATTGTGATTGATATGATACCTCTTCATTTACTGCTATGAATTGATGGCAGACAGATAAGTACGATTTGAACCATGCTAAGGCACTTCCACTAATGCCAACAAAGTTTTCTAGTTGATTCAAAAGAATGTTGTGGTCGATAGTGTCGAACGCAGCGCTAAGATCCAGTAGAACTAATAAAGAGATACAACCACGATCAGATGATAGAAGCAGGTCATTTGTAACTCTAATGAGAGCAATCTCAGTACTATTGTAACCTTATGTTGAATTTGTAACCTTATGTTGAATTCATTATTCTATTTTACATTTGGTCAATTCGTGGTTTATATATAAAAAAAGAAGAAATGTTGATGAATGTATTTAGAAAAGTTTTTCATGTATTTTCATATGTTTCATGCAAAGGTTTATACATGTTTGTTATAAAGATATTTCGGGCGCCTGCCCCTTTAAGGCAGAGCGTGCTTGGAAAAAAAAAAAAAAAGAACAAGAGGCAAGGGAGTCGTGTTGTGAGTTCGGCTGTTCATGCTGTTAAGCCGATGCTTCTGATTAAAAGAAGAAACTTGAATTATCACCCTAGTAACCCGTGTTTTATTTATGTTATCCACGCGGAAGAGACTGGAGCATATACAGCAGAAAATAAGGGTTACAGACTGGTGGCAGCGGTGTTAAAGTTCGATAGTTTCTGGAAGTTTCTCGGCTAAAGCATTCAACTAAGACGGCGCATTTTTAATGCACCGTGAAGCGTTCTGGTGAGTGTACAGTTCCCAGTCATCAGTTTACTTAAAGTGGATGACTTCACCACTCGCTTCATTACAAGTTAAACAGCAACTACGCAGTGAAAATGTCTACCGATTCTCGCATACTTCACGCACGTGCTTCGTCCCCTAATGAGAATGATGATGATGATGAATCTGCATCTACAGCAGAACGCAGAGAGCCCGTGACTTCTGCAAATCGCACTATAAGATTGCTACACTTTAAAGTCGATCTTCCACCCTGTTTTCATGGAGATGGTAGGGATAAAGACAGTTTTTCGTTATGGAAAGCCCATTTAGAGCTTGCGGTTAAGGCCTGTGCTGATGCACAAACGCAAGATTTGGCTGCCATTTTGCCTACGAGGTTGAGTGGAGATGCTTTAGCTTACTGGCTCTCCCTGTCTCCTGACATACAACAGAACTATGAACTGTGTGTTACAGCATTAAATGATGTTTTTGGGAGGAAACAATTTTTGCTGCATTTTCAAACTTTTGTGAATGCCCGACCACGTATGCCCAAAGAACCTTTGGAAGTATTTGCAGCTGAGATCACAAGACTGGTTTTGGAAGCATTTCCAAATTATGGCGAGTCTGCCATTGCCATGGAAAGATTTAGACGGTTCGTAGCTGGACTTGATCCTGTTCTTCAAGCAAAATGTCACGAGCATGGCGCTACTAGCCTAGAGGAAGCCTTAGCCATTGCTTGTAAGTAGGAACGGGCACAAGAAGTTCTCAGACTAGCACCTCTTCCTCCTCTCAGTCAAAAGACCAGCCTTTCACCAAATTCGTTCACAACCGCACCCAGTGAATCGTTTTCAGCTATGGTGACCACAAAGACCACATTACCTGGTGACATTTCTTCTGAAGTCATGACTGCAGTAAAGCAATTGACTGCTGATGTGAAGGCTCTCAGGATGGAAGTGAGTCAAATGAAGAGGCAAAATGCGTACTCCAGACAGAGAGACTACTCACCTGAACATGGTAGAGACAAGTATCATGATTCTCCACACTCATCTCCTAGGAGATATCCATTGTCACCTGCATCTTCTCCACATCGTCAAGATGAGCCTTACTCCTTCATCCACCAAGAAGGTGACAGACGTCGGGGCTATAGAGATCGTCACGTCAGCCCACCACCATCTCATCGAGATCGTCACGTCAGCCCACCACCATCTCATCGAGATCGTCACGTCAGCCCATCACCATCTCATCGAGATCGTCATGTCAGCCCATCACCACCTCATCGGGATCGTCACGCCAGCCTGTCTCCACATTATGCTGCTCAACATGCCAGCCACACTTCTCGTCGTTGTAACCAATGTGTCAGCTCGACCTCACCTCACCGTGATCATTATGACCGTCCAACCTCTGATCATCGAGATCATCGCTTACATCAGGCTTCTCATCATCAGGATCGTCATACGACAGAATGGCCCTCTAGCAGGTTCTCTGGCGAGAGATTCGGCATACGATCTTCCACTGACCATCTACCCTCATCTGGTGATCATCATGTCAGTTTTGTTGATGAGGATGTTGCTCATCCGGGAAACGGCTGGTAGCAGGTACTATGGGCCAGGTATCTGCTGAGTCTTTGAGTGGGCCCGAACGAACTGAACTGGTAATTCATGTCAGTCCCACACCTTATGTTTTTGCTATCATTGAGAACATTGCCATACAAGCATTTGTAGACACAGGTTCAGAAATATCTTTGATCAGCGAAACACTGAGAATGTCAATTCCTTCTCTCACAAAAAAGCCTATTCAGAAATCCTTCCTCTTGGCAAAATCTGTGACTGGTGACTATCTTGACACTCTGGGTATGTTGCCTATTACTATTAGGTTAGGTGAGGAAGTGTTTTCACATGATGTTCAGGTGGTTAGGAATGCTACACAGCCTATTATCCTTGGGTGGGATTTTCTTAGCAAACATCATGCTGCAATTGACCTCAGAGAGAATCATTTAAAATTGTGGAACTGGACTGTTCCTCTCTTGTGTTCGCAGGAAATAGTCCCTCTTAGGAGTAGTGCTGTGACTTTAGAGCCCATTCTGATTCCTGCCAGGTCACAGATGAACATTCTAGCGAAAATTCAGGCCAATATCGGGGAAAAAGAGTTCACATGCAATTATGTTGTACTTTTAGATCCTGAAATTCAGTCAGTACCTGGTCTTTTTGTAGCACGTACAGTAACATCTGTAAAAGCAGGTGTGACTTGTGTTCGAGCCATGAATCCGACAAATGAGGATTGCCATGTTCCCTGTGGCACAAGGCTAGGTGAGTTTCATTCCTTAGTCACTCAACCAGGTGAAGAATTCACAATGGTGGAACCCACAGTAGCTCAAATACAGACTCAGATGGAGCCCTGTCCAAAACCCAAAGTAGACCTCAGTCAATCTGCACTAAACAGAGAAGAACAGACTCAGCTAGAGTCTCTGATTTCCAAGTACTCAGATGTTTTCAGTGCAGATGATTATGATTATGGTCGTACCGATTTAGTCAAGCATACCATCCGTACAGGGGATGCACAGCCAATTAGGCAGAGGGCTTACAGAACAGCACCACACATTCGAGCTGAGATAGACAGGCAAGTCCAGCAGCTCCTTTCCCATGATATAATTGAGGAAAGTTGTAGTCCCTGGTCTTCTCCTGTCGTCTTAGTGAAGAAGAGAGATGGCAGTTACAGATTCTGCATTGATTTCAGAAAGCTTAATGCAGTCACTGTAAAAGACTCGTACCCCTTACCTTGAGCCTCAGAGGCTTTAGATAGCTTGGCAGGTGCATGTTGGTTTAGCACAATGGATTTGTCCAGTGGATGCTGGCAAGTTGAGCTAGACTCCAATGATAGGGAGAAAACCGCGTTCAATACAGGTAGTGCCTTATATCAATTCAAGGTTATGCCGATGGGTCTTACAAATGCCCCTTCAACTTTCCAACGACTGATGGAGCTGGTGCTTCGTGGACTTCATTGGAAGGTTTGTCTTGTTTACCTTGATGATGTATTGGTGTTCAGTCAGACTTTCAGTGAACATCTTAACAGTCTTGAGGAGGTTTTCAGTCGTTTTCGTTCAGCAGGTCTAAAATTGAAGGTTAAAAAATGTAATTTTGCTCGCAGTGAAGTGTCCTACTTGGGTCATGTTGTATCCAGCCAGGGTCTGCTCCCAGATGAAAAGAACCTGGACAAGGTCCGGTCCTGGCCTACTCCTAGGACTGTCACAGAGGTGAGAGCATTTGTTGGTCTGTGCTCCTATTATAGGAGGTTTGTCAGGAATTTCGCTGTAGTAGCTGCACCCCTTCATGCTCTGACCCAGAAAGGTGCTGTCTTCAATTGGTCGAGTGAATGTGAGGAGGCTTTTAGGTCACTGAAGCATGCCCTTTCTACTCCTCCCATTGTAGCTCACCCTATATTTACATTGCCTTTTCTACTATACACTGATGCTTCCCATGATTGTGTAGGTTCAGTGCTTGCACAGATGCAGGAGGGGAAGGAACGCGTAATTGCTTATGCCAGGGGGAAGTCGTGGCCTAATGGTTAGAGAGTCGGACTCGTACCCTAAAGGTTGCGGGTTCGAGTCTCGGGCCAGCAGGAATTGTAGGTGGGAGGAGTGAGTGTACAGCGCTCTCTCCACCCTCAATACCACGACTGAGGTGCCCTTGAGCAAGGCACCGAACCCCCAACTGCTCCCCGGGCGCCGCAGCATAAAAATGGCTGCCCACTGCTCCGGGTGTGTGTTCACGGTGTGTGTGTGTTCACTGCTGTGTGTGTGCACTTTGGATGGGTTAATTGCAGAGCACAAATTCCGAGTATGGGTCACCATACTTGGCCACATGTCACTTCACTTCACTTCAGTCACGCTCTCACTCCGTCAGAAAAGAAATGGTCAACATATGACCGTGAACTTTGGGCTGTGGTGTGGTCCGTTCGACATTTCAGACATTTCTTGTCAGGGGCCCCATTCAAGATTATTACCGACCACAAACCATTATTGAATCTAAAAAAGGCAGCAGTTGATAATGATCCGACCGGTAGAAGGGCACGCTGGATACTTGAAATGGATGTGTATGACTTTACCATTCTGTACAGAGAAGGGAAGCAGCATAGTAATGCTGATTCCTTGTCACGGCGTCCTAGCTCACCTGTGACTGAAACAAAAGCAGTGCAGTGTGTAATTTCCGGTCATACCACTGCTAAAAGAGTCTCCTTTTCTACTGAAGTGCCACTGGTTGGTGGGGTTCTTCCTGACATGACTCCGACACTGTCAGTTGATTTGGCAGAATTACAAGCTCAGCAAAAAGCTGACTTTTGTCTTAGTACTGTCATGGACTGGAAAGAGAATGGTAATCAAAGACCCCCATTAGGCAGACTGAAACATTCCCCTGCTACACTGCGGAAACTCTGGTATGAGTTCCCCAAATTATCAGTCCAAGAGGGTGTATTGTGTCGCAGAGTGAAATCATCTCCTCATAGCCTACCTGGTTACCAAGTAGTCTTGCCTGAGGTACTCATTCTAACAGCTCTTAAGTGTTTTCATGGGGAGAAGTTTAGTGGTCATTTGAGTGCTGAGCGTACTTTGTTGAGAGCCAGGAAAATATGCTATTGGCCTTACATGTCCCGTGATATCCAGAAATTCTGTGCTGAATGTGTTTCCTGTCAGTCCTGTGCTTCTACCACTCCTCATGAAAGGGCCCCGTTACAGTCACTTCATGCAGAAAGACCATTCCAAAGAATTGCTGCTGACATCACGGAGCTACCTGTTACTTCACTTGGAAATAGGTATGTTTTAGTTGTGATGGATTATTTTACCCGTTTTGTCAATCTGTACCCTTTGAAAGATCAGCGTGCAACAACTGTAGCACAGTGTATTTTTGAGGATTACATTAAGCAGCATGGGGTCCCTGAGATAATCCATACGGACCAAGGTAGACAGTTTGAGTCAGATTTGATTAAACATCTGTGCAGTCAACTGGGCATTGAGAAAACCCGTACCTCTCCCTACCACGCCCAGTGTGATGGTATGGTCGAAAGATTGAATCGAACTTTGAAAAACCAACTCGCCAAGTACATTTGTGAAAGTGGGGGTGAATGGGATAAATATCTCCCTCAGGTGGAACTGGCCTATAACTCCAGTGTTCATTCTAGTACTGGGTTTTCTCCTTTCTTTCTTGCACATGGCAGGGAACCACGCCTACCTGCCGAAATCCTTCTGAAATGTAGTCCTGCTGTCACTTCTTGTACGCCAGGTACCCCTGCAGACTATGCTCGTGATGTGACTACACGTTTGTCTTATGCTTTCAAAGATGCTGCTGTGCGGTCCACTGCTGCTAAACGTAATCAGAAACGGCAGTATGACAAAAAGACATTTTTCCACCCACATAAACCTGGTGACTTTGTGTTTTTGGATGACCCGGCTCAAAAGCAGAATAAACTGGCTCCTAAATGGAAAGGGCCATATCAAATTCTGAGGAGAATGGACAAAGATGACAGTCCGGGTGTAACTTATGAGATTGCAGATCCAAGAAATCCACAGTCAAGAAGGTGGGTGGTTCATCACAATCACCTAAAACCTTACAAGGGTCCTCAGAAGGATTTGCCTGCCACTTCCCCTCCGGGTTCGGAGCTTCCTGTGATCAGTAGTGCTGAGACTCCTTCTGTAGTTCCTCTTACTGCGTTGTCAGGTGCTTTACCCTTTCGACCTTCTACACCACCGTATGTGCCTAACCAAACTGTAAAACCGACAACTACTAATGCAAGGACGGAATGTTCAAATCCAACTGCTGAACCTGACAGGGTACCAAGTCTCAGTGTTCCCCCTGTGGCTTCTATGGCCCCGGACAGGGACGTATTGCCTTTAGCAGATGCACCTCGGCTAACCCGTAGTGGCCGCATGGTTAAAAAACCTGAAAAGTTTAAAGATTTTGTTTGTTGATGAGTTATGTACATATTAGTTGTCTGTACATGGTGCTTTCACTGTACTGTGTAATGCACATAAGTTTTCAAATGGTGTTGTGTTATAGAAGTGTGATACAGTAAATGAACAATGTGTTCTAAGGTTGTTTATGAAGTAATTTGGTATATTCCAATATTATGCACAAATTTTGATGCAGTGCTGCACTTATGCAATGTTCTGTCACGATAGTTGTGTTGCTATGTGAATGGGTTAGCATTATTTGAGAAACGAGGACGTTTCTTTGTTAAGCAGGGGAAGACTGTAACCTTACGTTGAATTTGTAACCTTATGTTGAATTCATTATTCTATTTTACATTTGGTCAATTCGTGGTTTACATATAAAAAAAGAAGAAATGTTGATGAATGTATTTAGAAAAGTTTTTCATGTATTTTCATATGTTTCATGCAAAGGTTTATACATGTTTGTTATAAAGATATTTCGGGCGCCTGCCCCTTTAAGGCAGAGCGTGCTTGGAAAAAAAAAAAGAACAAGAGGCAAGCGAGTCTTGTAGTGAGTTAGGCTGTTCATGCTGTTAAGCCGATGCTTCTGATTAAAAGAAGAAACTTGAATTATCACCCTAGTAACCCGTGTTTTATTTATGTTATCCACGCGGAAGAGACTGGAGCATATACAGCAGAAAATAAGGGTTACACTATGATACGGTCTAAATCCTGACTGGAATTCCTCACAGATACCATTTTTCTCTAAGAAGGAATATAATTGTGAGGATACTACCTTTTCTAGTATCTTTGACAGAAAAGGGAGATTTGAGATCGGTCTGTAATTAACTAGATATTTGGGGTCAAGTTGTGTTTTTTTGATGAGACGCTTAACCCTTTCACACGTGAGTTTAAAATATTCTAGCTGAGCCCCCAGCCTGAGTTTATTTAGGTGACCGTTATTTTAGAATGTTTAGCCTAACTGTTTCCATGGCGACGCGTCATGCTTGTCATGTGACACAAAGCAGGCACGATAGTGCTGTGTGACACATAGATCGCGTTTATTTTGTTTTTCCTTTTTTTATTATTAATATTCATAAACATACTCACTATATTCTGAAATATCGGATATTCTGATTCAGAAATATGTGCAAGTAAATGTATTTGGTAGTTTAAACACTTTTATAAAGACCGTGTTAGTTGATCTATACAGGGTGACGGGCGCCGCCATGTTTGTTCTCGCTGAATCCGAGCTGTGGGATTTACAACACGTAAATTCATCTTCTCCTCCCGAAACACATTAAAGTAAGAGAAGATTAAACTTTATAGTTAAATACACAATTTGTACATGATATTAATAAAACATGTCGTCAGATTATATTTGTAAGGATCATTATTGCTGCTTCCATAGACATCAGTGCGCATTTTACAAACTATAAATGTATGGTTTTGCTAGTACTTATGTGTATTTAAATATCTGAAACCTAAAATAAGCATTATATGGTTGAAAACACTGAATATTTGTGATAATATGACAAGCGCTCGCGCGTCTGATCTTGCTCCGCGCCAGCCAACGCGTGAAAGCAGATTTGAATTCAGCAGTTGATGACGTGATGCACTGAATGTTCTAATCATACCGGTGTGATCGTACACTTCAGGGACCAGCCAAGACTGATCACACCGGTGTGATCGTACATGTTAAAGGGTTAATAACAGCCAATTTGAAGGTTTTGGGGACATATCCTAATGACAATGATGAATTAATAATAACCAAAAGAGGATCTATGAATTCTGGAAGCAGCTCTTTTAGTAGTTTAGATGGAATATGGTCTAACATACATGTTGTTGGTTTAGATGATTTAACAAGTTTATACAATTCTTCCTCTCCTATAGTAGAGAATGAGTGGAATTGTTCCTCAGGGGATCTATAGTGGGATCTGATGCGATACTGTTGCTGACGGCTGCATGGTTACAATTTTATCTCTGATAGTATTGATCTTGGAAGTAAAGTAGTTCATAAAGTCATTACTGCTGTGCTCTTGGGAAATGCCAACACCTGTTGATGCTTTATTTTTCATTAATTCAGTCACTGTATTGAATAAATACCGGGGGTTATGTCTGTTTTCTTTTGTGTTTGTTTTACTGCTGTGCTCTTGGGAAATGCCAACACCTGCTGATGCTTTATTTTTCATTAATTTAGTCACTGTATTGAATAAATATCGGGGGTTATGTTTGTTGTCTTCTAGAAGAGATGATCTAGCAGTTTTTATTGCTTTTCTATAGGATAGGGGTAGGGTACTTTCCGATAGGATAGGGTACTTTCCCGCCAAGCAATACGAAATACCTCTAGTTTTGTTTTCCTCCAGCTGCGCTCCATTTTCCGGGCTGCTCTCTTTAGGGCGCGAGTGTGCTCATTATACAATGGTGTTGGACTCTTATCCTTAATCTTCCTTAAGCGTAAAGGAGCAACCATATCTAAAGTGCTAGAGAAGAGAGAGTCCATAGTTTCTATTACATAATCAAGTTGTTCTGAGCTATTGGATATGCTGAGGAACTGAGATAAATCAGGAAGATTATTTATAAAGCAGTCTTTTGTGGTAGAAGTGATGGTTCTACCATATTTGTAAAAAGGAGTTGGCTTTACAGCTTTAGCTATATGGAATATACACAAAACTAGATAATGATCTGAGATATCATTGCTCTGCTGCAAAATTTCAATGTCACTGGCATCAATTCCATGTGACAGTATTAAATCTAGAGTATGATTTCGACAATGAGTAGGTCCTGACACGTGTTGTTTAACACCAATAGAGTGCAGAATGTCTATAAATGCTGATCCCTACAAATCTTTTTCATTATCAACATGGATATTAAAATCACCAACAATTAGGACTTTATCTGCAGCCAGCACTAACTCCGATAGAAAATCAGCAAATTCTTTAATAAAGTCTGTATGATGCCCTGGTGGCCTGTATACAGTAGCCAGTACAAACATCACAGGGGATTTATCATTAACACTTGTTTCTTTGGATAATGTTATATGAAGCATCATTACTTCGAACGAATTATACTTGAAACCCGACCTCTGAGAAATACTGAAATTATTGCTATAAATTGTAGCAACACCTCCCCCTTTACCTTCTGGACGCGGTTCATGTTTGTAGCAGTAATCTTGGGGTGTAGACTCGCTTAAAGTAATGTAATTATCTGGTTTTAGCCAGGTTTCTGTCAAACAAAGCACATCTAGTTTATGGTCAGTGATCATATCATTTACAAAAAGTACTTTTGTAGAAAGGGATCTAATATTCAATAAGCCAAGCTTTATGATGTTTGTATCTGTATTATATCTGTTTTTTTATTTGTTGAACATCAATTAAATTGTTACTAGTACTTTGGTTTGGATGTTTTCTGTATTTTCTAGTACGGGGAACAGACACAGTCTCTATAGTGTGATATCTAGGTGAAGGAGTCACTGTGTGCTGAGAATTAACTGACTTCTGTGGCATGAGGCGGCTAGCAGACGGTCGGTTTAGCCAGTCTTTCTGCTTCCTGACCTGGGCCCCAGTTAGTCAAGTATGAACTCTAAGACTATGTGCCATATTTCTAGAGAGAAGAGCAGCACCACCCCAGGAGGGGTGAAGACCATCTCTTTTCAACAGGTCAGGTCTGCCCCAAAAATTCTTCCAATTGTCTATAAAGCCGATAATATTCTGCGGGCACCACTTAGACATCCATCCATTGAGTGACGACAGTCTGCTATGAATCTCATCACCACGGTATCAGGGAGGGGACCAGAGCATATTACAGTGTCTGACATCATACTTGCAAGTTCACACACCTCTTTAACATTATTTTTAGAGATCTCCGACTGGCGAAGTCGAACATCATTAGTGCAGACGTGGATAACAATCTTACTGAATTTACGTTTAGCATTAGCCAGCACTTTTAAATTTGCCAAGATGTCAGGCGCTCTGACTCCTGGTAAACATTGGACTATGGTGGCTGGTGGCTCTATTTTCACGTTCCGTACAATAGAATCACCAATAACTAGAGCACTTCCATCAGGTTTCTCAGTGGGTGCTTCACTGAGTGGGGAGAACCTGTTTGATGTTTTGATTGGAACGGAAGAGCGGTGTTTTGACCCACGACTAGGTCGCCTCACAGTCACCCAGTTGCCCTGCTGCACGGGCTCAACCGGAACCGAACAATGTACAGGACTCCCTGAGCTAGTCGCATCCAAAGCAGTATCTACAGCCCTCACATTCTTACTATCCTCAACTAAAGTTTGGATGCGTGTCTCTAGTTCTAAAATCTTCTCTGTCAGCCTAGCTATTTCCCTGCATTTATCACATGTGAATCCCTCGCTGCTGACAGACACCGATAAACTGTACATGTGGCAACCAGTGCAAACAACAATAACAGGAGAAGAAGCCATTACTCACCGTGATTGATGAATGATACCAACTTAACTTACCACTTACCACTGTTGTTTGATGAACTCGTGAAAAACGGAGCGAAAAAAAAAAAAGAAAACAATAATAGGCGCGAATAGAAATGCAAATGGAACCGCGAGTGACAAGCTAATTGGCTAAGGAATGCTAACGCGCTGCATGTGCGCTGCACTAGCGGTTTTAAAAGCGAACGATCAAATTAGTTAGATTAGCTTTAAAGATAACACCAGAAATATGGTGGGAATTAAGTTATATATTATCACTTTAAACAACAGGGAGTGAAAGTAAGGTAGAGAGTCAATAAAAAGCAAAGTTACATGGAGCTACAATCGCAAACCTCTCAGCAGCACAACAGACTGAAGCCAATCCTTGGTGAATGAATAACAAGTGTCTGGTCATTCTAATATGCATTCTAATATGCTGATTTGGTGCTTAATTATTACTGGTTCACAATAATCAATAACAGTTCTTATTATTTTCAGTGTTGAAAACAGTTTTTGCTGCTTTATATTTTTTGTGGAATCTGTGATACATGATGAACAGCATTTATTTAAAATGGGATATATGCAGAATAAATTATAATTACTTATTATAATCAATAAAAAAAAACAAGCAAAATTTCACTTTTTCCCATACTGACAAATTTTACATTTACCCCTGGTTGGGAATGACTGTTTTAAGGAATTTTTAGTGGATATGGAGTGTTCTTGAGGTTCAGTCTGATGGATGTTTAACAAAATGAAATCAAATACAGGTCCCTACTAAGTGTGGATTGCAGTCAAGGAAGCATTTGCCAAATGTTCCAACTTGGACCTTTAAATTCAGCTCAATATATTTGCCCCCAGACAGCGGTTTGTCCTTCAAGTGCTTAACTCTGTCGGTGAGCGATCCTATCTCTGTGCTTTGCTTGAAGTCAGTTTATTTTCCCCGGGGCCTAATGACTCCAGCAATAACTGTAAGCGTAACTGAGCGGGCATCCATGCAGCGCCAGAGCAAAGACATTTACCACATGTCACAGGAAAAGTGGCAATAAGTAATAGTTTTTTATACCTCTCTTGAGGTGTGTGTGTGTGTCATGAAGAGGTTACATATTGTTCCATGAACCTCTTTCGTTCCAGACAGGCTGCACCGTCATGATTACATTAAATGCTCACTTGTCCTCTACAGCACTCTGTCGTCTCCGCTTTAATAGTTTCTACCTCATTTAAGCTCAAATGCCTTCACGTCCTAATTGTGGGTAATAACCCAACGCACTCCCAACATTAGTGCACCATTTAACATTAAGACAAAATAGATTCAGTCATCACGTATGATGTGCATAGAGCCTTGAAGAGCTATTTTTCATTGTGCCATTGGGGTTTAATGTGTAATGCCGTGGTCGTTTGAAGACATTAACAGGGTTGTGTGGAGATGATAAATGCAAAATAAAGGCTGACGTTTCACTTCAATGTACCAGCCTGTGGACATATTTCTAGGCATACTATGAATTTGTCACATGGGACATGCACTTGGATCAACCGAACAAGGTCGGGACTGGGGTTGGGACTTATCAATGTAGCATCTGTTTTTTGAGGTAGCTACTTAATGGTTAGGATTGGGAAATTCGCAAATTGTTCACTGACCTTCAGGGTGACTGACTTTTTAAAGCAATTTCTGTCAGCTGTTATCATTTTTTAATGTCTTGACACATTCAAATAAAAGGCCCATTTGTAATTATTAAGGCCTGTTTAAACCAAGACAAATGTTTTGTGGAAAAAAAAACGATGCAGAAGCAGTGTTATTTTAGTATTATGGAGATACAATTATAGTTTTTATTAATCTTTTAAATTTTCTGTCTTTTTGGTTTTCATAATTTTAGTTAAAGTTGTAGTAATTTATGGTTTTATGGTGTAGAGTTATGTTTATAATTTTTTTAAAATTAATTTTCATTTTCATTTTTAAAATTATTATTTGTTGTTTTAGCTCAAAAACTAATTGAAAATGAGAAGTTGCCTTGGCAAATAAAATATTAAATAATAATAAAAAAAAATAATAGAATAAAAATTCTTATTTCAGTTAATGGTTATTTTATTTCAACAAGTTTTTTTTTTTTTTTTTTTTTTTTTGTTTTTTTTAGTTTTAGTTTTAGTTAACTATAATATCCCTGTTTAAAACAGTGTGTATCAATATGTTTGCCAGAGTAACAGCTTTTCTATAAGCACCACCTACTGTCAGAGAGTGAATCTGCAATTTCATTGAACTGTATGCCAATTTTACACATCGGTATGTACAAACAAATTTTCACGCTGAACATTTGTATTGGTGTGAATAAGCCTGAAGGTTTGGCAATTTATGTGGATGATACTTAAGGTGTAAATTTCTGTAACAACTTAGTGTTACTATGGTTACCGCCACACATAAACTCAAACGTCTGTGCATAAGTGTTTATTTAGTGCACTCTGACTCTTACTGAAACATTTGAAAAATCTGGTGAAATGTGTATATGTAATTATATGCAAAAGGAATGCATACTTTTAAGCCTCACCACCTAGTGTTTAATTTCAGCTTTTAAAGGTCAGTCCCCCTAAATCCCACAATAATTTGCACCCTGGGGTTGGGGTTATAGGACTGTTTGTTTGACAGAAATATTGTTGCAGGACCAGCAAAGGATGTTGAGGAACATGCCCCTCTTGACAAAATCTCAGTAACCTTTGAAGTAGGTTTGCTCTGGGCTTTTAAAAACGCTGCTTCAACCTTTCCTGTCTTCTAGTTTTTCCCTCCGCACTTATAGTTGGGAATTTGGTCACGTTGTCAGAAACAAATTCAGCTGACTCAAAGAAATGTACAAAGTCACACCAGTGGATGCATTGCCTTTCGAACTGTTTTCTATTCCTTGTGAGCTCTCAGGTGTGAAAAAAGCCACATTGCTGTGTTTCCTCTCAGTACACCAATCAACACTTCCAATTCCCAAAACCGCTGTACCACCTCAAATCTCATAACAGTTCATGGAATTTGAATGATGTTGCTGACAGTCACCTCTGGGGTAGATTAAACTGCTGATTTTTTTTAGCCTGTGCTTGTTTGACAGTGGCATCTAAATACATGGTGTTCCCGACACAGCGGCAAGAAGGATGACAGCAGACCTGTGATCGAAGAGCGATGCGAGGCATTTGTGAACTCGCACTGCGGAGGTGAGAAAGAGAGAGCATTGAATCTCAGCAGAGTGACTCGGAGATGAGCATGAGCCTCTGGGACTACCTTTAATCTTGAACTTTCATTCTCATTTAGCCAAGACAAACTTCACACTGAACAAGAACAGAAACAAAGACTCCCATAAATGAAGAGTAGGCCTTAAAAATAAAATTAAAATAAACCAGCTTCTGCTTAAACCAACTATGGTCAGAAAACCACATTAAGGCCGACAGCTTATAGTATATACAATTTTTTACGAGATTTGTAAAGAATGTTTTGATGAGACTAAAAGCACACCAAGTGTTTCTCTTATGAATCAGCTGAATAACTGATGCGTTTGACCAAAGAGAAAAACCACTTGTATCAGAACTATGGTGAAGACAAAAAGCAAAGGAAGAGATTGAGAGGTAAACACGCATCCACATTTACTCTTGCCAAGGTGAGTAGTTATTGAAATGACCTGCAAACTGCATCATGGGAAATTCCTTTTCAGTGTGACCTATGTTAAATATAGACAGCAAAGACAAAAACTAGTCCATTTTGACTGGGACAATTTTAATTTTAACCTTTTAATGTGACAAAGTGAATCAAGGTTGTTCATGTTTGAACACGAAGGCAGAACATGCACATTTACAAAGAAGTGATGTACATGTGCTCTGATTTTAATTTAAAAGCAGTCTAAACAAAGATGAAGATATTGTCAAAACATGGACAAATGGGTTCAAGTTCAATGCTAATGCTAATTATACTTTAATGTCCTAAAAGTAGCAGGGACACACAGTATAAAGACATACATTTTCTGTGGCTGGATATGAACACAACTTATGGCTTATTTATTATTATTATCATTAATATTATTATTATGCTGGATATTTTTGCTTAACAGAAGTTTAAATGTTTTAAACATTAGAGTTTTATTTATTTACTTATTTATTTATTTTGTTAGTTAGTAACATAAAATGGACTTCTAGTTCTCCAGCTGAATGAGTGAAAATGGAGTGTTTTGTGGTGATTGGAGAGCGACACTTTAAGCCCAACTCCACAGGAACTGACTAGATTTGACCTTAAAGCAGAGACACTGAGGAGACAGGAGATGAGGAACAAAAATCTTTCAAGTATTTCAATAAACATAGATAAAATGCCAGTGAGTTCAGAAAAAAATAAATAAATAAACTTAAACTTAATTCAATATATAGTCTTATCTTACACAATTTAGCTTATCAAGACAAAAATATTGAACTCATAGCCTCGATGATGATAGAATTGACACCTAATTTGTTGAAGGCATCCTTTATAACAAGCTGTACATGCCAAAGATGGCATTCACTGACATCTTGTACCAGGTACAATCCTGGAAAAACAGAGAAAGTTAAAATTTTAAGATAAGCAGCTTTTGTTACGGTTGTACATTCAGAGAACAAGCAAACAGACCAAAGGCTAGATTTGCCTGGTTCCTCATCCTCCTCTTCTGTGTGCAAATTCATCTCTAAGTCTGGTTTTGCCGTACTGCAGCTGGTGGATGATCTGGACTGTTGTCCATTTGAATTATGTCAGTACAGTTTGATGGATTTGTTCAGCCACTGCTACACCAGTGAACGGATGAAAAAATTCTATGCAAGTTCAGTAATGCATGCTGAGCCTGCCTGTGTGGTAGAAGCACACTGGAAACGTCATAAATGAAGTTGTAAGCGCCTTTTAGTCCACCTGTCAACACCCAGAGTGGCTTTTCATGCTTCTGAGTTCATACCCTTCACACGCTGCATTGCTTCAGACATTCTATGTCACATCAGTCCATCATTCTGGCAGCACTTATTGGACTTAAATTTGGGGACGTGTGCCTCAGTGAGTTTTTGGAAGGCAAGTACATTGCAAAGTTTTGTTGAGATGGTCATGTTTGTGAATGAGCTAATGCAGCTTCTTATTTACTCATCTGAATTATTAGACCAGGTGTCTGACCTTTTAAGGTCCCCAAAACACACCATCATCTTCTAGTTGCAGCACCAGGCATTGCCACCTGTGCGTTTCATGTTACTATGCTGACTATTAATTGAAAATTTAAAAAAATGAGCCCGCTACCAAACAGTCCAAATGGAGTGTGTTTCAGTTTAGTCTCAGTCTAGGAATGTTTAGTAATAGTCTGTGTGGAAATGCAGTAGTATTTTTACTAATCTTTGTAGTATATATGGCATTAGGTTAACCAAAAATGTATTATCTTTTTTGGCAACTGTGCCATTTTATGTATTTATTCAAAATACTCCCACACAGCACTTGTGTTCTTTGCTTTCTGCCAGATGTCAGTCTACAGGTCTATAAACTCAGTTTTTGCATTTTGCTTTGTGTAGGCGTGACAGAAAACATACTGTTGTGGCACTGGATTTTTCTCTTTTTTTTTTTTTTTAAGATAGTTACAGAGGTAAAGAAACTGATCTTGAAATTTATGAATACATTCATGTCAAAAATAGATATGTATTTAAATACAAATATATTTTTTAACAACAACAACAACTATTACCTGGCCTGTTCAGTTAAAATTTTTTTATTTTTCCCTGAATTGTTGCACACATACATTTTTCTCAACAATATTCAAGGACATTAATCTAAGACAGCAAAACCAAAAGACTGTTCAGTTTTAAAGGACGGAAGCAGAGTCATTTTCTACAGTATGCAGATATGTTATTAACTGCAGATTTCATGAAACTGTCTGACTGTCAAGTCTATATCACAACAAATAAGAGCACCATATTTTAATTTTCATGCATATAGCCCATGGCATGCTGCTAGACTGCCTTAAGAATAAAATAACAAGAAAATAATACAAATATCGGAACAAGAGACAACACTTAAGTACAATAAAATTCAGATTATGAGTTCATATGAACAATAGCAGTGTAGAGACATTTGCAGGACAACCTTCTGACATTCAAACCTCTCTGAACAGAAACATACTCACAGAGACCTAAACTCTTCTTTGGGGACCATCACTGGCTCAGTGCCTGGAAAGTAGCCACCCCGAGCTCCCTGAACATAGAATCTGCAAATGTATACAGTATATAAGAAGTCAAGTCACTCTAGGTTGCGTGCCTTTCCCTGGCAAAAGCCCAGATTTCAAAGCCTCAAACCAGGACACATTACTTAATAATTTATCTACCCTTATGCTGCATAATTTACAAGCGAGTGAATTCAGGAATGGGTATTTATATAGAATTCTCCTTTAGTTAGAACATGGCAGCCCAGCACAGAGGAATGTCTTGACGTGTAGCTGTGAATTGAAACATGAGGCAAGGCACCGTGATCTTTTAAGCACCACAAATAATATCTGAGAATTCATTCCAAAGCGTAAATACTCGAGCAAACTCGCCTTCTTCTGCTCTCATTTGAAATGCAAGCAAATATAGAGTTTAGAGCTGAAGAGGATGTGTGTGTTACTTCCATAACTTCAAAGAAACATTCATGCTTTAAAAAGATATGCCACACTGTTAGCTGTTAACCTTTGATACAGAGACTGATATTATTAAAAACAGCCATTAAACAGGCAATGCATTTTACTGTAGCTGGCAGGTAAGTTGGTGGTAGTGCATGGAAATTGCCTTCAAGAACCATGACAGTGGCCTGCGGTCTACAAACGCAGAGCTGCTTTACAGATTTCAAGTGCAGCTGTGTGAAAACTCTTATGGATTTTTATTTTTTTTAATTTTTTAATTTTTTTTTTTTTTTAGTACTGGATAGTTACAGTAATGTCTCATTTGAGAAAATAGCAAAAGATGTTAACACACAGTAATAGTACAGAGAGATAAAATGAATGAGGATAGCATAATTGAGATAGTTTGTTATCTAAAGAATTTAATGGTACATGTTTGCTCTGATTTCTGTTTTTATTGCAGATATTGGTACTGTGGCACATCTGAGAACAGTTGGAGGCTGCTAGGATCTTTTTTTTTAAACGCCTAGGAGTCATGTGAGATTACAAGTTTGTCTTTACAGATTACAGGTTGTATTTTTCTCAGAAGAAATATCTGAGGAGTGGGAAACGGGGAAAATTCTGTCATCATTTACTCAACTTCATGTCATTCTAAACCTGTTTGACATCCTTTCTGTAGAACTCAAAATACAACATTGTATTTTATTTTATTTTTCTATATCATTATATTAGTTTTTCAAAATATCCTCTTGTGTTCCACAGAAGAAAGAAAGTCATACATGTTTGGAACGACATGAAGCGGGGTAAAAGATGACTGAATTTTTCTTTTTTTTTCTGCCCACTTTTAGTATGTTCTGAACAAAACAGTGTTTCAGTGAGATCTGGAGATCAAGCCACAGACCAGACTGTCAGAAAGAGAAAGAGGAAAATCTCCCACTCCTTTCATTCACTCTAGAGAACGAATCACTTCCTATTTCTGATTCTGCCAAAGTGCTTGGTCCAAAACCAGCTTCTGATAAATGAAACTGTTGATCTTGATATTCTGCTGTTCAAATGTAATCCTTTTTTTAGGGGCTTCTTTCAAACCCTAGAATTTAAATGATTTCCTTGGCATTAAAATTCTATAACTTAAATAGCTGGTTTGACCCGCAAACTCAAAATGAAACTTTCTTCGGAAAACAAGTTATCAATAAACAGTTGAACAAAAGTACATGTGGATGAATTCATTCTATACAAACACTGACAAAATGTCTCTGAGTTCTTCCCAAAAAAAAAACATGCTTCAATGAAGTAATTACTGTATATGTTTTGCATTGGAGTACAACTCATGAACTCTCTGAAATATGTATCTCTGAGGTAACATTGCACTCAAGGTCTGCAAAATAAACTATTAATTGCTAAACTCTGTAATCGAGTTGCATTGCATGTTATTTACTGCACTTAAGTCTAAGGACTGAAGTGAACTAAAAGCTGCACTGTGAAAGCCACCAGATATCACTGCAGATTTCATTCAGTGAGCCTTTTAACTAAACATCTGAAAATTCATTCTTCAGTCTAACGTTCAGTGAGAAATGCTGAAGGTGTCTTAAGAGTAGAATAACTCCTGCTGGGATGTTCCAATCTATTCTGATGGGTTTAAGGTGACAAACAAGGCAAATAATAGAATGAACAAAGAAAGTCAAGGTAAATGTCACTTATGAGCAGAATATTTGAACAGATGCATGAATGCTTTGATGCACGTACACTGCAAATCAAAAGTTTGGGGTAAGTATTTATTTTATTTATTTTTTTTAAAGAATTTTAGATTAAGATGTTTCTGAAAGAATTACATTTGCTTGCCATGGCTGTATTTACTTGATCAAAAATACAGTAAAACAGCAATATTGTGAAATATTATGACAATTTGATATAACATTATTATTATTTTTTTATTATTTTATTATGTTTTAAAATGTATTTTATTCCTGTGATGGCAAAGCTGAATTTCCAAAGCTGTCTTTAGTGTCACATGATCCTTCAGAAATCACTCTAGCATGCTGATTTGGTGCTCAAGAAGCATTTATTATTTTATGAATGCTGAAAATAGTTGTGCTGCAAAATATTTTTATTGTGAACTGTGATGCATTTTATCTTTTAGGCTTCTTTAATTAATTGAAAGTAAAAAAAAAAAAAAAAAAAATATATATATATATATATATATATATATATATATATATATATATATATATATATATATAATAACAATGTTAGTTTTTTTAATAACAACACTTTAGATCAATTTAATGTGCCTTTTCTGTAAGAAAAAAATATTAATTTCTTTCACATACACACAAAAAAAAAAATACTAAAAAAACTTTTGAACAATAGTGTATATCCACTATTAAAAAACAAATAAATAAAAACAATTTTGACACAAATTTATCTGTTAATCTTAAAGTTGATGTGTTGTGAAAGTTAGAACTTAAGACAGTAGAAACTATTGAGTTGACTGTACTTCTATCCCTCAAGGCCTCATTTTAATTTGTGTCAAGATTAAACTTGACGTCTACCCTGACTACTGTAAGTGTGGCTGAGGTATGCCATTGTGCCCCTTTAAGAGTGGAGTAATCTCAATTCAGGCTCACTTTAATTTCCTCCTCTTTCCAGCAGAGCGTATGTTCGCTGCACTCTTTCCATTAGCTCACATTCTTAATCCACCTGTGTCACTCTAAATCTGAATGAGTGATGGACAGGGAGTTGGAGAGGTAGAGGGACATGCTGTAATGAACAGCTTAATGGACAGAGACAGAGAGACGCAAGGAGAGGAACCCACGAAACATGTCATTTTAGAAAAAGCCGCAATAACCAACGTATCTGAAAATAACTGCACCTGCCCTGCAAAACAGACATACTGACAGGGATGTTGTTTTTGTCCTTATCTGTTTATCTCATCTTTGCTGCCTGTCATGCTGTCTTTATCCACCTCTCACTGGTTAAATGAGCTCTGAATGGTCTCTCAGTGCACCAGACCCTGCTGTTTTGTTTTCTGTGCACAATGCTTTTGTGTGAATGGTAAATGAAAGAGTGGACATCTGTAATTTATAATAACCCGTTCCCAAGGACAGTGCTCTCTCACTCCCTTACACACACATATCCCTGTAAATCTTATATATCCTAACCTTCATAGTTTGTGAGATGAACCCAATGCTATTTAAATAGCTCTAAAAATATTCTCAGCATTGAAGTATAACGTTTATAAGTGACTTTTACTGATGTTTTAAAAATGAATTATAAACTAAATGTCAACGTTTACTTGTGTTTCATATAAACTACCTTTTAGTTTTTTGTTTTTTTTTGAAAGAAATGTTTTTGAAAGAAGTCTATTACGATACATTTATTGATCAATAAATGATAATTAAATAAATTATTAAATATATCAATAAATAAATAAATAAATGTTTTGTAATTTATTCTTGTGAAAGCAAAGCTGATAGCAGCCATTACTCCAGTCTTCAGTGTCATATAATGCTGTATATATATTTAGTGTTCATTTATTTTTATTATCTATGTCGAAAATAGTTGCGCTGCTTAAGAGTGTTGTGGAAATTGTGATACATTTTTTTTTTCCAGGATTATTTGATGAATACAATATTTAGAAGAACAGCATTGTTTAAATAAATAAAATAGATATGTTTTGTAATACTGAAAATGTCTTTAATGTTACTTTTTTGATCAACTGAATACATTCTTGCTGTATAAATAAATAAATAAATAAATAAATAAATAAATAAATGAATACTGACCCCAAGCTTTTGAATGATAGTGTATATCCAATGAATTTCATGTTTTTGAATATCACTACATCCTCTAGCAGTACTGTCTGTCAGGTATTTACTTTGATTTCTTTTATAGTATTTTTTTTTTTTCAATGTGTTTTTCAGGGGTGAAAAGATCTTTCACAGACCACCAGAATGAGAACCACTGCAAGCCTAACACCAACTGTAACCATAAATACAATTTTTGGCTTGAATACAACTTTCTATATATGAACAAGGCCATTATTCAAGCCCTTAATGAATATTGTCCCCCCTACAGGTTATTTTAACCAGGTTTTGTACACAAACACCTGCTCATTAGAAGAGGGGGGCCAAAATAAACTGCACTTCACACTTAAAAGATTAACGTTGAACAGCTGGGCGTTCAAGTATGCATTGTGTCTGCTGTACAAGTCCCATGCACACAAACCTGAACAGAAAGACTATTTGGTGAGTACTCAGTTCTGATAAGAGACAATAGCAGGAAACTCATCAGCCTGTTAATTTGTAAAGCGGTTAATCAGATGAGAACAAAATGAATGAATAGTAAGCGGTGCAAAACCAGCAGTCAGTCAGAATAAGCATGCGGTGAAAACTCCGGAAAGCCAAGTGCACTGAAAATAGAGCAATCATACAGACTTGCTCTCTCTCTTCCAGCATCCTCGCGTCCCTGGCAGCTGTCCGGAGAGCGATAGCAGAGAAACTCAAAAACATTTGTTAGCCCTGCATTTGCTGCCCAACTAATAAGAACTGTCAACACGGAGTCCACTCATAGCAGTGCACTCACTTTGATGGGCCGAGCAACTGATAAGAGGAATTTCCAGAAAGGGCAAGAGAGTATGTTTATGTGTGTGTGTGTGTCTGAGTGTTGTGTGTGATAGGACCCAGTGTTGTCTTCTGATGAGTCCAAATGTACTCTCATCTTTTGATGCAAACAAAATGGAGGTTTCCCTCTGAAGAGCTGAGCATCTCCTGCTTTGAAGGGCTGTGATGGAGTTTCCTCTCAGAGGTCCATATGGACATGAGCACTCTGAGGGTGACACTGAGACATGAGAGGTTATTTGTGCAGGGACTGGTCTGCTGCGATGACTTTAGTTCCCTGACACACTGACCTGAGACTGGCTTTGTTGTTGAACTGGGTGAATTAATAGAGAAAACTTCAATCCTGGAGTACAGGGGCACAAAAAGTATTTGTGCACTTAAGTCAAACTTAAAGTTTGACAAATAAATTTGATCTTAATTTTGAACAGTGTAGTTACACTGTTCAAAATTAAGATCAAATGTATTTGTCAAACTTTAAGTTGAAAATGTCTTTAATGTTACTTTTTTTTGATCAACTGAATACATCCTTGCTGTATAAAATAAATAAATAAATAAATACTGACCCCAAGCTTTTGAATGATAATGTATATCCAATGAATTTCATGTTTTTGAATATCACTACATCCTGTAGCAGTACTGTCTGTCAGGTATTTACTTTGATTTCTTTTATAGTATTTATATAGTAAGTTTACTGTTAAATTCCCATTCAGTTCCTGAATTTTATCTGAGGTGACTTTACATGTGTGTGTGTGTGTATGTGTGTGCGTGTGTGTGTGTGTGTATATATATATATATATATATATATATATATATATATATATATATATATATGCAGTATATTTTACTTTTATATTTATTTATCTGTGTATTTATTAATTAATTAATTATTTTTTCTTTAAATAGCAACATTTGTCAAAACAAACGTCAAATATTTGCTTGACAGTGCTGTTTGAAAGTTCCATAAAAACGCAAAAACTTTGAAGTTTGAAGGTTTATAGGCCTTACAAACAGTGTCATAGATATATATATATATACATATATATATATATATATATATATATATATATATATATATATATATATATATATATATATATATTTTTATTTATTTTTTTTTTTTTTACCTTGTTGAATTAATATGAATTTGGAATTTGGAACCAAATGAAAATAAATTCTTCAACTATTAGTATAACTTTATTTCAAGTATTCTACTTGAAATAAATGATGATTAATTTGACAATCTGTTGTCTAATGCAATGACATTTTAAAGTGTGGCTTAAGTGTCCTTTAAACACTTTTACAAATACTTTTTAGTGCTGCTGTCAGTTTGGCCTCTGCGATCTGGTGGCACTGTAAGCACAAATGGCTGTGCTACTCGAGCGTCCAATTAGGATCCTGTGTCATGGTGTTGACATGTGAAGGATAGAAAGGTGCGAGTGTGTGAGTGTGTGGGAGGGAAAACAGAGGGGAGGTTGTTAAGTGGTGACAGCCGCTGTCACTGACAATGGAAAGATCTAAGACACATGATACAGTGGCACTGATTTTATAGCGGAACATAAGACAGAGGTCAAAGGTCAATAGCTATATGCCAGCAGGCATATCCCATGTGTCTGTGCATGCTCCAAGTTCATGCATTTAGTGGCTGTGACAAATATTACATTACACACTCAGAGCTTTGATTTTCTATTTGTGGCCTTCAGTAGATTTCAGTTACACATGCCTGTAACAAATAAAATGAGGTTATATTTAGTTATCATTCAGAACATTCCAGTCAGCTTGTGTGAACTAAATTAAATGATTGAATATGAACAAGCAATCATGGTTTAATAAAGCAATAAGCCAGGAAGGCTGTGTAATAGAGTTATTTTACCAATGGAAACCTTGCTGCAACATGAAATAGATTGCCTTAGCCATCTAAACTATTATAAATATGAGAAGAGTTCAGATGCAAAAGCCTCTAAGTACATCTGAAGTTTTTTTTTTCTTTAAAATCAGCATTTCTTTCTGGCTACTATGTATAGGTTTCTATGTATGACTGGTACTTCTGAATGGGTTGAGGCTGGGATTTTGCACATTTGAAGTGAACGTACTTGATGAACATATACTATGTGTGGAGAGCATTCACTAAGTATTGTTATCTCAATTTTGACCAAGATGGCTTTTAGAGCCTTTTGCATTGGAAATCTTCATGTATTATTATTGCTGTTGACAAGTGTTTATAATAATAATAATAATAATAATAATAATAATAATAATAATAATACTTCATTTTTTTTTTAAAATAATAATTTGAAATAAATCTGCAGCATGTTACTGTAGAACTCAACTGATACATAGCTGCAGGTCTGTGTATATTATTTTACAGCTTCGGCTACCCATTAGAATTTGGAATCTGAAATATCCATTTTTAAATATCCTTGCAACTAATTTATATTAATAAATTTAATTTAGCTATTACTGATTTAATTAATCTATGGTTTAATTGATTTATATAAGTTTTTATTGCTTTTTCATGAGATATATCTTTTGTATTTTGTGTATTAGGTCTGAAGATGTCATAATTTCTCTCTTTCTTTTCAAACTCTCTCAGTCTCTCTTTTTCTTTTCCTCTCCTATTAAGACAGACGCAAAGTTTCCCTCCCATTGTCCGTTGGTATTCTGGTCACGGGAAGCGTAGTTCCAAAGGCAGATTTGAAATGGAAAAGCTCAAATTTATCCTTTGACTGGATTTTTCATCCTCTTTAAGAGAGGCAGGTATGAGGACTCATATTCATCAGTTGTATTTGAACTACAAAAAAGGGTAAAGTGTAAAAGAAATGTTAAATGTATTTAGCATGTGGTTGATTTTATCAAGCGGAAAACTGAATGTCGAATGCATCTGAATAATAGAGGAGGGTTTTAGTCAGAACAAGATACCTGCTATCCAATTCAAATAATATCATGTATGAATCTGTGGTAGTGTGTGGTTCAGTTTTCTTTCTATTTGAGTGTTGTGTTTTATTTTACTATCCACGTCAGAGCAGGTAACACACGTTACAGATCTTTCAGATTAAAATAAGATACATTTTTGTTTAAACTGAATTTACTCTGTTAATCTGAAGGAACTATTCATGTTTGTATGTTTGTTTGTGTGTTTGCATGTGTATCTGTAATGATCCTTTGTCAGACCTTCATTTCAAGAGAAAAGGACACATTAAAGGTCACCGATAAGGTGACAGATAGTGTCAGGAGGTGATTTTAGAAACATGAGACTTATTGTAAATGTATATCTGTTTTCTTTATGAAATATCTGCTTTGTTTAGTGATAATCTAATATTTGAGTTTTGGCCAAACACCATGTTTATTTTGCTGTTAGATTTAATAATAATACAATAACATTTTAAAGAAAATACTTTTGTTCAGCAAAGACACATTAAATTTATAAAAATTCTGATAGTGAGAAAGAAAGAGAGAGAGAGGTGGGGGGCTTCCACAAAACACAGCAGAATTGTCGCATTCTGCCTACTGCGATGGAGACGGGGAGACGAAGGAGCACGGAGACGTAGTAGATCAACATAAACAGTCTTTTATTTTTCCAACTCAGGCAGGAACACACACGTAGACAGAGGACTGATGAACAATACCGGATGCTGGAAACTAAACTGAACACTGTTTAAATACACAACATAATGATTGGAAGACAAGACACACCTGGAACCAAATTAACAGAATGAGGACAGGAACAGGAAAAGAACCAAATGTGGGCATAAGGGGAACAAAACACAAGACACATGGAACACAGGTCTGACATTTACTCCCTCCTCCCGGAACTTCTACTGGAAGCTCGGGAGGCCATGGCGGATCAGGAGACTTGGGAGACCATGGCGGATCAGGAGACTCGGAAAGCCATGGCGGATCAGGAGACTCGGGAGGCCATGGAGGATCAAGAGACTAGGGAGGCCATGGCGGATCAGGGGACTCGGGAGAACATGGCGGATCAGGAGACTCGGGAGGCCATGGCGGATCAGGAGACTCGGGAGGCCATGGCGGATCAGGAGACTCGGGAGGCCATTGTGGATCAGGAGACTCGGGAGGCCATGGCGGATCAAGAGACTAGGGAGGCCATGGCGGATCAGGGGACTCGGGAGAACATGGCAGATCAGGAGACTCGGGAGGCCATGGCGGATCAAGATACTCGGGAGGCCATGGCGGATCAGGAGACTCGGGAGGCCATGGCGGATCAGGAGACTCGGGAGGCCATGGCGGTTCAGGAGACTCGGGAGGCCATGGCGGATCAAGAGACTAGGGAGGCCATGGCGCATCAGGAGACTCGGGAGGCCATGGCGGATCAGGAGACTCGGGAGGCCATGGCGGATCAAGAGACTAGGGAGGCCATGGTGGATCAGGGGACTCGGGAGAACATGGCGGATCAGGAGACTCCGGAGGCCATGGCGGATCAGGAGACTCGGGAGGCCATGGCGGATCAGGGGACTCAGGAGGCCAAGGCGGATCAGAGGACTCAGGAGGCAATGGCGGATCAGGAGACTCAGGAGGCCATGGCAGATCAACCTCCGTAGCCTTAGCCTCGTCGCTCGGCCCGGCCACTACAGCAAGGACCCCATAGCCCCCCCCCCCCCCCCCCCCCCAAAAAAAAAAATTCTTTGGGGAAAATCACAGTCTCAGAGGCCCTCTGTGGGCCAAATGTGGGACCTGGAGTCAGGGGGCTGGATGCGGGAAAAGAATGGCACGCTGGAGGAACGGATACTGGAGCCCTCCCTGGGCTTGACTGGGGATCAAGAGCCCTCCCTGGGCTTAACGGGGAATCAGGAGCCCTCCCTGGGCTCGACGGGGGATTAGGAGCCCTCCCTGGGCTCAACGGAGAATCAGGAGCCCTCCCTGGGCTTAACTGGGAATCAGGAGCCCTCACTGGGCTTAACTCGGCAACAGGAGCCCTCCCTGGGCTTAACTCGGGAACAAGAGTCCACCGTGGGTTTAACTCGGGAACAGGAGCCCTCCGTGGGCTTAACTGGGAATCAGGAGCCCTCCTTGGGCTGAATGGGGGATCAGGAGCCCTCTCTGGGCGGAACGGCGAATCAGGAGCCCGCCCTGGGCTGAACCATGGAACAGGAGCCCTCACTGGGCTTAACTGGGGATCTGGCACCCTCCCTGGGCTTAACGGGGAATCAGGAGCCCCCCTTGGGCTAAACTCGGGAACTGGAGCCCTCCGTGGGCTAAACTGGGAATCTGCAGCTCTTACATGACCCTTGTCTGGGGCTGGAGCCTGCACTGGACTCTGGTCAGGGGCTGGAGCCTGCACTGGACTCTTGTCAGGGGCTAGAGCTGATACTGGAGCGAGCTCTGGACAAGTGGGCACTGGAGGGTGCTTTCGACGAGCGGCCACTGGAGGGCGCTCTGGAGGTGCTTCTCTGGGAAGCGCTTTTGAGGAGCTGGCACTGGAGGGTGTTCTGGAGGAGCAGGCACAGCAATGCGTTTTCGAGGAGTCGGCACTGGTTTCGGAGCGGCTGGTAGGCGTGACCTTGGAACCGCTGACGGGCTTAGCTTCGGGCTTGCCACAAGAACTGCCGGTGGGCTTGCCACAGGAAATGCTGGCGGGCTTGCCTGGGAATAGCAGGCGGACTTGACTGGGGAATGGCAGGCGGACTTGACTGGGGATCGGTGGGCGGACTGGACGGCGGGCTTAAGCAAGCGGCAGCCCGCGAACTTGACTTCAGAGCGGCCGGCGGGCTAGAGAGAGCCACCGCCGGTGGGCTTGACTGGGGTTTGGCAGGTGGACTCGACGGCGAAACGGCCGGCGGACTGGTTCTGGCTCGGGCCTGGACACTTCCCAGACACCGGAAGATGCCTTGCCTCCAACTTAGTCCAGAGGTGTCTGGGAGGTCCACGGGGCGATGGTAGTTTGCCCTGAGCCAGAACAGATGATTGATGGCGGCGTCGTCCAGCGCCATCGCGAGCCCGCAGAATTCCCTAGGGCGAAAAAGCGAGCGGCGGCTTCCGTGCCGCGGAGGGGAAAAAACAGGAAAACTAAAAACTTTGCAAAAACGGAAAGCAAAACATGGTGAGAGGGCGCGCCGCTTACTTTTTGTTATGGTGCGGTATTCTGTCACAGTCTGCCTACTGCGATGGAGACGGGGAGACGAAGGAGCACAGAGACATCGGAGATCAACATAAACAGTCTTTTGATTTTTCTAACTCAGGCAGGAACACACACGTAGACAGAGGACTGACGAACAATACTGGACCCTGGAAACCAAACTGAACACTCTTTAAATACACAACATAAAGACGGGAAGACAGGACACACCTGGAACCAAATCAACACAATGAGGACAGGAACAGGAAAATAACCAAATATGGGCATAAAGGGAGCAAAACAAGACACATGGAACACAGGTCTGACAATAATAGTCAACACTGTTAGTAATAAGAAAATCAAATCAGCATAATGATTTCTGAATAATCATATGATACTAAACTGGAGCAATGGCTGCTGAAAATTCAGCTTTGCCATCAGATAAATAAATTACATTTGGTTTATTAAAATAGAAAACAGCACAAAATAACTGTCTTTAAAAAATGTAGCTCTGCTCAGCATAAGACTTAAAAATAAAGTAAAAAATTCTGTTTATATGTGTGTGTATGTGTAGAAATTTCACATAAAATATTTGTTTTAAATGAAATTTTATAAAATTTATAACAGTTTATAACAATTTATAATTCATAATTACAAATCATACAGAATGAGTTTTTTTGAGAAAGTGAAAATGCACAAAGTTTCCTGTAGGGATAGGGTTAGGTATAGGGTTGGTGTAGGGCAATAGCACATACAGTTTGTACAGTATGAAAACCATTACGCCTATGGAATGTCCCCGCTTTTCACAAAAACAAACGTGTGTGTGTGTGTGTGTGTGTGTGTGTGTGTGTGTGTGTGTGTGTGTGTGTGTGTTTGTACTGATTTTTGTGGTTTACGGGGACAAAATTTGTATAATGACATTGGTATGACAGAGGTATTACAATTTGAAGGTGGTTTATGAGGACACTGCCTATGTCCCCGTAATTCAAAAGGCTTAAAAAACATACTAAATGGTGTTTTTTTGAAAATCTAAAAATGCAGAAAGTTTCCTGTAAGGGGTAGGTTTAGGTGTCGGGCAATAGCACATACAGTTTGTACAGTATAAAAACCATTACGCCTATGGAGAGTCCCCGTAAACCACAAAAACAAACATGTGTGTGTGTGTGTGTATATATGCCAAATACTTGGTATTCATGGTACAGCATGCAGAAATGGCAGATTTAGTATGTATTACACACACGTATACCTACAGAACGTGCTTCATCAACAAGAAGTGTATCATCAAATTCAGTAAATGCTCAGTCCAGGAATTCAAATGCAACCAGTGTCTTTGCAGTTTAATCTATTCTTGTCTTTCTCTCAGGTTAACAGAAGCTCCAGACCTTTCTCCTGTCTCTTGTTTTTCTTGTGGCGTGCACAGCGAAACACCCACACACAAACATTTGCTCTGTATCTTTTAATGAGATCGGACTTCATTAGCGTGACCCTCTTCTCCAAAGCTCCTCCGGTCTCATATGCAAACGATCTTATTAGCAGCACTGCCGTGACTCTGATAGCAGCATGCTGGGTGGGCACGTTACTTGCAATGAGGACTAATGAACTGAGGCCTTTGTGGACACTGAACATCAAGAAATACATCTATGTGTGTGGAGAACACTGTAAAGAGATTTCAAGAGGAACATTTATTCTTTTGGGGAGATTATAATTGTGTAGAAACATAACTCATTTGGGCTCACCCAAAAATGAAATTTTGCAGAAAATGTACTCACCCTCAGGCTATCAAAGATGTAGATGAGTTATTTCTTTATTGGAACAGATATGGAGAAATTTAGCATTACATCACTTGTTCACCAATATATCCTCTGCAGTGAATGGGTGCCATCAAAATGAGAGTCCAAACAGCTGATAAAAAAAAAACATCACAAGAATCCACAAGTAATCCACATGACTCCAGTCCTTCAGTTAACATCTTGTGAAGTGAAAAACTGTGTTTGTAAGAAACAAATCTATCATTTTTACCCATAGCTTTTGGCTAAAATACGATATTCCATAATAACATTTCCTCAAGTGAAAAAGTCCATCCCTTGTTGTCCTCACATCACAATCCAGCGACCAACTTATTTGTTTAGAACAGTGTTCACTTGTAAATGGGGCTGGATATATGCATATTTCTCTCCTGATTCAGACGACACAACTTTTTCACTGCATGGAGAAAGCAGTATTATGGAAAGAGGGCTTTATTTTAGCCAGAAGCAACAGTTTGAACTTAAAAACATATTAATAATGGATCTGTTCTTTACATCTGTTTTTTATTTTTATTTTTATTTATTTATTTTGCTTCACAAGATATTAATTGATGGACTAGAGCCATGTGAATTACTTGTGGATTATTGTGATATTGAACTCTTATTCTGACGGCACCCATTCACTGCAGTGGATCCATTGGTGAGCAAGTGACATAATGCTTGCAAATTATATCAATCTCTCCAAATCTGTCAGATGAAGAAACAAACTCATTTACATCTTGGATAGCTTGAGGTGAGTACATTTTCAGCATTTTTTATTTGTATTTATTTATTTTTTTGTGAACTATTCCTTTAAAGCAGACGGGAACTGAATGCTGTGTTAATGGATGATATTTTTTTTTGTGAGGAAAGTACACTTTACTTTGGCAATTCTTCAGCTTGCGGTTCATACAAACTTCCAAATTTACAACAGACAAACAGTATAAATGCAATGTGTTGACATACATACAGTGACAGACCTAAACACACAAAGCGCTACAGTATAACATTACACATTATGATCATTTTAAAACTCTAACCAGGTTTCATATCAATATGAATCGTGGCCCTAAGGCGGTGTGAATGCGTATGTGTCTTTGCGGTGTGTATATGTGTGTGTGTTTTACTGATTGCTGTGGACAGACATCCAGTGTTAGTTTCCTGTTGCAGCTGGGCTAGGAGTATTTGCCTGCCCTGTGGTACTGTGAACCTCAGGCAGGAATATTTTTGAAACAGAAGGGAGATCAGCACACACTCAGGCTGAATTATTGCATTATTGAATTATTCAAACAAACACAGCCTGCTCTCTGTTCTGGTTCTGCATATGAGGACTACTTGAGTGACACAACCAAGCAAAAATAAGAGTTAGGAAATTAATACTTGATTACAGGAATCCAAGAAATCTCCAAACAACTTAAAAATTTACTCAAGAACTCTTGCCAAAACTATAACCTGTATTCACTTTTAGGGCTAGGAATTTTTAATGAATATTTTGTAATTAAAACTATGAACATGCAATATATACTGTATGTATGTGTGTATTAAATTAAAAACATAATGTTTTAAATTTTTCAATGAAAGACTTTTAAGGATTTCTGTGCAATGTGAAATAAAACTTTATTGACAACTTGTGTACTAATATCATTTAATTATTTTCATTCAGTATTTTTCTTTATCAACAAATATTGATATATCTGATATTGTGATTAATTTGATGAATTCATTGGCAAACAATGAAATTACTTCATTGAAATTACTAAATTTTAACGCATTATATATTTGTGACTGCTTTATATTATACCAATGGCAATATGCAAAAGTTTTCAAAAAGCATTACCTTCATAAGTGCTTTACTTTTTAAGTCCCCACAGATGGTGACTAACATAATTAAACATCCTTGCATGAACCTAATCATGTTTCCTTTATCAGGGCTCATTTCTTAATTTTAGATTAATAAGAGCTTTTCACAAGGCTTTGATTTAAATCCGGACAAAACTTGTGTAAATTGTGAAGAGAAGTTCTCTCAAACTAATATAGATGTGCTTTCATATGAGGTGGCGCTTTTGAAACAGACATGAAAAGTTAAATCTGACGTCCTCCATCTTTCCGCTTTTCATTTTTCTGCCCATTCACTGCAAATCCGCTAGCTTGTGGTATTCAGAAGAGGGTGAAATGGGTGGCTGGTCGAGCGGTGAGCGACAGTCGTCGTCCAGCGCTTTATGCTCGAGCGGGGATTCCATCAAAGAGCAGCGAGGAAGTGAGCGAGCAGAAAACGCAGAGACCTTTGACTGAGTATTCAACTCATCTCTGACTTATCCACACAGAGAGACATTCTCATAGCAAAAATTTAACAAGCCCAGACTCTGCTCACACTGCTGCAAATGTAACGGCATCAAATATTCATATTCCTTTGAGTGCTGAGCGAATGGAGGACCTAGATGAGAGTGAGCAAGAAAAAGAGAGAAACTTCCAAAGACCAGCTCTCAAAAGCTTGTCGAGAACGACCAGCGAGCTAATCGAAAGACCTTGCGTTACTGGAAATAACTTGAAAGGAGCGCAAAAGAACTTTGTTGAGCTGCTGTTACTCACAGGTGAACAACACTACAACACGCCATCTTCCTGGTGCATGATGGGATATGAGTAAAAAATGCCTGAAAGAAGGTGAACACGGAGGGGATTGAAGCTCTATGCGCTTCCTACCACTAAGTACAGTGTTTGACTTAAACATTCAGTCATGCTTCTTCCAACAAAGACAAATCAAAGCCATTTAGAGGGACATGCTGTTGAAGGACAGTGACTGGCATTTAACACAAGCAGTTTAAAGTCCCCAAATGATTGAAAATAAGAGACCTGGAGAAGGAGCTTTGGTTGTGCACGATGTCCCTAAATGATGGATGACAACATTTAGGAGGGAAGAATGCACACTCTGTGTGCTGAAGCAGTTTTTTGGGAATTCACATACGTAAACAAATAATGCAGTAAATCAAGCAGAATCTGTGTAACCATTAAAATCTGACAGTATAATTTGTGTGCTTTTAAAGTTACAAATGGAATAATTTTGTATTAGATTAATATGATTCCAATAGTTTTGTTTACTGAGGGTGTGATACATTTCCCATCCCAAAGTGCCAGAATATATTTCATTTTCATTTGCTGAAGATTACCCGGCCTTGTTCCAAATATGCATTTGCGTTTATTTAAAGGAATAACATAACACATTTATATAAGTCAGTGTTGAATAATGTTACCTGGCCACACTTTAAACAAAATGCTCAAGAGGGTATATATTACTCTGGCACAATAATGTGTGTGTGTGTGTGTGTGTGTGTGTGTGTGCGTGTGTGTGTGTGTGTGTGTGTGTGTAAATTTCTCCATTTGCAGAGAGGGAGAGCAGTGTAAGCAGGTAAAGAGAGGTGTGGTTACATTGGCTAAATCCCTCCTCCTTCATACTGATTGGACATCATTGCATTTTGACCATTCTACTGTATTTTGTATAAATCTTGCATTAGGGAACCAAATCTTTTCTTATTAATGTTTGTTTGTTAGTTCATTCATTCATTCATTCATTCATTTAAAAATTGATGAAATCAGCATTTTGGTCACATTGGCAAATTTTTCAAGTTTTAAATGGTGAGGTGATTCCCTGTTTAAATGTTCAAAATATAAAAGAAACACATCAATTCATAACAAAAACTTATTTTGTTCTATTTACGTTTCAATAGCAGAATAGACACAACACACAACACTAAATGTTGATTTTGCAAATGATAACATTTTGATGAGTATTACAACTTTCTGTAGCCTATTTAAAATATGTTGTACATCAATAATTACAATAATAACCTCATGTAATTTATTGATAATCTTTAAGAAATTAAGTTTCAAATGTCTACAAACAATCTAAAATATGTCTAAATTAAGAACAGGAATTTGGTGTAGGTTTTATTGTGAATCTTTCACTTAGAAATTGCTAGTACATTTCACAAATATATACAAATGGCAAGTGACACAATGAATTAAATGTGAAATCATTGAAATTAAATTTTTTTATAAGTACACATAAGAACAGTAAATAGAATCATAGTACCTCATCACCTCTTTTTTGACCATGTAAGAATTAATGGAAATGGAGAGGAAAAAGGGATTACAGGGAATGAGAGAAATAACACTCAAATATCAGCTTTGAACTTGATATATATTCAGTGAGTTAATTTAATATATTAGGAATGAGTTGGGCGAATTTGGCGTGTTATTTGTCCTGCAGGAACTGAAGCTCAAATCTCTGGTGAGAACAGGATGATGTGTAAATGGAAACACTGAAAGAGTGATGTAAACTGCTGTGTACATACATTATCAATGGGAATGGCTGGATTATATGAACATTGTCCTCCCAAAATCTCATCAATAATCTCAATTACAAGAGGGACCACTTTGAGAACAAAAGTGTTCTGAGACATTTATTCACGTGTGTGTAAAGAGATTTGGGAAATGGTATGACAATTGCAAGGCCAATTATAGTTGATGTTTGAATAGTTCATCAATACCACACATCGATTCAGACAGACACATGCTTTCTAGGTGCTGAGGTTTGAACCTACCAGCACCACTTCTGCTGTCATAAGCAATTTAGATTCCACTTCTGCCAAACCGAACGTCTGCGCATGAGCATCTGCCAAGAATTTGACACTCACCAATTAATTTCACTTTAAGTGCCGCGTGTCCTGATATTACCCCTAATGATAAATACTGCCCCATTCAGCCAAAAGACGAGAAAGATCACGTTGCAAACCGATCATTTCATTTCCCCTGGCAGCAATGCAACGGTCATTTCCACGAACACTCACCCAAGATTACTCTAAAAACCACAAGCAGATAAATCCAACCTCTGGCAAAGGGAAGATATTTGTGCCTGACGGTTAAGGATCAAGAGTGGTAAGAAAGTAACTGATTTAAATATCTCTGAGCAACTTCACAGTTGTTTGTTAAGGTTTCAGCACATTGTCGCTCCCTGGGGACAAAACAGACAATGTAGTTCCATCTAGCAAGATAAAAAGGTCAGAATTAATCTTTTGTGTGACATCTGCCTAAGCCATGCTGCATAAACAGTCAGAATGTGCGTGTGTGTGCGTGAGTGTGTATATAATGGGTGCGGGAGTGACTCAGCCATCTCTAGATGGAGGCCATGCCTGCTCTCTTGGACATGTGGTACCATGGCAACAGATAAATCATAACAATTATGAGCATCATCGTGGGCTTGAGTGATGGATAGATGATGAAGGGCACTCAGTGAGAGATGAACAGTGTTTTTAAGCAAGGTCAGAGAGCAGACCAGATGAAGACCAGCCAGAAGCAAATGTTCATACAGTTTACTCATAATAAGCTATAGTTAGAGATGTACTTCAGGGGAAATGCAATCAAAACAAATACAGACAAAACAGAAATTGCAATGTTCAAATGTGTTATTAAATAGAAACCTAAAATGGATTTAAGTAGCACATATTCAAAGTATTAATTTCTTCCCACAGAAAAGTAATACATATTATGTAAACTACCAAAGGTTTATGGGTCAGTATGATTTTTTTAAGTCACTAATTCTCACCAATTCCCCAAAAAAAAAAAAAAAAAAAAAAAAAAAAAAAAAAAAAAAACCTTGTCACATGATCTTCGGTGTCACATGATCCTGCAAAAAAACAGTCTTATATGCTGATAATCACACGTCATTCTAATATATGCTCAATAATTTCTTATTATTATTAATGTTGAAAACAGCTGTGCTGCTTAATATTTTGTGGAAATTGTGATAGTTATCTTTAGGATTATTTGATCAACAGAAAGTTGTATGTTGAACAAATAATAATAAAAAAAATCTTACTGACCCTAAATTTTTGACCCTATTTTTATTTTTATTTTTTTTGTTATAGTGAATATAATAGAGTATAATAATTAGAATGTAAGAAGCCTCCCAGGCATTTAAGAATTTAAATAGATAAACTAAAAATAAATGTAAGTGCCCTAATGCCCTAGCCTGACAAATAATCCTGGAGTGTTTTCCTTGCAGAGACCTGAGAGACAAAGAGAGAGAGATGCTTACACAAGAGCAAAAGGTAATTTCAAAAGTATACAGCTTTTCAACTGCAATGAGAATCAGTGCTGAAAGTAAAGAGATATTGGAAAGGCAAACATGCTGGAAGTGTAGAGAAGGAATGCTAGGACATGTTCCTCAGTCTGGAACCATGCAATAGAGGTCGACCTGCTATTAATATTTTAAATTATACTACAGATAATTAAAATTATATAGGGGGACTGCGGCTAGTTGTCACACTTTTGAAGCCAGTGAATATTTCTCAGGGTAGGTTTATGTCTGAAAGTCAATTTCTGAAAAGGCATAAAAAAGCAATTGAACATTTTCACTGTTATTTCTTGAAACACACTGGAAATAGCAGGGTACGTCATCACACTATATGGGCTAAGCTATCATGGGGGAACCTGCCGTTAAACAGCCTATACTAAATTTTTCCAAATTTATTTACTCATAAAACTTATAGAACATTTAGCAACACTCAGATTACCTTGACTTTCTATGAGCATTATGGTGTTTTAAAAGAACAAGGTCACTCATATGACTAGAAATGTGGAGTAAATGTCCTGTGAATGAAAGTGAATGTAAATACATGGTAGCTGGATTGGTCACTTAATCTCTTTAAAAATCGTGTCACCCTGCTGTTAAGAAAGACCGACAACTACTTAAGAGAAAAAAAGAAAAATGCTTCATTTCCTTTTTCACTTGCTGTCATTACAGGGAATTCACAAGAACGGTTTGCACTTGTGTTTGTGTGTGTGTGTTTAAGCCCTTTTTTGGGGATAATTCATTTCACACATAGTTAATAATGTTCATCATTACAAAATATGCATAACAACTTTTATTATTTGATGATTATAAAATGGGAATTTCCTAAAAGTATTCACTTTTAAATTAAAATCTATACTGATAAAAAGGGGGCTCCTAATAATTCCTTTGTAACATATCAGTTTGTAATGGATGGAAAAAGACATCTGCAATATTAAGTCATATTAATCAAGCTATGTTCTATGCCCTGCCTTTGGCTTTTAAAGCAAATGATGCAAAGATAATTCTGATTAAAATAAACGAGATGGTGGAAAACACTCAAGAAATGATACATGTGCTCTTGCAATAGCTACGGCTGTTGGAAATATATATATATATATATATATATATATATATATATATATATACACATACAGTATATATATATATATATATATATATATATATATATATACATACAGTATATATATATATATATATATATATATATATATATATATATATATATATATATATATATATATATATATATACCTCCAACAATTATAAAGGAGTAGTGTACAGTACTGTGCGTGAAATGTTACATGTAGTATATAACATGCTTGACCTATATATATATATATATATATAGACCATCTATATATACTAACTAATAAACAGTCCTGAGGCCACAACAGCTGCTGAGCAAGTAAAAAATGTTAGTGATGGTTTCCATAGACACCAAACAGATGTTCGACGGCAGGCATCTCGGCAGTGGCCATCAACATGTGTCCTCTCAACGCTCTGTCGCCTCTCAGCTCTTATACACCGCAAAGAAACACGCTGATAAAGATCAATGCAATGTCACAGCCACTGGATTTGATAAGTGCTTTCTGACCTCTATGGTGGGGTGTTTGGGTAACGATGAAATGATTTATCAGATTTCCTCATAAATCAACTTTCAAATACGATAACAACAATAATTAGCTTCAGTACAACAGCACTCTTGCTTGTTTGATACTAAATCCAAACCCCCAAAACCCTGCTGGAACACACCAATGCAATGTAAGTCGCTGTATTCTGGAAGAATATCAACAAAACAATGACAGGGTTGGGATTTCTCGCTCAAACTTCTGTTCTGCTTCAACTGTTTGTGCACCACAATCACATAAAAATGTTCCTGAGACAGTTTTATGCTGCACGCATCCCATATGCAGCTGGTCCCTCGGCCTCTGAGACGAAGCCAGAATCACAGCCATCGAGTCGTAACTAACGGATACAAGTGTGTGTTAATTAATTAGACAGCCTTTGTGGATTGGGCTGGTTTGTCAGAATCTGTTTTTGCATTTTCTCTCTCTCGTTTTTCTAATTTCTCTGTTTTTGTGAAATGAAATGAGACGGCACTCAGGCGATCCAGACAGATGCTGCCGGGGGTGACTAGCATGCTAATGCTAATGTTATTTTGGAGAAGATGTTGCTTTCTTCCCTTGTACTTTACAGCTTAGTACTTTTTTAAAATAAATTATATGTTGTCAGTATCAAGTTGTCAATGTCAAATATCAAGAAAAATCACGACCAGGCTGACTGTAACCTGTTTTAGAAGCTTAGCAACTCGGTTGTCAGAGTTATTATGGGTATTTTTTGTAGCTTACTCAAAGGGCCTTAACATGCTCTCGATGCTTTTCATTTTTACTCTCAATCAAGTTCCTTATGCCCCTCTAGTCATACGCATACTTAATCATGGGGCTATGGCATTTTAATGAGGCATTCCGTGAAGATGTGTTAACAAGCAAACTCAATTACCATGAGGTTTCGATGAGAGAGCAGAGGAAACAGATGCAGTGTTGAAATTTTCAAACGAAAGATGGGGAAAGAGAGAGAGAATGTTAGTATTTTCATAGTGTAAAGGCAAAGGCAAAATATCACAAAATTAAAAAAAAAAAATAATAATAAATAAAAAAAAAAAAAAATGAAAACCACATCAGAGGAGTGTTAAATGTGTACAGATGTTACTGTGTGAAAATGTGAAGATACTGTGGTGACACCTGATAATATTAACATGAATCTCTGCATATTCTTTAGTTGGAGTCACCAGAGTGTTCGGATAGAGATCTGATTGCACTTACATATAAGGTTTACTGAAACTTTTCCATCATTTAGTGCATTTCAGATCATTTCAAAATGCTTTCTATCATTTTAACAGATAAAATATATGATCTATTGTGTTTCTCTACTTTAAAAAAATTCCCACAGTGAAGGATGAAAATATGGATAAGAAATGAAGAAAAGATGAGACAATTAGGTTTTAAAGCCCCCGGAGAAAAGCAAACCAGGAGAGAAACAAAAGCGAGGCTTTGGGAAGACAAACAAGAGATTTCAAGCATAGTCCAGTGAAATAATTCATGGGATATTGTTCATTGAATTGGGTCACAATTTCACAAGGTATTCGAATTTTAAACTTGGTAAAACAGAGTTTAACACAAAGCTTAATTTCATATTGTGCGTATTACAGTTGGGTAACTTAATCTCTTTTAAACAATGCTTGACATGAGAGTAAATAACTCACTTAAAAGAATACGTACATGCATATGAGAAAGTACGAGACAGATTGTCTCTCTTACATAATATGCAAGTATCAGTGTTTATAAATGAAACAGTGTTTACATCCCTGTTAGAAGAACAATACTCAGCATAAATTAGGAACAGATGGCAACAGATGGATGAGCAACACAGAGAGAGGAAAAGAAAGTATATGTTCATCTCCAAGAGAGATGGATCAATAGAGGGCATGGTGGCTATTACCAATGTTGGTCTGGATGACTAGAGGGGTGAAGTGGCCCTTTTGCTGTGTGCAGCTGCTCTTAGACAATGAAGCCTGACTGACTGGGCTGCTCTGGCTTTCAGAAGGTCTGTAATGACTCTCTACAATGACTACAGGTGGACTACAGCCCTCTGAGAGCTTTATAATGGGGCGGAAATAGCAGTAAGGCTACATTAAAAAAGATGAATCACCACACTAACTTGGGCCCATGGCACATTGACACAGGCAACTGCTGAGAGGAGGTGGAGGGATGTTGCAGGCCAGAGAGCACTCGAAAATCGGACTCCATTTTGACTGCAATTAAGTGGGATGTAGTCAGAGAATAATTACCGCCATTCAAATCTACTGCTAAGTGATGGGTTGGAAACTGTAATGCTGGGTTTCTGAAGAGATATGAAACTCTTTAAATACAAATGGAAAAAAAAAAAAGAAGAAGAAGAAGAAGAAGAAAAAAACACCAGGCACTGTTTGGTGAAAAAAAAAAAAGTATATAAATAAATGATATTTAGAAAAAGTATTTATTTATTTATTTATTTATTGCACTTTTTATTGTCACTTGAGAATAAACTAATCACTTTGGGTTAAACATAAATTTATATTTAAATATGGCATATAGGGTACTGAGTGGACATTGCAGACTTATTTCTAACTTCTCCTGAGAAAAAGTAAGAATTTAGAGGTAATGCACTGCAGTTAACATCCTATTACCTGCACACTACAGCTGATCTCATGTTGCCATAGCACCAACACTAATTCTTACACTGCTGTTTCAAAGCTCTTCATGGCCTCTTTCTCACTCTTTGATTTCTCTCACACAAACAGTTACTGTAGCCCTTCTATATCAAGTATGGATTAACACATGAATTCATACTGATTCTATGTAGTCTATTTTCCACTGATTTTAAAATGACTGTAGAACAGTGTTCTGTCTGCAAGGATTAGTCTACTTAACTTATAAAATTTGTTAGTTGTTGAATAATCATTTACCTGTAAATATTGCCAGTGTCTTAGTTATTTTTTATCATATTAGCCTCTGTGTGAGATCTAGTCTATTATAAATGCAGCTGATGGCAGAAATAATGAGTACAAACTTAGTGTTAACTAATTCATGAGAACTACTGAATACAACTTATGTGGTTTCCGAGAAGCTATTAGAGTAACAAGGAGTTACAAAAAATTTGTATTGAGTAGCTACAATTTAGACACAATTTTTTATTTATTCATTTTTTTTCACCAATGAAAATATAGTTCAAATAATTGCACACCAGAGCCATTCAGAGCAGCACACAGTAACAGTATTTTTAAACAAATTAGTTGAGTAAATGATTCAATGACTTAAAAAAACTGTCTTAACTATATAACCCACAGAAAGAGAATATATGTTTGCATCTCGAAAATTCAGAAACAATTAGGTTATTTTGCATTTGTGATTACATAATTTTGTGTTTGTGATTTATGTGATGTTTGGCAGTTCAATCAAATAATAAGAAACCTACATATACCTATATAAATTGCATGGCTGACAACACCTCATTTGTATCCAGTTCACTAGTCAAATGTCAAGCATGTTATATACTACACGTCGCATTTCACGTACGCTCCTGCACACTACTTCTTTAAAATTGCTGAAGGTATAACATACTCCTATGTGTGTATGTTTTACTATTTGTCTTTCCGCTCCAGTGGTATTTGATGTAGTTATCGGATGGGTCTTTGCTGTGGCGTGTTGTCCAGATTATACAAGTATACACAGAGAGGAAAGCAAGATATGAAACATGACAAGAATCAATTTATTCTTGGCAGTAATTTCACCGGTGCTCTCCAAAAAAGTGCTCTTATGTTAGCACAGAACACCATGCACACATACACACATCCTCAACTTCAGAGGCTAACTCGACAGATGTATAAGGCACAAGATTAAAAAACAGCCAAGCCGGCTTGAAAAGATGAGTAAACCACAAACACATAACAGCCTTAGGATAGACGCTGTACAAAGATTCATTCAAGGTCACATTCACACAAACACACTTGTTCACCTCAGGTCATTCAGTGAGGTGTCAGAGGAGTTACATCAGTCAGAAGTAATGACATTTCTCTCTCCCTCATGCACACACTTCACAACCACAAGATTAGTTTGGCGAGACCCCACTTCTCCGTCCATTTTAGAGGGACACTCCGGTTGTCAAGGTCATTTCCTTCCTCCTATAGTCTTGAGAAAGAAAAGAAAATGAGAATAAAGAAGGAAAATAAGACACCAGTCCAGTCTCCAATCCCAGATCATGGGAGCAAATATCATAACATACACTTCATAGGTAATTAATAAACTATGCTGAAAAATATATAAATATATAATATTTAAATAATTTTTGTAACAAACTACATTCAGGAGTGATGCATCTGTCCTATGTTTTTTTAAAGTCACACCAACAAATATAGCATTCTAACTTTCATAAACGTTCGGTTCATTAAATTATTGAATAATTAAAATATTTGATGGCATAAATCTTGCAAACAGTCAAACTATAGTTCTTAATCATAATGAACCAGCTGTTGTTTACTGAGAGTATATTTGTTTAGACATTCAAATATTTTAGATTTAATTGTTATGGAAATGATTGAAACATTATTATGAAATTGGCTGAAGCAGGCATAACTTTAATTTTTAACTTTAAAGAAAAAGTGCAATTTGGGCTTACTGCTGGACAAACTATGAGTATACTTGTTATTTTCCAACTTAGGAAAGTAATTTATTCATAAAGGATCTATGAAAGCAGCTCCTCCTTTGTATTTCAGTGCCATTTTGATTCCTTTAGAAAAAAAAGAAAAGAAACAGTAATTGCATTGAAACATACAAAATTGTGGTTTGTTATTCTAACCCTTAACAGCAAAGGGCAAATGAGAGTGCAATTTTTTAGACACAGAAGTAAATTATTTCTGATGTAATTTCTGATGAAGTAAGCCTTTTGCATTAAATAATAAATTCAACAATGGGAGTTGATCATTATTCATTTTTCAAGTAGCCAAGTGTTAAGGTCTATATGTGGCACTTCAAACATCACACATCTACACTGTTTTTCATGTCTGTGTATTTGTGTTGATTCCTTTACTTTGACCATTTCAGAACATCAGTACTTTGTTATAGCCGATAACAAGATGTCTTGTGTCAAGATCGATGGCCATACAGTCCTCGCTTCTTGTATTTAAACATCTAACAAAACAAAAACAAACAAACAGGGTTTGTTTTCTACAAACCACTCGCATATTTTGTGTATTTGTTTATGTGTAACAGCACAGGTGTCAACATTTCAAATGAAAAAATGAAGATGAAACATTATTGCCTGGTGCTTTAATAAATGGCAAGCGAAATGATATGCGATGAAAGACACAAATGTTCTATAAACAGTTAAATTTATTTATATAAATAATTGAAATTAAAACAATCCTTACACAAATTAAAACAGTCAATTACTGTAGGCTGTTAATGGCTGTGAAACAACCAGGTGTGTTTAATTGCATTTTACAAGAACATTTTTAAAGTAATATAGTTTTTTAAAACGAAAGTGATTTGGTGTGATTATATTGGCTATTTTACAGTATTCTACATTTTGTAATATAAACAGCAAAATCAGTCATTTACAAATAACTAGAGAGAAGAGAGGAGAGGTTCTTGTTGAGGTCAATGCATTTAGCTACTAAAACTTCCTTTGTAGACATCTGTAGAATAAGGTCAACATATCACAAGACATTTTAGAAATGAGGTTGTTACTCCCTCAGAGCAAAGACTCTGTCCCAAACATTAGTTAGAAAGCCTTCAGCATTGTTCAGGTTTACAGCATTAATTCATCATGATAATTTGGTCTCCTAAAAGTTCTCTCAAAATGACCTATAGCTGTTGAAAACAGTCACACTGTTATTAAAGTACAGAGCGCTGTGAAAGCACATGTGGTGTGAAATGTCACTTCATTATAATATTAATGTAAAGGGGGAGCAGATTAAAGATTTTATCAAATATCACTAGTACTTACATTCGTAATAACACATTGTGATTGGAGTTTCTGATGTCAAGTAATTTCTTTGTCATATAAAAAAGAACACATTCATAATCTATATTTTCAGATATAGTTTCTGAAAGAGCGCATTTATGGAACAAGACTGTAGGTGGTTAATGAATAAGATGCAGGTTTTTGTTCTGAAACAACTAGTGAATTCTATGGAAGCTTGTTTCCATCATATAGGATAAAAAATAACAAAGGTTATGACTTTTTATTTCAATATTCAAACGCTTTCCTCGCAAATCAAAAATTCAGAATTGCGCGATATAAACTTGCAATTGCGAGATTGCACAGTTACCTTGTTATTTTTTATTTTATTTTATTTTATTTATTTATTTATTTATTTATTTTTTAATTCTGTGGCAGAAACAGGCTTCCATAGAGTTCACATAATGTAAAAAGCTGGTCAGATGAACTTCCTTTGCTTTGTGTTTGTACATTTGGAAAATGTGAAAAAGGAATAGAAAAACAACATTTGTTAAGCAAGTGATATCTTTTGGTGTTTAATTCTGACATGTTCCTTGTCCTTGTTTTAATCCTGATCTTAAAGTTCTTATTGAAGCTATGTAGCACAGATCAAGCATGAGGACATTTGTATGCATGTGAGTGATATGAGAACAAGTAAAAGTTAATTAATTCATAGCCTACCATTTAGCTCAATATTGATTAGCTCCTCCAGCGATGCAGGTTTAATTTTTGTCTAAGAATATATTGTGTGTTTTAGGTGAGTGTGTTTGTGTGCACGCAAGTGAATTCCTGCTTATAGCAATACACCTTGATGAAATTGCTTAATGATTTTCTTTTATCTTGAGTTTGGCCATAACAGCTGGCATCGGCTGCTTAGTTTCTACAGAAAGCAAGCCCATCATTAAAAACTACAATTACATGCAATTACCTTCCCCTTTAGAGGACATGAAGGAACAAAGTACTTTGTGTTCCTTTCTGTGTGGAGTGTGTGTACGTGCATATGCTCTCAGCATGGGGGCAATTATTCAAAAACTCTGATGCTTGAACCTCTAAAATCTCTGACTATTCTAAGCACTTTCTTTTATAAGGAAAACAAATTCTTAAGGGAGCACAGAATCTGCAGGCTTTCAAACAGTCAAAATGGATATTTGCTGCCAGTGTAACTAATATTCAGATGTCTGTTTGCCTTCTTTGTGAGAAGCAATTAACCAAGTGAGGCAAACACTCTTCATGAACTAAATCAATTTAGTGCTCAGTAAATGCAAGATGAGTTTCTGTGTCAAGAGTTCCAAACCTAAACACAGAGTCTGGAAAGGATCAACAAAAGTTTTAAAGACAGAAAATCAGTCATTTGTACTTCATATACCTTTATATGCATTACAGTAATTGTGGTATGATAAGGTAAAACTAAATGGAAGCAAAGCTTATGCTTTTTACAATTTAAGTTTAACGGCTGAAAAATATATTTATTTTGTAAAAAGTTTGGGGCCCTAAGAATAACCACCACTTTTCACCCCACTAGCGACAGATATGACAAATGTCTTTATTCACTTATATTTTAGTCATTTCATAACTACTCATAGCTCTTTACAGCAATTGATAATTTATATTACATTACCGGTCAAAAGTTGGGAATAATTAGGTTATTCTATTTATTATTCTATTTTTTTTATTTTATTTTTATTTTTTTTTTATGTTTTTGAAAAAGTCTCTTATGCTCACCAAGGCTGCATTTATTTGATCAGAAATCATATTAAGAATTGTTACACTGTGATATATTATTACAAGAACTACTATTACAAGAACTGCTTTCCATTTTAATAGTTTTGTAAAACGTCATTTATTCTTGGGATGGTAAAGTTGAATTTTCAGCAGCCATTACTCTCATGTTCAGTGTCACATGATCCTTTAGAAATCATTCTAATATGCTGATTTAGTGCTTGAAAACATTTATTATTATCAATGTTGTAAACAGTTGTGCTGCAGAACATTTTTGTGGAAACTGTGATACACTTATTCCATTGCTGTTTGTCAAACGTCTGTGAATCCTTTTCAGTTTATGTCCTAGTTGTTGAATCTTTTTATTTTCAAACAAATATTTACATATTAAGAAATATGATGAAAATAAAAGCACTTAAAAATGAGAGGAAATTAGATTATCTTTTTTTCTTTCCAAGTTAAAAAAAAAAATGATGTATATTTTTAAAGTGTTTAAATGATTAAAATGTAATTATATTTCATATTTTGTCTTTGCAATATATAAATCATAGTACATCAAGATAAAACAGATGTTTAGAAAAGTGCTGTGGTAGTGTTTTGGAGGTGGAGGGGGACAATTCAAAAGGGCCCTTCAAACTCCCTATTGCAGTATGTTACTGCAAATGCAATTTTAATATTGCTGTGTCATAAAAAAAAACTGGAAGTTGATTTTAATATTGGACAGGTCATTCCGCCACTTATACTGACAATCCATAAGCTCATTCCAGTTGCTCTTTTGGTACTTTGAAATGACTGACATGTAATGCCACTGTGCTGACAGGAACCGAAATGTCTGCCATATCTTGACTGCAGCATTACGCTGAGCTTCATCTCTCAGTTCAATCCAAATGCCAACGATACCTTTACAATTCTTTATATCTCTCAATTTTCAGTTGCCTTCCTCCCGCTCAAAACAAAATATGACTTTAAAGGCCAACGTGCTGACAGGCATCATTGGGAAAAATGATATCTAACCAGGGTGCCTTAGCAACAGAGTGACACTGCAACTACCTTTGATGTCCCGCCGAGCAGACAAACAGGCACATACACTGCCGAATCTCATCGAGGGGAAGGAAAAAAAAAACTGCGAGAAAGAACAAAACAAGTTGAACTTTTCTGAAATTGCTCCTCTGTGTCTCCCACTTGGCGTCTCTCATCACCCTCTCATCTATTTCTCACCCTTCTGTTTCTCTCACATCTCTTGACTGCCTTGTCTTCTTTTTTTCACTCTTCCATGTCAGCTTTTCATCTAGCTATTCTTCAAGGAGCTCTGGCTTCTTTGTTTTTGGGTTTCTAAACACACCATCATTCAGCCTTTGAGAGTTAGCATGCCAACTATGCTAGGGGCTAGATTAACTTCCTGACAGTAATGTATAACATGACAAAAAGAAATGACTGACATCTGTTGAAATTATCTGGCAGGTAGAGCTGCGAAACTGAACTCTCCAGAGTGAACACTAGCAGTCAGCATATAGGCTTTTGTGCATTGAGCTAATGTGTGTGTGATCTGAATATTTCACACACAGAGGCCTAAAGATCCTGTATGAATAGGAAGCTTCATTTATTAGTAACTGAATTCATTAAATATACAACTGAAAAAAAGAAGTCACATTTGCTTACTTTATGCATAGGTTTTAGATAATAAAAAATGTCACGTGACAATTTGTTATGAATGGATGGATGGACGAAGAAAGAAAGAAAGAAAGAAAGAAAGAAAGAAAGATCAATCTTAGAAGAGAGAAAAAAAAAAATCACTGCCCTGAAGACCGAATTTGCTTCTTGACTATATTTTTCTTCTGGCATAGGGTTTGCTCAGATAGAGATCACAGTAAACCCCTGACGGGACATGTAGGGGACAGTCACACCTCTCCTTTGCATATTTTTGCATAACTCAGACACGTAACCTTCCAAAATAATGAAACTGATAACGTATAGGAAGGCTTTCTGTCGGTTCACTTGTCTCTGCGAGGGAGGCTCAGGAAAAGAGTTTTCCAAAGCAGGTGGGACACAGGAGATTAAACTTGCTGCTTTATAATCATAGTTTATTCCTCCACACCTTCCACTTCACCTCAGAACTTTATCATTTTTGCAAGGAGTGATGCTGTCTGTGCAGACACATGTAAACCTGTAAAGAGCACGGATCTGGAAAACACTCATGCAGCAGTCATGGTGTTGTAATAGAAAATAAGAATGATAAACATTTTATAGGTTTTCAGTATTTTATCTTTTATTCTGTCCTCCCTAGCCTCCATGTCACTCCTCAAATATTGTACAAATAATCTGTCAAGACCAGCCTTCAGGAAATGCCTTCCCCAGGCAGAGCATTACATATGTCTGGATGTTGGATTTGAAACACTTGGTGCACTAAGAAAAAATGTTGTTAAAGGACATTTGTGCTACCAGCACAGAGGTTGTGACCACACAGATACATCCTTTCAATTAATTTATTTTCATGCATAATATTGTGTATCTCAATATAGACATCTGTGTTTTGTATTTATTGTATTTTAGTTCCATTTCTCAAAAAAAAAAAAAAGTCTGCTGATTTCCAGTGACTTGTTCTGTAGGTTATATCATTACACCTGTAAGTGGAGTCATTGAATTATCCACTCAAGTGATTTATTTAAAACACTGATTTATTTATGAGCGAAACAAGTGATCATCTTTAGTACTTCATTTAAGCCATCCATTCAAAGACTCTGATTGATTCAGGAATGAAACACCACTACTGTGTGTTGATCGAGACACCTTTTCTTTTGACTTCTGTTGGTGGAGAAAAATACACAAAATAACTAGCCATATTTTTTAAAAGCAATATCAGATTCACACCGAAGCTGTATGTGGCCTTTGGAAAAGACGAAACAACACGTGACTGCAGAAAGACATTATATGTGTGCTTCCGAGAGGGAACTCAATGTCCATTTGTACCATATTAATATTTAATTTATTCATCTCATTGGACCATATAACCATGCACATACATGTGCAATATCCCCTAGCACTCATGTGGTGAGAAGCATGAGGGCAGTGAAATTGCATATTTCTGTGCTATTTCAGGCATGTAAAGAAAGCGTATAAGGGCATTCTGAAGTTCACTAACATTTGAAATGAATGGCAAAATGTTTCAGCTGAGTGTTTCCAGAAATACAGAAGCAGATCTCTGACCTTCTCTTCAGGAAGTGTTTACAGATAAGAGACTTCAACAGAATAACCATGGTTTTGGAAAGAAGTGTTTGAATATGATAGACACATCCACACTACAAGAAACAGATTATTATTTGTCTTAAATATAAAAAAAAGTAATGATACTGCACCAAGGCTAGTCACCGATGAGTAAAATTATAAAAAAAATCAGCAATCAGTGTCCAAACATACACTGTTAGACATTTCGAAGGGTTTTTACAGTAACTTACTGGCAACACTGTTTTACAACATTTACAGTAGCAAACTGTATTTGATTTACAGTTGCAAGTAAATTACAGTAAAAAATTATCCAATTCATCAGTGTACTACTGTAATTCATTCATTTTAATGTAGATTTCATTAGATTTTATCATTTTTATATAGAATTCATTTTATTTTTACTCTACATAGGTACTACTGGCATTCAGTTAAAACAGACACAATAATTACAAAATATCAAATTCTTTATGTAAAACATTGTATGTATAACACTTAAAAATACAGTCTTCCAATGCTGGAACAGTGCATATTTACCATTTATCCTGTCTTTTTGCAGTGCATTATGTTGTATCCTCACAAAAATACATGGCCATCTGCCAAACCAAGGTGCTGCTCCAAAAACGTCAGAAATGTCTTCTCTGAAAAACAAGTAGAAATGACACACTTTTAAAAGGTAGTTCTCTTACCATGAATTATCAGTCTCGGGGTGGTTGGCTGGCATGCTCATGTCTTTCTTGATGCTTCATTGCAGTTGCCTTTAAAACACAAATACAAAAAAAAAAAAAAAATGCAGTAAATTTTAAATTCTATTAAAAACTATAACAAACTAATTCTAAAACTAGAAAGGAAGCTAGCCATAAAACTTGTTTAACCTAGCTAACATACGATTTTATTTTCTCAATAGGCTACTGGCCAACATTAACTGCAAACACCTGAAAAAAAAAAAAAAAATCACATTAGTTAACTTAATGTTAATATAAGATAAGCGCTGGTCGTTAAAAATAATTTTATTTCGGTAACTTAATTCAATAAGCTGACAAAAGTCATTTGTAACTACAGCGAGTTTGCCATAGTAAAGTTTGTTACCGCCATGTTGACAGGTAAATGTTACTATGGGTTAAACTGGTTTGCAAAAATATGACACAAACACACAGACAAACGTACATATATTTTTACCTTGCTTGCTGGTCTTATTCTCTAGTAAGGTGCAGATTTTCCATCCATTATAAGCAATGTAACACGTCCAGTGTAGTCAGTTCCAAGCTGTTGCGGCGTTGTAGAAATGGTGTTGTGCAAATCTTGTCAATTCAAATGTAATAAATGAGGAAAATAAAACAACCTCAATAGAATGGCGCCAAAGAGGCCGTTACGGGAAATACAGTAGTATACAGCAATTTTTAAAAATACAATATGTCTCTGTATGTGGGGTTTGACGTCACAGAAAATTCCCATGATGCAAAGGGTATTACAGTTATTTACTGTAAAGGGAATTTGCAGTATTATACTGGGTGATATAAAGTAAATAACTGTAGAAATTACAGAAATGTCTAACAGTGTAGCCTACTAATCAGCTGACAATTATTCATTTAAAAGACACTTTTCTCACATGTATCTTTGGAAGCATGCATAATAGATAGTCATAATGCCCTTTTTAATCATTTAATTTTCTAAATTTAGTGGCAATAACATTGTGAAAACAGTGAGGTATAATACCAGGATGAAGTGCACTTTTATAGTAATGTTCAATGACATATCATAGCCAATGGAAACTAGAACTGTTGTTGTGGGAATCACAATAATCACCAGGTGCAAAACATCATACGCTGCCAAACAGCCACATTTTCACAGTCATGGTTTTGGCCACATGTTCCTCTTGCGAGTCTGGATGTTGATGACTGGGCTGATGATGATCGGAGGGGAGGCAGGTCGTCTGTCACACCATTCATCAATAAAAAGCCAGTTGAATTAATATAGAATCTCTTCTAAACAACAGAAGCTTCAACACGGAACAATATCCACATCATAAAAACTTAATTTTTTTAATAGTATATTGATCAGGAGTTGTTGGCAGACAGTTAATTGTTTTATCATAATAACTTTTTCTAATAGGCACACTATCGATCCTTTGAATCGATTCCTTGATCTATGTCACAATGAAGTCTTTTCATTTAGTGATGGCATCAATAATACAGACAACTCTGATTGAATGACTTGCACTGTGGTAAATAAGGAATAGAGCAAAAAATGCATTGTGAAACTGGAGACTGGGGATTTGTCGCATGTTCTTTTGCCCATTTATTTTAAATACAAATTTCAGAGTTTATTAACCAAATGCTCAAGTTGGTTGGTGTGAAGTTGGCATTTATGGTGCAGTGGTTACCAAACGATTGTAATATCACATATATATGAAATATCACCACAGGATAATTGTGAGTTTATATCTTGCAATATATTTCACAGAATTGTGAGATGAAAAGACACAATTGCCTTACTGTATTTTAAGTGTTCTAAATAATCTATTTAAGTGCTAAATCGTTGTCACAAAGACTGAGCACAAACAAAAGACAATGAATGCATATGTGAGAGACATACGTAAAGTATATAAAAATAAGAAGTTATATGCAAAAAATTCTTGCCTTACACCCCCATACACACTCATTGAACTTAAGAAGCAAGTTCAATATAAACTTTTTAAAACTAAAAATAGCTTACTATCTAATTAACTAATGTGACTAAACACAGATAGTGTTCTGAAATCTAATTAGTAAGGAGTGCTGCAATCCTGTGTTTAAAATCGACTCGTAATTGATTGTGCTCTTGATTGTCCCTTACCAAAAAGTAGTATACTTCAAGTTTATTTTATTAAGTATACTTAAGTAAAGTTCAAGTATATTTTTAAGTATACTTTATGTAGTAAGTATACAAATATCAGTGTACTAGTACTCTACTTGTAAATGTACTATTTCAATACTCCTTGGGACTAAATTGGCCCACTTTCTAGTATATAAAAGCATGCTTTAAGTATAACAGTAGTAAACTTTGAGTACACAACTAGTTTACATCAATGTTTTTAGCTTGTACTGCAACTATAATAAAAGTGAACTTATAGGTATACTGATAGTTTACTAATTAAATACTTGTAGTAGCATTTTAGTACACTTTGAAGTATAGTCTAAGTAAACTACTAGTTTAGTAGATTTATAGTGAAAGTATACTCAAATATTTTTAAAGTGAACTTTATGTCATACTTTAAGTATACTAATATGTCCCTATTAGGTATTAATTTGTATATATTTTGTTATATGAATATCTGAACATACAAAACATCAAAAGAAAGAACAATGTATCTGCTTGTAAACAGAAACATTTTATTCTAGCTTCATGCATTCTTTTTTAACACTTGAATGTGGGTAAGTTTCATAAATAAAAAAAAAATTAACAAATAAACAACATTTTGAACAAAAAGCTGAAAAAAAGACTATGAATTGAATTCAGAATGATAATTAAAACATAGATGGAGTCGATCAACAGTCTTGATAAGCTTGACAGTCATTATTACCTCTTCATCGGTTGACATTTTATTCCAACACAGTTTTGATGCTGTTTTATGTCTGATGATCGTGTTAGATTACATGTGGAAGCATCTGTTGTTTTGGTTTCTTCTTCACTTGTGTTTTTTTGGAAATTCTTTACAGAAGATGTGTACTAGTGCCCCCTACCATATAACAATGAAAACACGGATTCTAGGAGCACAAGTATAGCTCAAATATATTTAGACTTTTTCTATGTCAAGTATACTTAAATGTCATTTTAAGTTTATTTCTGAGAAGTACATAAGCCCATTTCTGAGAATTACATAAAAAGTAGACTAAAAGTATACTTTCCTATTTTTATTTAAAAGTATACTAATAGCACACTTGAATAAAATTATTTTTTGTAAGGGGTGCTCTTCAGGTAATCATTTCTGAGCTCTTTTAGGCAAAGTATTACAAGCACATCAGCAAAATAAGAAACAGAAATGTATTCACGATCTTTGCTTGGGCCATTTTTTTTGTAGAACTAGGAGACATCTGACAAACTGATTATATATTACTATGTGAACCAGGGAGGTAACAACCATTATAAATGTCCCACCCACTTTTACAAATAACCAAGACCATCCTCTCATTTTCTGGGAAATTATTATATTTAAAGAGTTTTAGCCAAAGTAAAGAATAAAAATAAAAATAAAAAAAAATGTAGGCCTCTGCTTTAGACTGAATGAATGTGAAGTAATTTGCTATGGCTTGTGACCTGCCTTTCAGCAAGGACAAATGGCTGAACATTATGTCACCCAATTAATATTCATGAGCTAAGATTTAATGTTCAGATCATTCCTGAGCCCTTGGTATTAAAAAAATAAAATGTATTTAAAAAGTACTGGTGTTTACAAAAAAAAAAAAAAAAAAAAAAAAAAAAAAAAACCCTTCGTTTCTTGTCTCTTGGAAAAGAAACTCGAAGTTGGCTTTTACTGTTGTGAAGTGGACTGCTACACATCTGTGGATAGACTTTTTTTTCTGTCCTTGAGGAGTTTTACTCTTTATTTTTGGCATTTCTTTGACATTTTGTTATTTTTATCATATCATTGAGAGTGGAGAAATTGTGTTGTTGTTGAGACAAGAGGGGAAATGGGGACAGGCAATTTGTCCTCTGCATTTGACACACACACACACACACACACACACACACACACATTTCACTAGGCCTGGAGGGGACTACTATAGAGTTTGTATATGTGTCACATGTTGTGCTTTAGCGTATAAAAGACATCAAATGCTACTGCCATAAATGTCCAAAGCTTGTGTCCTCCACATTAATGTGCAAAAAGGCCAGTATAGCTATGATTGCCACAGTGACCAGCATTAAACACTGACACCAGCTACAGAATATACTGAGTGAGCTGAATATACAGTATAGGAAAGAAAACCATGGAAATCTCTCCACTTGATGATGTTTCCAGAAGGTTTTGGACTCAGCAGTTCTGCTGCTCTGGTTTATGTCCCTAACCTCTACATGATTTATTCCCCCCAAGACACAGATAGTCTATAGCACCTTGAGTTTACCAACCTCAGCATGTTTATCATGGCCTCATAACCCTGCTATCTCTCTAACAAGCAGTCAGTGACTCTGACTTCTTTAAGTAGGGCTCAATGTAGGTAGCTTTTTTTAGTATGTAGGTATCTTTTATTTAGGAAAGGGCAAGAAATGGGGCCAACCGAAGGTATGTTGAAGAATGAGGAAGGATTTAAAGACAGAAGTTGTGCTTTTCATACCCAATGTTTTCCAAATGATTGTCTCTGTGGTCAGAGTTCAAGAATTCATGTCTGGGCTTAGAGTATTGGGATTATTAGAATTGTTTTGGTTGGAAAGATTTGTTTTTCAGGTCTGCTGTGCATTGAGGATAATGGGCAGTGGTAAGATGGTATATCAAGATAAAACTATTATTATATATTTTTTGTTTCCTGATTTCTCAGCTTTTTTTTATTTCAATGTATTTTAAATATTTTATAATATTTTAGACATTTAGTTATACATATTTATTTAAAATATCCAGTTAACACTAACACATTCAGTTGATTTTTAGGGAAAGAAAGCAACACAGTGTGATTTACAGTAAATGAAGTGTAATTTTCTATTTTATCGTTGTGTCAATACAAAAATAAATTATTAAAATATTATCTGTAAAAATATATTTGTGTTTTTATATGCTTTATATATAAACAAATATACAGTATATTAGTATATACAGAATAGTGTGCTTACAAAAAAAAAATAATAATAATAAAATAAAAAATAAAATAAATAAATAAATAAGGCATTTTAAATTCAAATTAAATACTTTTGGAACTTCACTTAGCCAATCAGAGGACCCAAACTGCTATATAAATGTGTATTTTATGTACATAAATACACCGGACAGGGGCAGACTTCTCATTGCTGATGTTTGTTTATCCTTCGCTGTGGTGAGACACTTTAAAGATTCATGGTCTCTAGCTGCCCGTCTGGAAGGAGGTGAGGTTACAGACAGTTCAGTGGAGCACATGAGGATGGAGGAGATCTCATTTGCCATCTATGTCACTTTCTTTTTTATCCTTCTTTCTTTGTTGTTGTCCTTCTCCATGCCTCCTTTTTAAGGCCCTAAGTGGTAACTTGTGTTGACACACAAGCAAAGCTAGTTCATGGCTAGGGTCAGGATGACTGGCTCTGACGTTTCTCTGAAAGGGTTAGAACTGTAGATTATTCTCCATAATGCTGACCCTTTGGGGTCCCTCAAGCTTCTCTGAAATCAGAGTTAATGAGGGGTATTTTACATATTGATTTATTCATTAAGCACAGAGGTTTTCAAACTCCCTGGGGCCCACAAGGAGGTCAGGAAAATTTCAGCAGAAAAAAAAAAAAAAAAACCCTTTACATAATTCTAAGAAATGGAAGTTACTGACATTGCTTTATTCTAGCCATATTTATTACAGTAGGAAATACAAATATATCTGCATACAGCCTTATGGGGGAAAAAAAAAAAAAAAAAAAATCTAAATGCTCATCTCACCTTGCTTGAAACGTCCATGCTCTTTCTCAGTCGGTCTGGTCTGGAGTCAGTAAATTAATTATTATTATTAAGAAATTAATTATTGCATTCATCAAGGCCATATTAACTTACACAAGATGCCTATTTCAAATAAAGGCTGCACTTTTGAACTTTTTTAATCAGTAAAGAATTCAGAAAAAAAAAAATAAATAAATAAATAAGCAGCTCAACTTGATTATAGTTTTCACATTGTACAAAAATATTAAATATTAATATTTTAAATATATTAAATATATTAAATATTAATATATATATATATATATATATATATATATATATATATATATATATATATATATATATATATATATTGGACAACAGAAAACAGAAGGTGTGCATTGGCATCATTCTTACTAGAACACACCCCTTTAGCCAGAGTGAGTGGCAAAAGAGCTTGCTGCATGACTGGATTTAATGGCAAGCTGTGAAAAAGCTAGTAAAACAAATGATAACTAAAGGTTGTTGGACTTGATAGTGTTACTTACAACTTATCAAAGATCCAGTGGTCCACGTATATTGATATGCAGGCAGTAATCGTGTTTCCTGATATTTCTATGTGCCTGATTCCGATGCCATGTAAAACATAAAGCAAATTTGCCTGTGAACGCAAATACAAATACAAAATAGGTTTGTCTAAATCCGGGTGATCACTTATATCAATGTTATATACTGTATATGTCATCCAGCCCAACAACTTTATTTAAAAACATCCAGTTATGCAGAATATAAGACAGTTAATATTTAATTGATAAGTTGTCAATACAATATATAGGGTATGATTTTACCCCAAAATTCAACATATTAACATAAAATAATAACTGCAAATCTGTGTTTCGCTGCCCAGAGCCCATTTGTTTCTGTGAATTTCAGGGATCCATTTGCTTCTCTTTTTCTGTAGCTTTCAGCAGTCAAAATATACCTTAGATTTCTTGTCAAATCTATTTGTACAGTCAATTTCAAAGCTCTTTCTTGTTTTAGATGTGTTTTGTGTGTTCTGTCGCAGCATTCACGCTAAAACACAATGCTGCCATTCAGACTTTTTGCCACTCAGTGGGCAGAACCGCAGTCACTCTGGCCGACGGTGACGTCACATACATACCCTCTACAGAGTACATTAAATATATAAAATATACTGTATATATGAAAAAATAAAATATACATAATATTTATCTGCTAGAGGAAGGACCCTCACAAAAGGAAAACATCACATTTAGGGGTCTAACCCCCTCATTTAGCTGAAAATTTTATCTAAAATGTCCATAAAAAATTAAAGAGTGAAAAGGTAGCACGAAAGTAAAGAAGAAAAAAGAGATTTTTAAAATTCGGATTAGTTCCATAACCATAAATAAATGAAATGCTTATGAAAGAGGTATACATCTTTCATGAAATGTTTGGTTTAGATTGGCGACAGATTCTCAAAGTTCTCATTTTCCGCATTGGAAAAGACACGCTCAACTGAACTCTGGTGCAGCAGTGGGTTAGCTCAATGTGGCTAATCCAGTGAAATAACAACAATGTTCTTTGCTGCTTCTCTCTCTAATGTTCTTTTTCAATCTAGCACCATCTTTTCACCTCCCTCCCACTTTTGCCCAGTTGTTGAGAGAACTGACATGCTGCTGAAAGAGATGAAACGATATTTTCGAGCAGATTTGGGGTGAGTGAGCACAAGGGGGGCGGTGCATTGCAGCCATCGACCATAATAGGACATTTTTCGATGACGACAGGCCTTTCACAGTTACAGTTCAACAAGGCCAAGCCAAAGAGTGGAGGAAACATCACTGGCACTTCAATCTCATACAATACTCCCTGCCCTCTTTTCCTGATAAAGTGTGTCCAAGTGAAAGGATCAGAATACTAAAACATCGAGGTAAAGCTCTTTGGATTTCAAATCTATGGCAATCTCGTCCTCATTCCTTCCTCCAAACCTCAGTCCATCTTCTACTTTCTTCGGAGAGTACATGGATCAGCTTCTTGACATGATGGAGGCGATTACTTTACCCCGCTGATGGGCAGGAGGTGCAATCCCGACAGGAAATGGCGGAAACAGATGAGTGAGCAGAGGCAGATGCCAACCAAATGGGTCAGGTGAAGAAAAAGAGTAGGGATGTAACCTGCAAAAATGAGAACTGTAATTGTGAGGCTACGATCTGGAGCTTCAAGTATTTTTTAGTGAAGTTAGAAAGGAAGAAGCCAAAGAGAAGGATGAGGGAAATAGTAAATTAACACAAAGAAAAAAAAAAAAAAGAGAAAATGAAATCGAAAGTGCACATAAAAATTAGTCTCTACACTGTTATCCAGCAGATACCAATCTTCCCCAAAATTGAACATTAGGGGGATATGTCATCTCCTTAGATATAATTTACTGCTTCATCCATTTCTCAAAAAAATAAAAAAAATAAAAAAGCTCCAAAATGGTTAGGGACTGAGATGAGAGAGCGAGGGAGTTTCGGAAAAGAAAGGTTTGAATGAAAGGCTTCTTAGAAAGAGCAGCATGTGCCATTATGATTATATAAAAAGGGATTTAAAAGATGTCGAAATGGCAAAAATTAGTAATTACTTTTGCTTTTACCGAAGCATGACGCTCCTCAAATATGCTTGTTGGACGACAGATGTTGAAGATGATAAAAACAGCTCATTTCAAAATAAAACCTTCTGTACTAGCACAAATATCCACACTACACCATCTAATGTCTGATAGACAAATGTAATGGTGTTTAGAAAGGTTCACCATTCACCCTTTATCGGTTATAAATAAATAAATAAGACCCTTGTATTTGACAAGCTGCTGGGGAAAGATAAGGCATTTGAATTGAAGTGTCGACTCAGCAACCTCTTGAAGAAAAGCATCATGATCAATACATCATCAATCAGTGGGTTTAAAGTGCGACATGATGCATAAAAATACAGGGATTACAAAGGAGACAAGGAACTTAAAAGATTTGGATGGGTAAGTGAAATTCAAGTGAAGAAAATGCAAAAGCTGTTCAAAATGATAGATTGTGATCAAGGATGACTGGTTATGAAACCTGAAATTAACCTTTAATCTTAGTTTTTATGTCATTGGACAGTTGCTAACCAATCTCAGAGTCTTCTCTGAACGCTTTCCTGATGATTTGGGAAACCCAGGCAATTTTGCCACCTCAATTTATTTCCCTGTAGGGTTTTTGCACACTTTGACTCCTATAAAGTCATTTTAATGAATAGCTGCCATAATCACACATGTACAAGAGAAATGCAAACCACTATGTTTTATACATATTCAATAATGTGCAGAGCAAGATTGTGATTCAGTTAAACTGAAAGTTCTTTAGGTTCATGTGTGGATGCACTAGTCAACATGAAGTGGGTATTTACACAACATCTTTTTTTTTTCTGATTAGATAGCTGTATGATCATTCAAACCACCTCAAATGATAAATGTTACTATTCCCAAATGGAATTTGTTCAGTGTATGGGATTTTATGAGCATGAAATCATGGATGAGACTTGTGTATTGAGCAATTATGAAACTCAAACATTAATTGCCATATGGGACAAGATAGCATTTCACTGCCCAACATTAGTATAATCACAGAAGTGTTATATTTGCATATGGAGTAGATTAGAGACAAATTTAAAGGGATAGTTTACAAAAAATGACAATTCTCACCCTTGTGTTGTTTCAAAACTGTATGACTGTAAAACACAAAGAAAAAACAACATATGTTTAGAAAAAATGTTTCAGCGTTTCATCCATACAATGAAAATCAGCTGGGTCCAGTGATGTTTCGGACCCCACTGACTGACAGGGATTGCAAATGAGACAAGGAACTTAAAAGATTTGCATGGGTAAGTGAAATTCAAGTGAATAAGATGCAAAAGCTGTTCAAAATGATAGATTGTGTGGATAAAACAGTTGAAATATTCTTTAGAATGTATTTATTTGTGTTCAACAGAAAAAAAAAGAAGTCAGGTTTTGAACAACATCAGGGTGAGTAGTTTTTGGATGAACGAGTGTAATCAGATAACAATCTGATTGATCAAAATGTGTTTTTGGGGATACTTAGCCCCCAAATCAATTTTCTTAACGCATGTTCCTGGTCTTATTATGAATGATTTATTGATACATGTTATTTTAAAGAAAAAATAAAATACTTTTGAAATTACTTTTGAAGTCACTTAGGCAATGTGGACTCTTTAGACTATTTGAATGTTTTCCAGTACCTATAAGCACTGTTTTACCATTCAGTCTAGCTCTATACTGGTATGGGATACCCACTTTTCACAATCCAATCAATTTCTGATGGATGAAACCCCATCCCAAGTTTTTTCTTGTGAATATCCTGTTTCACTCAGAAATATGTCACATTACAGAAGCAAAATGGTTGCAAACAGCCATTCACATGGACTTTAAACAGCATTTTTCAGTTCCCAGAACTGTTTTATTCTGAAGTATCTGGCAACAAGACAGATAGATATTAAGAGAGAGAGAGAATGGGAGTTTCTGAGTGATTTACCAGCTAAAATGGAGCCCAGAGCTGATGACCAAGAACCAGAAAGAAGGAAAGAGTGAATGGGGGGAAAGTGAAACAGTTTACACTGTCTGCCAGTTTGTCCCCCACAGCAATCTGAGAGCCATTTGTCAAAACTAGAGGAAGAAATTCAACAGCGCTCAGCAGCGCTGGCGACCAGAGATGATTTATTGAGTTGGTATCAATGCCCACCCACAACCAAGCACAACTGACACATGGGAAATCTCACGGGATTGCAACTACATGTATTTGCAAACTTTTTTTTTTTTTTTTTTATGATCAATGTCTGGTCAAATTACCTCAAAATCTCTCATTACACTGAACACATTTCAGGCCAAATAAATCTTATTTCCTCAAAACATTTACTTCCTTTGATCAACAAGGCCAAGAAGAGAGCAAAAAAAAAACAACACTTCTAATTATCATAAATGATCCAGACAAAGAGACTTAACATTTAATTGAATAAAGTTTGAATTGGTCATGGGTGAGCGGAACGGAGAAGTCAGGAGAGAGCGAGCGACAGAATCCACCCACCCTGCCACAAATGTAATCAGACAACATGGCAAACAGGGCCAGGTGTAAATTTACGTAGGCATACGGCATGGTAAACGCAACAAGAGACGTTAATTTTACCGCAGAGATAAAGAGATGAAGTTAATTAAAATGCTCCGGCTCTAATCACTGGAGCACAGCCGTTTTAAAGAGAAAAATACATGCCTTGTCAAACTGTGTCAGAACTGGAGAGAGAGGGAGAGAGCATGCTGTGTTCCTCTCTGGAAACTGGGAATGAATTATCTAATCAAAGATAAATTTGCTTGGTGAGCAATAGCCAATCAGATACTCAGATGGTGTGCCGCAGAGCTAAACGCTGTAGGAGGTGAGATACTTTAATAAGCTAATTTGAGCACATCTGAATCCATCAGAATGACAGCATGCATTAGATAGGAGTGCATGAGAGGTGCCATTCATGGTGGTTACAGGTGTACTGCCTTATTATTTTTCTGTGCCAAGATTTCGAGGCACCTAGCAGGTGATTTTGAAATAGTATTCTGTAGACAAGCATGACTGTACAAAACTTGACATTTGCTTAAAGTTGGAGACAAGAGGTGGGAGCAATTCAGATTATTACAAATCTTTCAACCATTTTTTTAATATGAAAAAAATATATATTGTATGTACAATGTGTAACTTAATAATCAGAAATACGCGATTATAATATCTATCTATCCTATCTTGCATTCAGAAAGTATTCAGACCCCCTTCACTTTTTTCAATTTTATGTTGCAGCCTGATACTACAATTGTTGAATTTAGGGCTGCACGATATATTGCATGCGATAGTCATGCGCATCTCATCAGTAAAGCCGGTTCTGTGATTACAAATAAATCTCTATCACCTGTTTTCAGATGGAGCGGCATTTAATACACAGAGCTGTAGTTCATTATAGTTCATTGACAAAGAAATTTGTGTTAGTCAGTGAATTATGTTAAAACACGCTGATTCGAAATTTGCATTAGGAAAAGTTCAGACATAATTTGCCACCCCCCTCATTTAAGTGTGCGATCAGGTTACACTTACCACGACTTTCAAAACATTACATGAAATAAATCGTGCTGAGTGACACGGAAAAAAAAAAAAATGTGTGAAAACAAATCAATAAACTATACATTTCGTGTTTATAGCACAATTTGCCTTGAGATTATTGGACCAACCAAAATTGCCCTAAACGCATAATGTTACAAGGAGTTGCGTTTTATTTCTGGATGAAAAGCACAATAACGTTTATACCTTCTACAGTTTACGTTAATCTTTGTGGATTACACAAGCGTTTTTTCTCAGATATTTTACAAAACTGAGAATAAAAAAAGACAAAATATTTGGTTAAACAATGTTAAAAAATATTGGTGATATCATTACAAATAGAAATAGTGTAGAGCAAATACTTCGAAATTTAGCAGCATCATTTTAATCATAATAAGCCATCTAAGATTTAGAATCTACATAACTGGAGATTTAACTTTTTTTTGTACTTGATCATAAACTATTGAAATAGGTTGATAAATTTGTTCAGTCCAGAAAGTGTCTGAAAAGCTCTGATATTGATTTACGTGTTTAAATTCACTTATTTCATTGATACCTTGACATTATGATTGTTAACAAGCATCACATCAGAATACAACTCCTGCTTGTATTTCAGGTTCTGTTTATTAATTAGTTCTCATTTAATTTTCTACCTTAAATGTAATGTATTTTTATTAATTCTGTTGTTTTAATATAACTAATTGTGTTTGTTCATTTACAGGTTGACTGCATTTAGGAAATCTCCCAGACGCATGGTTTTCAAACATGGTGTGTCATCAAGGATAAACAGTACACTTTTATCTTATGTCTCAAACTTGCAATATTTGCATGGCCAAGACATCAAAACATTTAGAGCTGTTAAAGCATTACAGATTGAAACATCCACATACCGGTCCAGGGCTGGTCGGTGCATGCTTGCACTTAAATTGTCCTTGTTCGTTTAAAGGTTGGGGGGCTCTTAGAGCACATTTGTCTAGAGACCATGCACAACCACAACAGTTAAGTCAAACTGTGTCCTTTTCATGCCTTGTGTGCAATTCATTTAATTGTCATACAGAGGCAATTTTTGGAACACATTGGAGTTCATCTGAAAAAGCACGAAACTGTCCATTGTGTTTTTAAAGACTGTGACTACAGTACCAATATATATTCAACTTTTTCTTCACACAGAAGCAGGAAGCACACTCCACACTGCCTTGAAGATTTTAAGAATACTGTATTCCAGACGTATTCAGATCAGCCAACTGAAGAAAGTTGTAGAAGAAAGTGAAATTGTTGCTTCTGAAGAAACTCTTGTAAAAGAGGGTGAAGATTTGTGTGAAGTCATCGTTGATCAACTTGGTTCCTTATTGCTTAAATTAGGCTGCATTTTTAATGTGCCTAGTAAATGCATTGATGAAATCGTAGACGAGCTTCAGTTTATTACTTGCACAGCATCTGAACCCGTAATCAAAGACATTGTCCACAACACATTAAAAAACCATAACTGCAATCTTGAAGAATTGGTAATCACAGAATTGGTAAATAACATTTGGCAGTTAAATCCGCTTAGTGCAGCCTTCAATGAGAAAGGTCCTCTTGCCACAGCATTCCAGCGGAATAGGTACCTAAAGAAATATTTCTCTATTGTTGAGCCATTGGAGTATATACTTGATGAAAAAGAGGGAAGGATGTTCCAGTATGTACCAATTTAGCGGTCCTTGTTAGAAATTCTAAAGAACACGGACATTCAGGATAAGGTGTTCAAGAGTGCAAGACACCATGGACCATGTCAGTATGCAAGTTTTTGTGATGGTTCCAACTTCAAGGAGAACAAATTTCTATCTGAAGAGGTGTTAAGACTTTCACTTTTACTGTACTGTGATGATTTTGAAATTTGCAATCCTTTAGGAACCTCGCGCAAAAAAAAAAAAATAAAATAAAAAAAACATAAGATAACTGGAGTCTACTGGGTGTTGGCTGATATTCCTTCTGTATTAAGGTCTGCATTATCATCAATTTACTTAGCTGTTTTGGCCAAGGCTGATGATGTTAAAAAAATTGGCTATTCTGCAGTGCTGGGGCCATTGTTAAAGGATTTGAAAAGCCTTGAAGAGGATGGAATTTTTGTGCCTCATTTGGGAAGAGTTGTAAAAGGGACAGTATTTTCTGTGATTGCTGATAATCTTGGTGCTCACTCACTCTGAGGTTTTGTTGAAAGTTTCAGTGGGCCACACGCTTGCAGATTTTGTGTTGGAGAACGATCGCAGTTTCAAGAACTTGAAGTAAGGGCAGGAGCATTCCCTAGCAGAGTGGTTCTCAACCACATTCCTGGAGGACCCCCAACACTGCACATTTTGCATGTCTCCTTTGTCTGACACACCCATTTTAAGTCTGTGAGTCTCTACTAATGAGCAGGTGACCTGAATCAGGTGTGTTTGATTGAGGAGACATGCAAAATGTGCAGTGATGGGGGTCCTCCAGGAATGTGGTTGAGAACCACTGCCCTAGCAGAACAAAACAGCAATATCAGTTGGATGTTGAAGCGGCATTGGCTAGTAACACCCACAGCCATGGAGTTAAAACACATTGTGCACTTACTCAAAGTTTAAGTCATTTTCATGTGACAACCGGTTACCCACCTGATGTACTGCACCATTTACTCAAAGGTATTGTACCTGGAGAATTGACATTGTGTTTTGCTCGTCTTGATAAAGAAAAAATATTTCTCTCTAGAAGAGCTCAACAGAATCATCAAAAACTTCCCTTACAAGTGGAAAGACAAGACTAATTGTCCCCAAGGAGTACCACAGACATTTGCTTCCCGTAAAACCATTAGTGGTAACGCCCAAGAAAATTGGTGCTTACTGAGGCTGCTTCCACTTATGATTGGGGACAAAGTACCAGAAGAGGAACCGGCATGGCAGTTACTGATGACACTCAAAGATGTTGAGTTGGTTATGTCACCTACCTTCACTGAGGAAAGCATTGGTTACCTGGACAGCCTGATTGCAGAGCATAGACAGAGATTTAAAAGTATTTTTCAACATGAGAAATTGATTCCGAAACACCATTTTGTGGAACATTATCCACAGCTCATCAAAGCATTTGGCCCACTAGTGTCTTTATGGACAATGAGGTTTGAGTCTAAACACCATTTCTTTAAGAAGAGAGTGAGACAAACCAGCAGTTTCCGTAACATTTTATTGTCCATGGTAAAAAAAAAAAAAACACCAGTCGATGATCACATACCATCTGCACAGTTCAAATGTCAAGAAACCAGCTGTCACTGTATCGAAGATGACAACACTTCCAGTTGAGGTTGTAAATGAGAGTGTGCAAAATTTTCTAGCACAGAAATTTGCCAAGGAGACTGTTGTTAATTTGACTAAAACTGCAATTGACTAAAATTTCAAGGCACCAGCTATGCTGTAGGCATGATGTTGGTGTATGGCTCTACCAGTGGGTTGCTTGACTTTGCCGAAATACTACAAATTGTTGTTGTTCAGGACCATTTAGTGTTTGTTGTGAAACTGCAAAGTGCATGGTACTGTGAGCATGTTCGATGTTTCAAGTTAGAGTCCACAGGCATAATCAAGGTAATTGAGCAGTCACAACTTGATGACATACCCACTGTCTGCTTATGCAGTACAAGGTGATCGAATGGTTTCTCTGAAACACTACATCTGCTGATCAAACTAGGTAATTTCAGAAGGGCTTGTGCTTTGTTGTGTGACACCTGGTCAAAACATAAAGAAAAATGTGATCTGTAATAACTTGCCAAATAATACAATATGCAAAAAGATGCATTAATTTTTTTTTTTTTTTAGAATTTTGGCTTTGAATTTTCAGATTTGAAAAAAAAAAAAAAAAAAAAAAAAAAAAAAATTATAAAATTTAAAATGACCAGTTAACATACTTTTCACATTCTTTCTGACAAAAATACTCTCTCTTTTTCTTCAGTCTCTCTTTTATCTATCCATTTAAAAGTTAGACAACACCTAACTTTTTGAAGTACTTATTTTATTTAATTATTACAAACCTTTGTAATATTTTGATTGTTTCAATGTCTTGCAGCCTTATTTCTAATTTGTTTTAAATGTGTATTAATTTCCGTACATTTAATGTGATTTTGAGCCGAAACTGTATTTGTTCTTGTCTAATTTAATCAGGTCTTTTTCTTAATTTTTCTTGCAGTTCTGCTCGCCCAAGTCTCTGATAATGTCTGCCTTCACTCAACTACGTGTTATCACTGATGAGACTACAGTTCATAAATTAACCCTTCCACATGGATTCCCTGGAACTGTAGATGAACTTTTGGCAGTTGCACAGGATTTTTTTCAACTCCAGGGAAATTTCACTGTTATGTATATTGACCAAGATTTTGATAATCAGTTCTTCACTCTTACATCAACAGACCTGTTAAAGGACAAAGACACAATCAAACTAGTTACAACAGAACCTTCTGTTATTCTCACGTTGACTCCTGTCAATGAAGCTGCTGATTCATCCCCTTCAGTGTCACTCAGTCAGTCTTTCCAGGATGACAGTTCCTCAGCTAGTTCATCGGACACCATTATTTTACAACAGCCTCCAGAGTATCGATCAGAAGGTTGGCCAACTACTTTTGTGATACCCAGCTTTTCGTATAATGTTGAAATTCTCCTTCAGAAAGCAAATGAGGTTTTTAGAAGTGATGGGACACTTCTTAATGATCCAAGAATTACCTCTGGTGTGCTTGAGAAGCTTGCAGAAGAAATATTCCGCTACACTGCCTATCCCACTGGACTTCAAATTGAGGTTGTTGTAGAAGCTCTGTTGAAGAAACATCCTTGTCTGAGGGAGCCTGGTACCTCATTTTCAGGTATGTATGGGTGGCAGCAGCGTCTTAAGTATAAGATGGCCAATTATCATTCTAAATTGAGAAAGCGTGAAGTACCTTGTCCCGAGCTTGACATCAACTCCTTAAAAAGGAAATTACCTGGTGAGCAAACTCCTGCAAAGAACTGCAAAAGACCGAAGAGAGCGGAAGTCAACTTCCTACCTCCACATCCAAATGGAGAAAATGTTGATAGCCTTGAAATGGAGAGGCAGGAGCTTCTCGAAGACACAAAAAAAAGAACAACCATAAAGTGATAAAACAAAAAAATGGCAAAAACATTATCCTATCGAAGGCTTGAGGTTGTGAGTGGTAATCCAGCTGCTGAAGACTTCAAGGAGAGATGGCCTGCCTTATTTTGTGAAGCTGAGGTATGTAAATGTATTCCCTTTATTAAGCCCTCTTGTTTTGCCAGAAACAATCATTTAAAAGTATTATTTAAATATTGATCTCTTGTCATTTCAGATAAAAGAAGAATTTAGGAGACTAACTACGATTTCCCTGGAACAGAGCTTCATGAACAGGCTTGACGCCTACACACCAAAACTGATTACCCTAATGAAGCTCAAGGGAGGTGTTGTGGGCACCAAGCTGAGGCTGTACATGGACAAACTGAGCCAGGTGTGTTTGTTAAAAATTGTGCTTGTTCACTTTTTTCAGGAATGTGATCTGTCTCTCACACACTACACACATACAGTATCAATCCTCACTCAATAGTCAGTTTTAATCACTTTTATTTATATAATACTTTACACAGCACAGATGAGGTCTTAAATGATTGTAGAGGTCAATTATTGGGTCTTAGCTGTCTGCAAAATATCATCAGCAGTCAAAAATTGGGCCTGGATCCAGACTTGATCAGACTGACTAGATCAGAAACCTTGGGTTAAACCTAAAGATAAGAAAGTGAAACAGTTAAAGGCACCAATCACCTTTAGATGTTACAACTTTGTTACATCTAAAGGTGATTGGTGTCAACATTAAAATATATGGGATGTGTCATTATGTGGTTTCCATTACAGTCTGTTAAATTATTGCAGCATAAAAATGTTACTTCTGTCTGTTTGCTGAAAACACTGCTTAAGTCTTAGATTTGAAACCTAGTGATGTGAAATATCCAGACATATCTTAATTGCTACATAATGTGTAATATATGTAGTGTAGATATATTTAGCAGTTTAAACAGCAAAGAATGGCAACAAAGTAAATATTTTGAAAAAAAGCTTAACACGCTACAAAAGCATCCACCAGACAGACTCCATCTTTCCAGGCTTTTCTCTTGTCTTCGTTCAAATCTCTGCTCCTTGCATGTGTATGCCATTGTATTATCACTTGGTAGTTTGTTCTATATGGATATTGGTTATGTATTGAAAATAATTATCTATTCACAGAACCAAAACATTGAGATGAGGCGTGAAGCTGTTATCCGGAGCCTCATACTATACCTTGGCGAGAAAGAAGAGGAACTATTTGAAGATTGCCAGGTAAAGCGTTTTTTTATTCAATGTCATGTTAAAAATGTTAAAATTGTATTACCGTAATGTACACCAGGGGTGGGGAACCAATGCTCCTGGAGGGCCTGCTCATTCTCCAACTCTCCCAGAGTTAAAAAGTTGAGCACTTTTAGCATAGCTGAATAGATCATTGAATCCAATTATACTAGTAGCATCTCGTTCAAAAATGACGAAAGAGTTTCGATATGATTTTGATAGGATTCAATGATCTATCCTAAGCTATGCTAAAAGTGCTATCCCCAGACCCAGAGATCGACTGAATGGATTCAAAAACGGTAAAATTCGACTTTTTAAATCTGGGGGAGTTGGAGAATGAGCCTATTTCCAATAAAAGTGGAGTGTTCCTTTAATCAAATACACCTGATCCAGGAAATCAAGGTCTACTAGAAACTTCAAAGCATGTTTGTTGGAGCTGGTTGGGGCTAAATTCTGCAGGACACTGACTCCAGGACCAGGGTTCCCACCACTTATGTACAGGTTAACCTTAAAGCAGGGGTGTCCAGATTCTGTTCTGGAGGGCCACTGTCATGCAGAGTTTAGCTCCAACTGGCTTCAACGCACCTGCCTAAAAGTTTCTAGTCCGTCTAGTAGAATATTAATGAGCAGAATCAGGTGTGTTTGATTTGGGTTAGAGACAGACTCTTCAGGAGTGTTGCCCTTTAGGACCAAAAGAGCCACAGTCAAGTAGTAAATTTATGGCTAAGGGTAACATTATTTGGCTATAGTGGCTCTTATGTTATGTTTGACCAATGTTTTACTAAACCTGGCTCGCTGTAAAATAGGCTTGACTGTATTACTTCAGTTTAGCTTTTTCAGTAAAATCCAAGTAATTTAGTTTGTTTAAATTTTGCAGGAGGACAAGCGCAGTGACACAACGCAACACACCCTCAAGATTCTTGTTGTACATGGAGCTGATGGAAAGGATCCAGTGGATGTATCCATTATTCTAGAAGGCAAGCAGATCTTGCCGGGATGCCACAATACTGCTAAAGCTTGTGCCCTGCTTATGGGACTCATTTATGCCCTCAACCTCGCATACCCCAAAGCACTGCGTTACACTTTCGAGGTTTTTCAGAAACTTTTTTCTAGAATTGGATGTGATTAAGCTGTCTCCAAAAGTACAAGCTTTAAAGTCGAAATTTTGTTAAATGCTTTTGCCATTGCAAGTACTGCACATTTTTGGATGCCAGTACTTCCCAACTAAGTTTGAAATCTTCCAAGTTCTATTGGACTATTTGCACAGACATAATGTTTTTCAGATCACTTGTGTACATAATTAGCAGTTTTGCTTTTGAATTTAATTTCACCATTGTGAACAGTGGTGGGAAGACACTTGCCTGTTAGAACTGTTTTTAGCTTTGTGCCAACTAAGGCATCTGGTCTTTTTTTCTTTATTGTCAATTGTTGAAACTGCATTGTTTTAGACTATTTTAAATTTAACTGAATTCGTAAAAGCACTACTCAATATCTGTTGGATGCAGAAGCTGTCTCTTTTAAAGAAACTTTAAAAGAGAACTTGACACAATGAACAGAGGAACCAATAGCAGGAATACAAGAGGGCAAGGGAAGCATGACACTAACAACATGAACCAATTACAAATTAAAAGACATGAACACAAGAACATGAAACAAAACCCCATGTTACATGAGTGTAGATTAATGAGAGAAAAAAAAAAGAATTTAAACAATTGTAGTATCAGGCTGCAAACATAACAAAATTGAAAAAAGTGAAGGGGGTCTGAATACTTTCTGAATGCACTATCTATCTATCTATCTATCTATCTATCTATCTATCTATCTATCTATCTATCTCATATCTGCTATATTATAAATTCTATTTATTAAGCCTCAGGGTAACGAGTCATTCACAGACTTCAAGCTTTAGACAGAAGAAGAAAAATAATGGTTGAAAAATCTCCTTTTGTTGAAAATTCTCTCAGTGAAATGATCACAATACTTTTTCTAAGACAGAGAGAAAAATACTTTGTACGTGTTGGATGCATGTAATCACAGTGACTGATTAAAAAGAGAAATAAAAAAAAATGTTATAATTGTCCTCTGCATTTAAAAAATAACTGTAACTGTAAAATTCAAAGTTTCCATTTTTCGTGACATTGAAAAAAGGCATCAGTCCACAGCAAACTTTCTGGAGGTCAATGAGGAAAGAAATCTTGAGTTATGGCTAATGACATATTTGACATCATATTTTTTGCTCACAGCTGGACATTTTTTTTTACGTACAGTATAGAAGGAAAGTGATTATTCGCTCATGATTAACCGCATACTTCCTGTTGAATAAGACACAATGTCATTAAATCAGTCCTGCACAGAAAATGGGAGACCTTAACATTTCTCACAGCCAAAGTTAATACATTTATTTGATAAAGCGCTTCATACAAACCTAGGAGTATTGTTCATGGCCTCGTCACGTCTCTCACACAAGGTTATGCGAGGTGGTGACTTCAAGACAAAAGCAGCTCAATTCACACACGTATAAGAAAACAAAACTTGCTCTCTGCTGAAAACTTCTAGGTAGTGCCAGGAATTATTCTGTATTATGCTTTTGTTTGCAGTGGCAAAAAGCCACACGAAAATCTCTCAAATATGTGAGCGTGATGGCTAATGTGTACTTTTTCGCCAAAGCGCTTGACACAAAAGCACCTCAAATCAACCTTTTTATCCTCAATGAAATGGACGTATGGGATGTTACAGCATAATCCAACTTAATTCCACCCACCCAACAACTTCACCCCATGATCTGTGCTTGTGAAACTGTCTGGTGACACTCTCAGTGAACCCGACAATCTCGCAAAGTGCTTAACCCCATAAAATGCCACACACCAGCTGGTGGGAGCAGATATTCAGGATCTATATGTCTGTCAGGAAGATGAGGGTGTGAAATGCCCCCGTCTCTCGGCCTTGCCCAAGATTGCTGATTCCCCCATTCATTCTATCGCAATAACACCTCTCTGAATAGATAATCATCGCTGGACGCTGATGTGAAACCGTTGCTGATCGGAAAGGAGATGAATACACTTTTATACCTGATGTATCTCATTTCTGTGATTGTGTCAGTCAATGAAACAATCAGCAGCTGCTGCTCTAAGCTGCATTGTTCTATTCAATATGCTCTGTGAGTCATTAACTATCCACAATCGCCCGTTTTAACAACTGATTAATGTTTTTCTTATTCAGCGCTGTAATAGAAATGTGAAAGATTATCAGTGAGCTGACCTCTCCATGAATAAATTAAAAACTACTTTTTGATTCAGAAACAGCATTTAAGTGCTTTTCAGCTGAAAACGTTGGATAAGGCCAATTCCAAGAAAATGTCGAGCTAAACTTATTTAATATGAAGATTATGAAGTATTCACTACTGTATCCTCTTTTAAGTACCTTCTTAAGACTCATTTTTTATCATCTGGCTTTTTCTTCATTTTGATGGTATTTTTTGTATTTTGTTACTGTACTGATCTTTTTACTGTAAAGCACTTTGTAACTGTTTTAAAAGGTGTTATAAAATAAATGTTTACTTACTTTATTACAATGAACACAACCCCTTTTAAATTGTCCATTGAGGTCTATATGTTACTGCCTTTATGCATTATCCACTTGAGGTTGGCAACAACAAAGTTATTATCAACCATGGCTTTAAAAGGGGGATCAAATGAACTGGTTATAATTTTTCCACATTATGTCAGGTAAATACTTTGTCATAACAGCACTGCTTTTTATGAGGGCCAAATTTATTATTATTATGAGGTCACTGGGATTCAAAATCATCTCATATGTGTGACGTTCAGTTTTATTCCACAATCCTACTACTATGACAAAGCTAATTAATGATCAAATCCTTTATCTTTACTTCCATAATTACAGTATTTTTGACAACAAGAGGACACTTCATATCAAGTTTATATAAAAAAAAATAATAAATAAATAAAAAAAGACAGTTACTGTCATATAATACTACACACTGTAAAAAATACAATTGACAAAATGTTGGAAGGGCAAAAATATTTAAGTTGAACTAATTTTATTGCTTGGGCTTAGTTGGGAAGACATATTATATTAAGTCTGCTCAAATATATATATATACATATATGTATGTATGTATGTATATATATATATTAAAAACATTAAACGAATGGTTATTTTCAAATCCAGTCAACATTCAGAATGCTAAATGTTGACTGAACTAATAAAAACAAATCCAGCCAACACTGAGATCACTCTGCACGTGCACGAGCCTGAGCGACTTCGCGGGAGAAACAGCGCCGCCATCTTGTCAAGTTCACGCGTCAGGTATATTGCACTAAATAAATGTTTTTTTTTTTTTTTTTTTTTTTTTTTTAACAAAATGTAACACAAAAATCATGCAACATATTCTTTTTTTTTTTTTTTTGAGTGGACATTTAGAAAGTGTTTTATGAGTATATCCGAAGAAAAGTGGATATTTAAGTGTATGTCAAGTTCAGGCGTCAGGTCAGTGAAGTGGCATTGAATAAACATTTGTAATGTTACTTAACGTTAGACTGAATTTATCAAAACGTATATTAAAAAGGTGTAAATGTTTTATTTAAAACGTGTATATTTATACACAAACGTACAACATATACAAAAACATCAAATAAGCGTTGTATATGTCTGAGGGAAATAAAAGTGAATGGTCTTTCACCTTGTTCAATCCATAAAACACTTAATGCCAAAAGCTGTGCTACTACAATTAATTTTAGCTAATTTTGGTGTGTTGTATGATATTTTTGTGTTTCCGTGCTGTGAAAAGATATGAAGATCGCGCGGTCTTTCTCTTTTATAAGCCATTAACCGACATCTATGAAACGTGTAACTTAATGTACCACAGTAATGCGCTCATTTGAAGTTAACATGGGCGTGTTGAATGTTTTTTTTTTTTTTGGCGTGTGTAAAATTTTGCGATTGTCCCGAGAAGTAAAAAGACGACATTAAACGTGACTAACAACAAGCCACGGTGAAATCTCGCTCTTATCAAACGGGGCGGATTTTAAACGGTGTTTCTGGTCTCGTGAAGGCGCTTCGGAAGAGAAGTTCGTCGTTTAAAATGAACAACTGAATCGTTTCATAAGGCCGTTCAGAGCGTCTCAGGCCCTTTTACACTAGTGCGTTTTCATTTTAAAATGCATAACTTTCACTACGGTTACGCCTATCGTTTACACGGCGTTTTCGAGGTCGAAAACGGAGACTTTTGATAAAACTGCAGACCCCGTTTTAGGTTGAAAACTCCGGGGTTGTGTTTCAGTGTAAACGGACCAACAAGAGACTTCTGAAAAGGATGGCGTGGCTGGGGGGATAAATTGACACATCTGTGCTAAATTAATCATCTTCATTTATTTATGTCTACAGATTTTAATGTATGGTGGTTTTCAAAACAGCTTAACAAAATTTGTCATGCTCTCCTCCAAATTGACATTAAGAACTGTATTAAAACTATTTAGAAATGCCTTTCAGAATCAGCGTATTTCATATATTCCAGTTTCAGTTCAATTTCTTTTTGTATAAAAAAAAAAAAATATATTTTCATGATGTATTTTGTATAAAAAAAATAAAAAATAAAAAATAAAAAAAACTTTATACGAAATACACCATGATCTCCTTCAAATTGACATTAAGAACTCTGTTTAAACTAATATGTCACTTAATGTTTCATTGAGGTTTGAGTTGTTTTCAGATTTATGCCTTCTGAATGAAGAAGGAATGTCTCCGCTTTCTAAGATATAGCCTAATTATTTTTTTCTAATGTTTAATTAAAAAAAATCTGATCAAAAATTATCCTTCCCATTACAAGGTGATATTTGACTCAAAGTGATTTACAGGGGAATTTTATTTTTACCTTTGTAATGGCATTTTTCTAACTTTATTAAAAGTATGTCATCTTTTATGTCAAATTTAAAAAATACAGCGCATTTGTGAGGTCAGACACTGATGTAGGACGAGAAGGCCTGGCTCGCAGTCTTCGCTCTAATTCATCCCAAAGGTGTTCTATCGGCTTGAGGTCAGGACTCTGTGCAGGCCAGTCAAGTTCCTCCACACCAAACTCCCTCATCCATGTCTTTATGGACCTTGATTTGTGCACTGGTGCACAGTCTTGTTGGACCAGGAAGGGGCCATCCCCAAACTGTTCCCACAAAGTTGGGAGCATGGAAGTGTCCAAAATCTCTTGGTATGCTGAAACATTCAGAGTTCCTTTCACTGGAACTAAGGGGCCAAGCCCAGTTCCTGAAAAACAACCCCATACCATAACCATAATCCCCCCTCTACCAAACTTCACAGTTGGCACAATGCAATCAGACAAGTACCGTTCTCCTGGCAACCGCCAAACCCAGACTCGTCCATCAGATTGCCAGATGGAGAAGCGTGATTCGTCACTCCAGAGAACGCATCTCCACTGCTCTAGAGTCCAGTGGCGGCGTGCTTTACACCACTGCATCCGACACTTTGCATTGCACTTGGTGATGTATGGCTTGGATGCAGCTGTTCGGCCATGGAAACCCATTCCATGAAGCTCTCTACGCACTGTTCTTGAGCTAATCTGAAGGCCACATGAACTTTGGAGGTCTGTAGCGATTGAAGTTGGTGACATCTGCACACTATGCGCCTCAGCATCCGCTGAACCCGCTCTGTCATTTTACGTGGCCTATCACTTCGTGGCTGAGTTGCTGTCATTCCCAATCGCTTCCACTTTATTATAATACCACTGACAGTTGACTGTGGAATATTTAGTAGCGAGGAAATTTCAGGACTGGACTTGTTGCACAGGTGGCATTCTATCACAATACCACGCTGGAATTCACTGAGCTCCTGAGAGCGGCCCATTCTTTCACAAATGTTTGTAGAAGCAGTCTGCATGCCTAGGTGCTTCATTTTATACACCTGTGGCCATGGAAGTGATTGGAACACCTGAATTCAATTATTGAATATTATGGGTGAGTGAATACTTTTGGCAATATAGTGTATGTATAGGTAGATCTCTCATTCGACCGCTCCAAGCACACAGACACGTCCGCCATCTAAATAATAGGGAATCTACCTATACATATCTATGGTTGTACCTGCATGAATGGTCATGTGACATGGGTTTTAGGTTGTGTACTGTAAACGGAGATCATTTATGAAATGCAGCGGAAATGCCAGTGTAAACGGGGATCTTTTTCATTCTAAAACGCCGTTTTAAAACGAAAACGCACTAGTGTAAACGGGGCCAGTCAGTTCCCTAGGTAGTGAATCACTAGATCGTGCACACGAGTCCCTGCACAGGGAAAGACCGTGGCTGGGACAACTGATCAATCAATTTATAAAACGTCACCATTTATCAACAACAGGCAGGACCGTTATATTTTGATATTATTTTTATGCTATTTGAGGTAACTTAGCACTATAATATGAAATGTACATGTGCTATTACAAATCCAGTCAGCATCAATGCTCCATGTTGTGCAATGGATTGTGGAATGGATTTTGGAATTGATTTGTGCCAAAAAAAAAAAAAAAAAAAGTTTGCAACTTCTGTTTCATCTCAAATTTAATTAACTGATATTGATAAATTGTAAATTATTTAAAAGGCATCATTTCATTTTTTGAACTTAAAATGTACTTTTCTTTCTCCATCAGGGTGTGGCCAAAGGATTCACTGGTGCTTTGTCATCGTTGCAAGATTTCAGATGCAACCCAGTCAGTTCTTCCAAGGCACCAAACACTGGCACGTGACCAGACCGCTCCACTGCAACTACATACTGTGTGTAGTTTCAAGACTAGGAGTTTATTGTTTTCATTCCAGGTAATATGTGTAAATGTGTAGAGTTTTTACTACAATTATAATGTGTTTTATTGTTCTCAGTGGCATCTACGCTAATATTAATGTTTCTTTCCTATTCCGAGGTCACCATAGCCACCAGATCCAGTCTGTATCCAGATCAGATGGTGGATCAGCACCTAGAGACGACCTCTACAGCCCTGAATGTCAGCGGAGACCATGTCAGCTAGATGTGCTCCAGAGACAGATCCCCTCCGAAGACCTCGTTGGCCACGAGAACCAGACAAGTCCTCTGCTCAGTCTGACCTGTGTTGCAGCCTAGAATTAAACCACGCCATGCTGGTTTCATCTGGCTAGAGGAGAACTGCCCCTCGACTGTGCCTGGTTGCTCCCAAGGTTTTCTACTCAATTTCTGTCACCGATGGAGTTTTGGGTCCTTGCTGCTGTCGCCTTTGGCTTGCTTATTTGGGGACACTTGGCTGATTGCACAGACATTAATGGAAGAGATCTGAACTGGATGATGTCAACACTGAATCACCAATGAACTGACTTTAACTGGAAAATTGACTTGTTAATGTCCTCTTGCATTATTAACGAACTATTTTCCTGTTTGACTCTGTAAAGCTGCTTTGACACAATCAGTATTGTATAAAGCACTATGTAAATAAAGGTGACTTGATTTGATTTTATATACTGTAACACCTGGTTCATTTTATTTTATTTTCGTATTTATTTATTTTTTTACTTCTGCCTCATTTTAAAGATGTAATTGTGAACAGTAATAATATTTGTAAATTTTTGTTTGCTAACATTTTGTTTAGCTTGTTTAGGTTTTTCTTAGTTCATTAAATAAAGTTTAAACTGAATTTTGCAGTTGTTTTACAGATGTAATGTTTGTCAACTGGAGCATTAAAAGGGATAGTGCACCCAAAAATGAAAATTTGCTGTTAATTTACTGACCGTCAGGCCTTCCAAAATGTAGGTGAGTTTTTTTCTTTAAGTCTGTATTAGTTTGTATGAAACATGTTATAAATGGAGATTGTTATTAAATAAAGGCTATTATGTGTTGTAATGTGTGTGTGTTTAGGGATTGATAAACATCAGTTAATATTTTTTAATAATTTTGTTAAACTATAAAAATATATGTTTATGTAGTTCCCCAGCAATTTCTTATGATGCCCAAATAATAAATCTTAGTTGAGGTAATATATAAAGCACACGGAGTAAATAATTAAATTTTAATTGACATAACTTGCTGTAGTTTTCTAAATGTTTGACCAATTAAAAACATTTTAGTTGAATGGACTATAAAACTAGTTCAGTAAAGGTTGAGCCAACTAATAAATAACAATTCAGATAACACTTTGAAGTCAGATATTGACTGAATGTAAAATTTCTGTGGAAGTAATTACTAAATAATTAGTTGAAACCGCTTGAATTTTTTTTACAGTGCAGTTTTTTTTTCCCACATTAATATGAAAATGAAAAATTATGTTGTCTCCTAAAATATAATTTCTGTATGTAAAATGAAATGGAGGGGGAAAAAAAAAAAAACTCTCTCTCTCTCTCTCTCTCTATCTCTCTATACATATATACAGGTGCATCTCAATAAATTAGAATATCATGGAAAAGTTCATTTATTTCAGTAATTCAGCTCAAATTGTGAAACTCGTGTATTAAATAAATTCAATGCACACAGACTGAAGTAGTTTAAGTCTGTGGTTCTTTTAATTGTGATGATTTTGGCTCACATTTAACAAAAACCCAACAACTCACTATCTCAACAAATTAGAATACTTAATAAGACCAATAATAAAAAATAAATAAAAAAAAAAAAAAAAAAAAAAAAAAAAACATTTTTAGTGAATTGTTGGCCTTCTGGAAAGCATGTTCATTTACTGTATATGTACTCAATACTTGGTAGGGGCTCCTTTTGCTTTAATTACTGCCTGAATTCGGTGTGGCATGGAGGTGATCAGTTTGTGGCACTGCTGAGGTGGTATGGAAGCCCAGGTTTCTTTGACAGAGGCCTTCAGCTCATCTGCATTTTTTGGTCTCTTGTTTCTCATTTTCCTCTTGACAATACCCCATAGATTCTCTATGGGGTTCAGGTCTGGTGAGTTCAGTCAAGCACACCAACACTATGGTCATTTAACCAACTTTTGGTGCTTTTGGCAGTGTGGGCAGGTGCCAAATCCTGCTGGAAAATGAAATCAGCATCTTTAAAAAGCTGGTCAGCAGAAGGAAGCATGAAGTGCTCCAAAATTTCTTGTTAAACGGGTGCAGTGACTTTGGTTTTCAAAAAACAGAATGGACCAACACCAGCAGATGACATTGCACCCCAAATCATCACAGACTGTGGAAGCTTAACACTGGACTTCAAGCAACTTGGGCTATGAGCTTCTCCACCCTTCCTCCAGACTCTAGGACCTTGGTTTCCAAATGAAATACAAAACAACAGTCCAGTTCTTCTTCTCCTTAGCCCAGGTAAGATGCCTCTGACGTTGTCTGTGGTTCAGGAGTGGCTTAACAAGAGGAATACGACAACTGTAGCCAAATTCCTTGACACGTCTGTGTATGGTGGCTCTTGATGCCTTGACCCCAGCCTCAGTCCATTCCTTGTGAAGTTCACCCAAATTCTTGAATCGATTTTGCTTGACAATCCCCATAAGGCTGTGGTTCTCTCGGTTGGTTGTGCATCTTTTTCTTCCACACTTTTTCCTTCCACTCAACTTTCTGTTAACATGCTTGGATACAGCACTCTGTGAACAGCCAGCTTCTTTGGCAATGAATGTTTGTGGCTTACTCTCCTTGTGAAGGGTGTCAATGATTGTCTTCTGGACAACTGTCAGATCAGCAGTCTTCCCCATGATTGTGTAGCCTAGTGAACCAATCTGAGAGACCATTTTGAAGGCTCAGGAAACCTTTGCAGGTGTTTTGAGTTGATTAGCTGATTGGCATGTCACCATATTGTGATTTGTTGAAATAGTGAACTGGTGGGTTTTTGTTAAATGTGAGCCAAAATCATCACAATTAAAAGAACCAAAGACTTAAACTACTTCAGTCTGTGTGCATTGAATTTATTTAAAACACGAGTTTCACAATTTGAGTTGAATTACTGAAATAAATGAACTTTTCCATGCCATTCTAATTTATTGAGATGCACCTGTATATATATATATATATATATATATATATATATATATATATATATATATATATATATATATATATATAATTTTTTTTTTTTTTTTTTTTTTTTTTTTTGCTGATATCTTGAGTGTAATTTAGGGCTTTATAGGAAAACGTGATTAATTATGGTAATTAGTACATTCTCTGATAAGTTGCATTCCATGATTTAACTGCAAATGTCACATCTGTGTTTCTGGAATTGCTCATAAGTGTTGCAGTCATATTTACCATGACGAATGATTTGTACTGCCCATTAGTCCATTTTCCTGTACTGCCTCAATTTATTATATTTCAAAGTTCACGGATGAAATAGCTTTCACACAACACACAGATTTCACATAACAGTGTCTTAAAAGGTTGTACTTTCCTGCCAAGATTTTTTCCATCACATTAAGGTGGCTGGAAAGTAGGAAGGTTTTGACTCAACATGCCGTTTTATCTGACTTTGTTTTCGGCTTGAGCATTTCCCATTATTCCAGAGCCTTCAAGTATGTTTTGGCAGTGCTAAGGAATACTGTACTTGAAGGTCTGTTAACGACAACTCATTAACACATAATAAATGAGCTCCTTAGGAACAGAGTGGGAGATAACGAATGCATTGCGGAAACTGGCATCACGCTAATAATTCACGTCCATGGCTGTGAACACACTCTCTTCTATGAAGCAGTTATGAATGGCTTACTGCTGTTTTTTAGTCTAGAACACAAACCTCTAAACCTCGGGTCCAAAATTAGCTTTTTGTCTCACCTTCCAATGCAGAGTGAATTGAGTAAAGTTTATCTTCCATAAATACTTCATACCCACCATTTTGGATTGTCTTTTTTTTTTTTTTTTTGGCAATAAATAGTTAATAAAGTTACATATTTAAACAGTATCACATGAGCATGTGATACTGTTTAAATAAAAAACTGCATGTGATTTTTTTTTTTTTTTTGTGTGCTTGTCTGGGCACAAATAAATTAATAAAAAAAATAAAAAATACTATGCTATTTTCTAATGTTGTAAAAGTTTGCCAAAAAAACAAAAACAAACAAACAAAAAAAACACTAAAATCTTGTTTTAAATTGTGCATTTCATTCATGCCAGTAAAGGTTCAGATGATCTTTCATACAATTTTAAACTATGTGATGTTGCCAATGAAAACTGTTTATTTACTTACTTTGCATATGGAAAGTACTATTTGCGCATAGAGGGCAGAGAAAGTGGGGATAAACAAGACTCTGAGAGGATGCAAAAGAAGAAGAAGGAACTAAACTACAGTAGGCTATATGGGATGTGACTGTACTGTTTCCATGGTAATTAAAGCAGACATCTGTAATGGTGTACAACTTGACCTGAATCTGTCTGGGGGAAACTGGGAACGACTGTCAGTGTTTCCCTGTTTAGTGCCATACAACAACACTGATGGAGAGATGCAACGATAGACGTTGTTCTTTATCACCCCTGCACTCTAGACACAATTAATCTGCTAACGTTTATTAAAACAGATGTGAACTGATTAAATTTCCCCAGTGCTTAGTGGCGCCACCATTACTTGCTCTTTTCATGTACTATTTAATTGCTATTTATTCACCACAAATGAAAATTCATTGCCATCTGGTGTGACTTGAAACCTTCGCCCCTCATACCTCTTCTAAAAAGACCCCTACTGATATCACCCATTACACTGAAGGCATAACACTGAATCACTTCTCAATCTTCTCTCAGCCATCATCGCCCAGAAAGTTTTGGCAGCTTTCTCTGCTGATGCTTGGCTGGAGGATCCACATACCTCTGCAGTACTATGGAGTATGTAGGGCTACTCAGTCAAACTATTATTTTTTGAAAAGATAAAGATTAATTTGAAAAAAAAAAAAAAAAATTGTAAGAAAAAAAGTGTAAAAATTTCACAGCAAGTAATTCACACATACATTTGAGAAAAAAAAAATCTTTATATAAAAATCTTATGCAAGCATGGTCTGCCCCTTTGAAACAAAGTATTTTATTTTGACAAGTCTTCGTTTTAATTTTCCTTACAGTATAGGTTGAGTAAATGTGGTTTAGGTCTCTGTACATAGCAACCTTGAAACATTAGCATTTGATTAATTTACAGTATAGCACACCAATGTTTGGCCCTCTGGCTAGTCACTAATCATATATTGTCATTACAATTATTTGACCACATTTCTCAGGCATATTTTCTATAATATTAGAACTCAGCCTAAAGTCTAAAACAAGAAAAAGTAAAGTTTTAAATGAACTGAAGAAAAAGAAACCATATCAGCAAAAAAAATCACTTTCATTGAACTGAATCCTTAACCACGCACATACCACTGTTACATGTATTCAAAGACAGACAGGTTACTTTCTCCATCCATACAAAACAGTATATATTTTTTTCTGTTTGCACAAGTCATGTTTGTTTCCATTGCTCTTTTTGCATCAATGATCTGTTTTGGTGAGTGATTTTGGGAGTGGACAATTGGGGTGTTTGGTGACATTATTGTTTAGGACAAACCCAGCAGAGCTGTAGTATTGCTGCTTCTGACAAACTCATACTGGCAAGTCAGACATCCACAGCCAAGCTCTGTTAAACAGCGCTTTGAATTCATTGTCTTACCTCTTCTATCTCAAACTCGCCTCCAATCTGACTCGCTTTCAATTGCTTTAAAACACACATCCCTGCTGAGGAAAATAAGCTTAAAACAGCATAAAGTGGTTTTCTGGTCTGCCTGCCTGCTGTTTAGGTATAGTCAGTTGGCCAGACTGGAAAACCTTCGAGCCGCTATTAAGCTGGCCTAAATTGGGATAACCAATATTCCCATACAAAACATTAAAACTTCAAATACCATGGAATACCATAAAACGTATTTCCAAGGGTTATAAAACATTTTTTAATGTCTAAATAAATACACTTCTGGTAAATGCAAAATCTACTTATTTTTTTATATATATATATATTTTGGAAAATAATCTATAAATATAGTTAGGGAACATATTTTAAGAATGTCCGAAAATATAAGCAAAAAGTATTGAAAATATATTTATATACATATATTTTAATGTTGTTTGTGTAGACAGATCATTAAAATGTGAACTACCTTATAAATAAATAAAAGAAGTGCAAATTGTTGCCAGGTTTAAAAGTTGATCTGTGATTTATAAGAATACCTAATGTCTGTAGCAATCACTAACATGAATTGTGTTTTGCTAGTTATATATACATTGAATTGATATCACTCTTTCTCCTTGTTTTCTCCTCCATTAGCCCTCTTTCTCCTGCTCATGAATGGATTCACATCCCTGAAATCATACAATCATACCTTCCATAAAGATACGTGATGAAATGTACTGTGAAATACTATCTCTATGGAAGACCGTAGCCAGATTCTAATGAGGTTCAAGCCAACGTCTGTGTGTTTATGGGTGACTTCAGACGATTCCAGAGAGCTCGTGGGTCAAATCTGTTCTACAGACATGTTTCCCTCAGGGCCATATCTCATCGTCAGCAAATGTTTGATAATGTGTTAAGCATTAGCTCCGGCTCAGTCTGAAATCTCCACCGCATGCCGCAGGGCAATTAGCCAGTTTCTCTGTATTCCACTCATCTTCACGTTACACATGCGCCTTATTCTTTACTTTCTGTACATTCATTTCACGTGGACACTGGATTTAATGGTCAGATGAACAGAGCGATGTTGCTAATGCTACACACATTAAACCCTGTCTGGAATAACGATGCCCTGATTGTGTTTGTCATATTTACCAGTGATGGATGGTTTGCTTCCCATCACTGATTTTTTTAGAAAGGTTTTGTGTGCTTGTGTATTTTCTTACATCCTTGTGCATTAGGCCTTATTTGTGTGTTTGTGTTGAAGAGCAAAGCACAAGGAGCAGAGGGCTTGGAAGATAATCAGAATCTTTCTTCATGGTCATCTATCAAGACCAGGCTTTCATAACAGCCTGACCTGAGCGCTGAATCATCTGTTACAATTACCATCATCAGGCGGTCACGGTTAAAGGTATTTGAGATGTTAAAAACAAGCCTATTATAAGAGGTAGGGGACAATGGCTGTTTTGCTTACACACCCTCTGCCATTTTTTACAACAAAATGGAAAAAAAAAAAAAATAATAATAAAACTCTGGATTGAAAGTGAATGACTCTGTAGATGAATGGGATAGGATGGATGGATGGAAGAATTAAGGATGGACATACAGTATATTTTGAATGTGAAACGGAAGGTAGGAATTCTGGGATCACTAAGTTATTTATTTATTTTTTTTTTTTTTTTTGTGTTTTATTCAGCAAGTATGCATTACAATTACAAATTGTAATGATATTTTATATATTAAAAATGAAATAAGTCTTACTCTATATATATTACTGGTGGGAATTTTTTTGCAGGTTACATCATTATGCCAGCAGGTGCCATCAAATGACTATATTTATGAGTGATTCATCATTCAAACGTATTTATTCCTTCATGAGACAAATGAGGTCCTAGTGAGTGAGTCATTTGATCATTCACTTAACTGATTCATTCAAACACAAAACTACTCAAGAAATGTAAATACAGTCAGTTTACTTTATTAGTATTGAACTGTTGTGTATTGAACTGTTATTTAGGATTTTCATTAATTCTGTTAAAGGGGTCATCGGATGCGACATGCACTTTTAAAAGTTGTCTGAACTGAAATGTGTGTTGGCAGTGTGTGTACACAACCACCTTATAATGATAAACATCCACCCAGTGTTTTTTATTTATTTATTTTTTTCGTTAAATCATTTCCCCTTTCTCATATCAAGCCATTCTCAGATGCTTGGCTGTGTGACATCACACAGACCCAGGCCCCTCCCACAATTGTTGATTGACACTAGTGTTTTACCTTAGACCCACTCTGAGTGAGCTGTCATCAGTCCGCCATTGTTTCGACGCCGGAGCGGTTGTAGACAAGAATGGCTCTTAAGCAATTGAGGTGTTTTGTTGTTGGATGTAATAATGAACATAGCAGTCGTCATGTATTCCCGACATCTGAGCCACTGAGGACGCAGTGGATTATGTTTGTTTTTGAAGGGAATGCACCCCCGATCTACCTAAATGTGTCTAAGTTCGCGCGAATCATTCGTGATCCAGCCTCACCTACAGAAGAAGTGAGTTTAAGGTTCTTTTATGAATCTTTGCAAATCGCCTTTCCTAATAATGTTCTAGTTAGCAAGTTCTGCGGCTAAAGTAAAAAGACTCACCAAGTAGCATATTTATTCTGAGTATCATCCAGACAGATTTATAAAACTTGCTCTGCTCACATTGAACACTTTTTTTTTTGTTTGTTTGTTTTCATTATCATTTTTTTTTCTAACAAAGTCTGAATTTAAAGGGTTAAACACAGTTGAGAATCACTGCTCTAATAATTACCTTCAGCCAATGGTACAGTTAAACTGACTAGTAAGCTCCAAATTGACACAGAGACACTTGTACAGAACTTCACACGCGCACTGAAACAAGGACTTGGCACTTGACAACAATTTTTCTTGTTTTATTAACAATAGCTCTCAAGTGAGTGTGCATACAGCTAGATTAAATTCCCTCAAAGCTTTCAAGTGCGCAAATATTTTCCTTTGTTTCCTGTAACATGCACATCGGGCCATTAGCGACACCACATAATCCAATTGGCCACTTTTACACACTCTTTGGTTATCTCAGTGGATCTGAAGATCACATTAGGACTGATCTCAGGGGACTGGCTGTGATTGTATTACTGTACCATCAGAGTAGAGGTTTATCAAATTAGTACTTCAAAACGCATCCATATGTGGATGTCCTTATGTGTGTGTGTGCTTTTTATTTTTATTTTTTTGGTCTAAACAGGAAGTGGCATCTGTTGTCTGGTTGAGACTGATCATATGAATAATGTTCCCTGGTCATAGGGGTCACCCCTAAATCACTACAGGTCAAATAGCCTCTGGCTGCTACCCCAAACCCATCTACTCCAAATGGAGATGCATCTAATCTGGGAGTAATTGGCAATCAAATTTGCCCTCTTGCACACAGAGAGCGTCTGATCTTGCCCTCCTCCTGCATTCGCTTTCTCCTTCCCTGTCTTTCTTGGCAGAGGACAGGCTGATGTATCACCTAATCGCTCTTGTCCTCGGGGTGTGTGTGTGTGTGGTTGGGCTTAGGTGAAAGTAACTATTGAGGAAATTGTCACATGATGAAGAAAAAAAAAAAAAAAAAAGAGTAGGTTGGTTTAAAAACACCCCAGGGTCTGATTTCTCAAATTACTCTTGTGCACTGGGAACCAGGAATTCTGAGTCTTGAGAGAAGGATATTGAAAAGCAAACTTTGTGTGTTTTATATTGAAAAAACAAACAAAAAAAAAAACAAAAAACAAAAACAAAAAAATAAATAAATAAAACTTTAGATTTCTTGCAATGCAACTGCAACAGATAGATTCAAGTGGAATAAAATCCATTCAAATATACGACCTTCAAGATTTAGTTTCATTCTTGAGCATCTCATAGTCTAGATGAACAGGTGACAGCTGCAGAAGGAAGAAAATAAGATATTTCTGTCTGTCATGGTCTTACGAGGACAAACAGTAACGTTTGTTTCTTCATTTCAAGTCCATCAAGGTGTCTATTGAGGCTTGATCCGAAGTATGAAAATTAATATAATTATTTTTTTCCGACTATCCCTTCCAGTACTCTTTCAATTACAACCTTCAAATCTTCAATTGAAACTTAAAAAAAAAAAAACAAAAAAAAAAAAAAAACAAAAAAAAAAAACCTCTGAAATCTCTCTTTCTTTTGCGGGATATAGGTGTGAATACATGGAAAGGTCAGAATTAAGTTAGGAAAGCTATAACCAGAGGTGGAGAAGAGAAAGTGACTTTATAAAAATGACTTTATAAAAGAAAGAAGAGAAGTAGAGAAAGAGGAAATGAGGGTTACATATGCCGAATCAAAGCAAAATCTTTCTAACATGAGTTATGGGCTCTCTTATATTCTTATGAATGTTTCACTCATTAAAGTTCTGTGCTCCTTATTTGACTTGCTGTGTGTGTGTGTGTGTGTGTGTGTGTGTGTGTGTGTGTGTGATTACATATCAGCAAAATACAGCAAAGCCTTAATTTCCCAAAGCATATATCCCTGTCTCCTTCATCTCTCCCTGCAGCAAGGAATAAGAGAGACAAACACTAGGGAGCAGAATTACTCCAGAAATGTAAAAGAAATGGGCAAGAATGCAATGGAAGAACAGAACATATGGAGATCACAAATCTTCTGTCTCATTCAGTGAGGGAATCTCTTTATATATGAAGAATATTCAGCAAATAATACTAATACTAATAATAATTAAAAATGACCATTTTGCATTGTAATATATTTATACAATGTAATGTATTCCTGCGATGGAAAAGCTTAACTTTTAGCAGCCATTACTCCAGTCTTCAGTGTCACATAATCCTTCAAAAATCATTCGAATATGCTGATTTGATAATAATAAGAGCACCAATGTTGAAAACAGTACTGTATGTAAACAGTATGCAGTATATATAATATATTCTGTATTCTATCTTCACAAACTGAAGGACCTCATTAATTTGTTAGTTATTTGTTGTATTCTTTAAACATGCTCTTGAAAGCATAGTTTGCTACAGTATGTGTCATTCATAAAAGCTGTGCATTATCAGTTAAGGTTGCTAGGTAATGCGTGAGTAAGGATATAACAGCTCCTCCCCATCATTCTGTGCTCTTTTAGCTCAGTTTCCCCGTCTCCAGCTCTGTCATGTTAGTTTGAGCACCTCTAGTGAAAGCCTGTTTTCTGCTCTTCACAGCACACACTCCAAAGCTTTTACCAGATGACAGCAAAGAAAAGGGTAAGAGATGAAAGACTGGACAGCTACACACACAAACCCACCAACAAAGAGACTGGAACATGACCAAATGCACAAGGATGACATTACACTATGTATGCTCCTTACACCAGTGCAGGTACAAAAGCACGTCCAAAATAAGCAGTATAAAAACCCTCCAGCTGAAGATTAGTCTTCGAGGAATACAACACAAAGAGAAGAGAGAGAGAAAGAGACATCTGTGTGGGTTATGGGTTGCACAACATCTTCTCCTTCACCAAATTCCCATTTAGAGACCCATGACAGGCTCATATTCACAGCCTGAGGAAATACATTGACACCCAAGTGACCAAACGCATATACACACCTGCATTTGTTTACTTTCTTTATGTGATATTTGTGGTTAGGAGGAAGGTTGTAGGTTGTCTTTCTAATTCTATGCTCAGCAGCGGCAGTCTGTGAGGGAGTTTTCCAACAAGGTCTGCACTAACACACTTTTAGTGAACCCCGAAAACCCGATTATCTGGATCAAGTGTGTTCGATTACGGATATTAACAAAATATTAATCTTAATCCATTTTTGTGTACTATCAGAGCATTTACTAAAGAACTTACACAACTTTATTGCATTAAATTGCATTAAAATGCATTAAATTGATCAAAAGTGACAGTAAAGACATTTATAATGTTACAAAAGATTTCTATTTCAAATGAATGTTTCTTTTGAACTTTCAACACATCCAAAAAACAAGAAGAAAAAAAATATATCATGGTTTCCATAAAATATTAGAAGCACAACTGTTTTCAACATTGCTAATAAGAAGAAATATTTCCTGAGCAGCAAATCAGCATATATAATGATTTCTGAAGGATCATGTGACTCTAAAGACTGAAGTAATGGCTGCTGAAAATTCAGCTTTGCCATCACAGGAATAAATTACATTTTGAAATATATTAAAATAGAAAATTATTTAAAAATGCAATAACATTTCACCATATTACTGTTTTTACAGTATTTTTATCAAATAAATGTGAGCGCAAGAGACTTCTTTTCAACATAAAAAAAAAAAAATAATAAAAAAAAATTACCAACCCTACACCTCAGATGGATGTGAATAACATTGAATCATTTGAATATCCATTATGATTGGTAAGTTTATAAATAAGATGAGCATTTATACTGTCATTTGTGGCATTTGTGCAGTGATGAAATCTTGCATAAAAGAGAAAAAAGCCACAATATAAAGCAAGCTTTTTTGTTATACTGTGTATAAGTAAATAACTTATTAAAACAATAGGTTATTTTATCACTGATGCTGTTACTTTCTTTTTGAATTAATGTTTGAGAAGAATCCCCTTGCTCCTTCGATGGACAGACACCGATTTTCACTAACATGATCAATGGCTGTCTCTCTTGTTCAGTGCAGTACAATGTAGTTTTAAATGTACTTAGTTTCAAATAATTCAACTTTAGTGGTTTTTAATCTTAGCATGTTATTTTGTCCTTACTTGACAAATGATTCAGGTGCACTTAACTCTTTTGATGAACTTCCAATGACTGGGTTAAGAGTTTACTAAACAGGGTTTTCAGTAAATCCCAGTGTGTGTGTGTGTGTGTGTGTGTGTGTGTTTAACCTTAAGTTAAATGGACTGGTTGTTGTTTTAGGCTGGCAGCTGTTGATCCTGTTTTGTGAGAGTTAAGCTTTGATAAACGAATTGCATCCCCTCCAATACACCACAGCCACCAGTGCCCTGCATAAATCAATAGATATTACTGTCACCACCAATCACTCTCACCTCTGTTTCTCTCACATGTACTTAGGCCAGCATTTACTCTTTCCGTGCTTTTGTGTGTGTGGGTGTGTGTAATCTCTGCCATCTCTCTGTGAAAATCAATTAATATATAACTTTTGTTGTTTGAAGTTATTTTGTAGCCATAATCACTATACCCAGATATCTGCTAAATAGTCTTTCAGGACATAAAATTTTAGATGGCCTTGTTTACGTTGTTTACTCTTTTTGCAGGTTACATTGATACACCAGTAGCCGGCAACAAATGACTGTCTTTATGAGTGAATCATTCATTCATTCAGCTGTTTCAACCGAAAACACAAATCCATTGGTAACACTTTAAAATAAGGTGTCATTTGTTAACATTAGTTAATGTATTAACTAACATGAAAAAACAATGAACAATGCATTTATTACACTATTTATTAATCTTTGTTAATGTTAGTTAATGAAAATACAGTTGTTCATTGTTTATTCATGTTAGTTCACAGAGCCTTAACTAATGTTAACAAACACAACGTGTGATTTTAATAATGCATTAGTAAATGCTGAAATTAACATTAACTAAGATTAATAAATGCTGAAGAAGTATTGTTCATTCTTAGTTCATGTTTACTATTGTTGTTAACTAAAGTTAACTAATGAACCTTATTGTAAAGTGTTACCAATTCATTCAAGGAATGAAGTATGAGTGAGTCATTCATTCAAATGATTCAGACAGATAAACAGATTCATTCTTTAACATCACATCTGTTGGTCACAAACCCTCAAAAATGGATTATGTCATTATTTTTAACTGTTTTCTTTGGTATAGCAAAAATCAACAAAATAATTGGCAAGATTGTTTCTAAAATGTTGGTGTCTTCTCTTTCCCAATTTATATAATGACGACAGTTACAATGAAATGGAAGTAGCAACAATTATTTTTCTTACATATTGTGACAACTTGGTTTTGTGCATCAGTTTCTGATTAGTTTTGGATATGTGGGCATTGCAAAAGTGAAGGCAGATGAACATGCGCTCATAGAGAATATTAAATGATAGGAGAAGTCCTGCATACGTCACCAGAGACAAGTTTGATGTTGCACTGGAAGGTCCATTACGTTCAACATTACATTTTCAAAAATTAAACATGGATGAATTGTTTACAATGCATATAGCAAGCATTCAGAAAATACATAGGGTGAATTTTTATTTCAAGCCAACTGTAAGAATAGAACAATGCCAGAAAAGATAACATATCTTTTCTGGCTTCTGCCTTCTTGGGATTTTCAGTGCACCTGACCATTGCTGATTGCTGAAGCTTTTAAAACCATGTCAATGACAAGAAAATTGTAGTTTTTGAGAAAATAATGTTATTTAATATCCCCTATTAAATGTAAAATCATAAATGGAAAACACTCTTCATATTTTAGATAATGGTTCCAAATGCGGAACAGTGTAATTTGTTTTGAATGGTTTCTACCTAATGGATCTCAGAGGTATGTCTTAGGACACTGTTAATGGCTGAAGAGCAGGAAAGGAGAAGAGAGGACTGAACAGACACACTTTATAAAGCAATTAGAAGTGACTCCATAAACAAACAAGTTATCTTCAGTAGAAACACAGAACAAGTAGTATATAGTGGACACACAGAGGAAAACATCCAAATCATCTATTTGACCTTTAGAGATCTTTGAGCCACTTCATTAGTTTTTTACATTCAAACAACAGAAACACAATATATTTTTTTAAATCAGTATCAAAAATACTTTTGAAAACGATATCATGCACACAACACGTCAGAGTTATTATTTATTATACGTCACTATTTATTTGTTACTGCTTTAAACCAAATCTAATCCATCCGTCAATGAAATGTATGCCATTACAATGAATTGATGCTGGGCTTGAGGTGATCTACATGTCCTTGCCTGTCACAAGACTGGACTTTAATATGAATGAGCAAATACACACGTTAAGGGAAGTGAAAAATGGAAGCCATCAATTATGCAGTGGGACATATTTGTATTCAGAAAACAGGCTCATTGCTGTCCATATATACAAGACGAGTTCAGATAACATGCCTTTAAGAATATATTACACTGAGATACAAAAATTCTTGACATGCTGAAAAGATAGCTGTAAAGGTCTTGTACTAATATAAATTGATTGATACATTTATCAAATTTTCTTTTTGCTTGATCGATTACAGTGTGAAGGGCACACTCATTTTGATGAATAATGTATAAGCTATTTTGGCAAAAAACAAATATCTGGAACCAGATGGTTCAGCTTGTTTAATGTATAAAATATTCTAGCAGTTTCAGCAATGTGGATAAAGTACCTATTTGTCAGGGTTTGTTGGCTGGCAAAAGCCAGCAAGCAATCTTAATCATGCATGATTTTACAGTAGTCACCGTGTCACAGTCAAACAGCACAATATTGGCTGCATTCAGTCTCTGAATTGTCATTACATTCCAGTGTATACAGGAAACAGCAGTCCTCACCCAGTGGTCATTTAAAATAAATAAATAAATAATAATAAAAAAAAAAAATAAAATAAAATAAATAAATAAAAAACTTAAGATACTGTATTTTAATGAAACCAATAACAATCCCTGAGTAATTTAAAGTAAGTTTGAGGAAAGTTGGTTCAGAAAATGTTTTTATACTACAGAATAAAAACAAAATCTATTAAAGGAATTTCATTTAAAATACATGCTTGTGTAGATTTTAATTGATTTGCGGCAATTGTAATGCAAGAATGTTTCTTATGTGGTCTTGGACACCAGAATAAGATGTCTATGTTTCTCTTTGGTAAGGACCATCTCCCACTGTGGCTATAATATTCATCAGGCTTTGGCTGCATGATGGGATGTCCAGGGACAGATGGCCAGCACGGTTCCGCACAGAAGCCATGGGCGTGATTGCGTCCGGCCCATGGAGCGCGTTTTTGAGGTTTAATGGGCTGACTAATCAGAGCGAGAAATAGATGCATCTAAATTAGGCTCTGGGATCACTAGAGATCAGCCACACACACACACACATAATGAAAATCCTTTGAAAAGCAGTTTGTAATGCAAGCTCTCAAAGCCTCACACCTATAAACTAAAACATGCACACTATTCTCATCCTCTGAGAACATTTAATCTGCATTCTAGAAAGAGATGTGTATGATTTCAGTGTGCTGCAGTGCATTGTGATGTAATGCCCACACTATTGAACAGGAGTAAAAAAAACCCAAGTCATTAGCCAGTTCAATTCCATATTCATCTTATGACTGTGAAAACGTCAAAATAACAAATAACTTGTCTCACAAAACCGACGCCATTTCACACTGCTCTCACAGCTGCTTCGACAAATGTCGCAGAGCTGTCAATGTAACACAAGGCCACCGTAACAAGCTGACAAAGCCACATTTGAAAACCCACAGAAACACACACATTTCTCAGATGCCAAGAAAAAACCGGCATCTCAAATCCCTCTTGACACGGCGTGGTCCAAACTTCCGAGGAGAATGTGTCTATAAAACCACAGACAGAATAATATTCAGTGCCAGAATCTCTGCATGAAGTCAAAGTTTAAAGGGGTCATATCAAGAGAAATCCAATTCTGCTTGATCTTTTGAAATATTTTGAAAAGAGTTCATTGTGCTATACTGTAAGTTTTAGGACTGTAAATTTCCATCTCAGAAAAAAAAATAATAAAAATAAATAAATAAAAAATAAATCTATTGACATTAACACATCAACGACACGTCAACACAACCTGTTCAGGGTTCAGAAACTTGGTTCATCCACTCACAGTAAGGTAATTACAAAGAAATTGGGCAAATTCCAAAAGATCAGAATAACTAATGCTACAAATAAAATGAAAGATAGTTTGTCAAACGATGTACTGTTCCTGGCTGTGTGTAGCACCTGCAACTCTGAATCACAGTAGATGTGTAAAATGTGTAAATGAAACAGTCATATTTTATGTGGCTGGTCTCACGTAGTAAAACATGGTTTCTTGGCAATAGGAGGGGGAGATGGGAAACAGATTGTCAATACAAGAATTACTGGCTTTCCAATATATGGGCATATTAGACACACAACCACAGCAAAACCCAGAGACTTACATCTCTCTGATCTCTCAATGACTTCCAAACTGGCCTGTAAGAATTCAATCAATTTTCTAAATTGATTTTTCTCAATGGACAATTTGCTTGGCTATTAGCGTGTCACCCATAACTGTGTAAGGGATTTAAACTAGAAGGAATGTGTCCATGTGAGAGTGTTCAGACCCGTCTAGATAACACATACACACACACACACACACACACACGCATACACACACACACACACACACACACACACGCGCACACACACACACACACACACACCCATAAGGCCAAGTAATTCGGTTTCATGAGGAGGAACAGAGAATAATAAATGTAGAGTAAATAAAGCTTTCCACCATGCGATTACCAATTATCTGGGGTGTATTAAGTATTAAAATAATAATGTTGAAACCTCAGCATGCAAAATCAATATTCAAATATTCTATATGCTAAATATTCAACAGAAAAAAAAAAAATACAAAAAAAAAAACAAACATTTAAACTCCTGTGGTGGCAAGACAGAACATTTGTGCTGATATTAATATTTTTGTGGATTTTTTTTTATTTATTTTTTTCCCCTCTGGATTTTTGATAGATAGAATTTGTATCCTTGCTGAATAAAAGTTTTTTTTTTTTTTTTTTTGTTAAATCTCATAGACCCTAAACTTTTAAACAATAGTGGACAAATTAATACAAAAGCAAATAAAAACCATTAACCCCATATACAGAGTACAAATTCATTTTGAGAACATCATGCACAGAAATTACCAAAGTAATAAAAACTTCATGAACAGTTGATAATGTAAGTGACAACAGACAGAGAGAAAGAGTGTGGTGCATGTTTGTGTGTGGCAGAGAGATCAGAGAAGAGAAGTACTAACAATCCAAAGTAGCAAAAAAACTGAGAAATGTCTTTCTTGTCTTTCTAACTTGATATTTCACTTTGTGGCTTGTTTGGCCCTGTAAACCCACTTATTGATTTTTCAATGGTGAGCATGAAGTCTTTTTTTTTTTTTTTTTTTTTTTTTGATCCTTGTCAATTTGGAAAGCAGAAGAGAAAAAGTAAATGTCTGGTTTAAAAAAAGTTCATTACATCACATGTTGACATCTGTGTTTGTGGGTATTTGTGCGTATGTGAGTACAATGTCCTTATTTGTATATTTGTATAGTTTGTTTTTATATTTTAAACTGTATTTATTTGCATTCTACGTCTACTGTTAGTGTTTTATTGTTAACTGTATGCACCATGGGTCTGAGAGTCACGCAATTTCAATTCTCTGTATGTATGTGCTGTACATGTGGCAGAATTGACAATAAAGCAGACTTTGACTTTGACTTTGACATATTAAGAGTGATAAATGTCTATGTCTATGTAGGAGCTTGTTTATGGCCTGCTTCAGTGCTTTCTTGAAGAACAATGTTAGGATATTCTTTTTATATGAGCACCTGTATGCTTTAATAACACCAAGACAGAACACCAGTTACCACATATATACAGTAAATAATTCCTATGCATGTTGTGTCCTTGACAGTCTGTGATGACGTGACAAACAGCGCAGACCCCAAAGACGGCGTTTCTAAAAAGAACGCTGGTGTTAAATATGCCACAAAACCAATGATCCACTGCTGCCTTCTATTTGACCTTCAGTCACACAGGTAGAGTATCTTCCACGAAGGAGATATCGGGTTAAAATAGCTGATGACATTCTCCCTAACGAAGTCGACATTGCTGAGTGGGAGTGGTCAGTATCACTCGGCAGTTCCTGCGGGCGACGCATCAAAAATGGCCACGAGTTAATTAGGTAAATGTCACGCACTCAGAGATGCGGCAGACAACAGCTCCTGTCTACCTGCTGCGAGAAATATTGCCAAACCTTGAAATGACGTGACCTCATTAATTTCTCCAGACGTCTCCATAGTTGCACTAGATATTTAACTTTTTCCCCACTCTCTTTCATTGCTGTTGTCTCACTTCTAAAGTAAACAAAGTTTATGTGACAGACTTTGAAAGTTTCACACTTTACCAGGCCTGGCTTTCTTCTTGTCTTTTTTTATTTGTTGGTTTATCGTTAATCAAAGGGTTCCGTTAAGCAGGATTACTCTGATGTGACCAAAGAGAGACAGAAAGGATTAGACTTCTTTCAGGACCCGCTGGAATCAATACAAAGACCAATCCATCCTTCTAGACAATATGTCACACGTTCATCCATATCCAAAATCCAAGTGTGATATAATGCAACAACAAAGGAAAACAATTTTTGAACTGGAGAGGTAGCCTTAGTTATACTTGTGTAAATTCTAAAAATAAAATAAATTAAAATAAAATAAAATAAAATAAAATAGTAATTATTAATATTTATTACTATTATAATTGAATTAATCCACAAAAAATAAATAAATAAAAATATGAGACTCTATTTGGAAAGTAAAATATAAAGTTTCACTTATTTATTAATATTATTTATTTATTTTTTTATTTTGTGACTTAAGCTTTAGTACTAATATGCTAAGTAGTGCTAATGCATCTGTGCATCATATTGCAAAATTCTGGAATTTATCTTTTAAAAAACTAATAATTCATGTGAAAATAACCAATGGGTTATGTTTAAAGAAATTATATTATGTTTCCTTCTGTAAAGCAGTAGTACGTCTACCACACATTCCACATGAACGGTTGAAGTGGTGGGTTTATGTGTCCAAACATTTAATAATTTATGGAAAATCTGATGGACTTCTCTATGACTCAGTAGAGATCATCTGCCATGACATTTACAAACAGACTCAAATTATAATATATATATATATATATATATATATATATATATATATATATATATATATATATATATATATATATATATTTTTTTTTTTTTTTTTTTTTTTTTTTTAATATATATATATTTATTTATTTTTTTTTTTTTTTAATGCATATTTTCCATGGATTTTATGAATAGAAATGTTTGAATTATAAATAAAGAATCATACATTATTTATTTTTTTATTATTTATTTGCATGAGTCAACCATAGTTGGGATCGGTCTGAGACAAATAATGAATATCATTAATGATTGTAATAAAATGCAATAGGAGAAAAAATAAATAAATTAAATAAACAAACAAACAAACAAACAAACAAATAAATAAATAACATAAATAACATAAAATAAAATAAATGAAAATAAAATAAATAAAAATAATACATATTTGAGAAGTCTTGCTTTCACAACAGGCTAGCCAGGCAAAAGCACTATAAACTTCATATTCTGATGAAACCAACAGCAACTCAGAAGAGCCATTATTTCATGACATTTACATTTCTACTTTTTAATATATAAAAAAAAAGAATAAAAAAAAAAGAATATAAAATGCTCAGCTTTCATGAAACACTAAACAGTATTCAAAAAAAAGAAACTGTGTAAAAAAAATAAAACATTCTCTGAAACAATAATCTCCCTCTTACTTTCAAAATACCTTGTTCTGTTCTTTCACAAACAAAAATGCTCAAAAGCGCTTTATCTCTCAAAGGACATCAATTGCTCAGTCGATTCTCAAACATCATTTTGCTTTCAATGGCATTTTTTGACAATTGAACAACAGTTGTTTTTGGAAGCTGAGGTGTGTATTAATCTTTTGTGTTGATTTTGATGTTGAATAGATTCATCAGAGGCGTTGTTTACTTATATGAGCAGCCGCTAATAACGAGGCCCTCAGCAGGCCTGTGTTTGCGTCCTCCATCAAGCTAATGAAGTGCAAGGTCAAAACAGAAGAAAGACAAAGACTGAAAAAAAAGTTGTCTGTCTAGAGGCACTGAGTCTAATACATGAAGAGCGTAAGTCATTAGAAAATCTCATTTTGTGTTCCACACAAAAAAGAAAGTCACACAGGTTTGGAACAACATGATGGTGACAACATTTATTTTTAGCTGCCTATAAACTTGAGGAACAGCATCGCCTTCACAAAACTGAACTCTAGACATAAGTGTACACTTCCGTAAATGTTCTGTGGGAACTGCTCAGTCAGCACAGCTGCATTGTTAAGCACATTATTATCAGTTTACACTGGTATACTGGTGTATCTGCTGACCATGTATCACACTTAATTCGGTTTCCCCTTGCCTTTCAATCCCATGCAGCTTCTTACCTTAACCAGAAGGCCCTAATTTGTGTCCATCATGCATTGTGTTGAGTGATGTGCTGGACAGGGCTCATTCTACAGGTCGTCTGGAGCTGTATTCAGCAGATGATATGAAGTAGCATCCTAATGTGATCAAATCTTCCCCTGGATGCCCAATTCTTCCCTCCCGGCTCAGAGAGTCTATTTTTATTAGTGTTGCTCACTAAGGCAAGCATCAGTGTTACTATTTCTCATACAATCTATCTGCTAAATACCTTAAATGTAAATGTGAAGTGTGGCTTTAAACGGCTTGTAAGTATTAGAAAGCCTGACAAGATAGAGGCCAGGAATTAATGGGAATAGCATCAAATAGACAAACAGCTTCACCAGAGACATTTAGCAACATATCTGCTGTCTTGTATAGTTTCTCTTGACCATGTGATGTTACGCAGGCTGTAGCATTTAAGTTGACCACTTGACAGACCACTGCACCACCCTACTGATAGTCAGCAACTTCTAACTTAAAAAACAGCCTGACTGAAATCAAAACAGGCAGTAAAGCCTCTCTGAATTCTGTTAGAACCTGTCAGCATCTCCTGAAGGCAGTTTAGTTATGACAACAACCAAAAGCAGAAAATTAGAGCTGTAATTTGAAGGAAGACCGTCTGTAGCGACTTTAGAGAGCTAATGTTATTTATGCTGTAAAAAAAAAAAAAAAAGTCCAATAAAATACCACAATAATAATAATAATGAGTTCTTGTGATTGGTAATTGAACAGCCCCATGGTTCATAAGATAGGAATAAATGAATATTCAGAAGGCGATTAACTACAGAATTAATGCCGGACAGGGTGATTAGGACCGTAATGTGAAACAAAGATTGATTGTACATTATGCCAATTCTTACAAGGCTACTTATCAAGTCAATAAGACATGAAATATTACATATTATAAAGACATAAAACTAACACAGCTATGCAAGAAATCAGTTGGCAGCATTATATTAGAATGCTGTAATTAACCAAACCAAATAAAGTGATCTGGCTGTATTGAACTGCTGGCTTTAAACAAAATAAGTGCTTTGGTTACACTTTATTTTTATAGTCCACTTCAGACATTCTACTTGCTATAATAACTTTGCATCAACATGCCAAATAATTCTCATTAGAATATTAGTAGACTGTTAGATTACACTGGAAAAAAAAAAAAAAAAAAAAAAAAAAAAGATTAATTGAATTTACAATTTTTTTTTTAAGGTAAGTGGTTTCAATCAATTTGTTTTAGCTATATTTAAATAAACACATTTAGTTGACTGACTTTCAACATATATATTTTATTTAAATGTAGCAAAAATAAATTGTTTGTAACAACTTACCTTAAAAAAAAATGTAGTAGCATTTTTTTTTTTTTTTTTTTTTTCAGTATAGGGTTAGGGTTAGTAGAATAAGTTGACATATACTTGCAAAGTTACTTACAGAATGAGTTCTCTAAGTTATCTAACAGAACGTCTAAAGTGGACTATCAAAATAAAGTGTTACCAAATTATTTTATGTGGATAAATACAATATGATAAAAATATGATCCTAGATCATTTAAAGCATATTTCCATTACAGAATGCACAGTCTTCAATGTGCAGAGACAAAGACAACCCAATATCTAATCAAAATAAATAAATAAATAAATAAATAAATAAAAACAGGCTAAAACACAAATGATAAAATCTGCAAATACCAAAGAAAATTCGAAAGAGTAATACAGAGTTATACAAAAGTAATACAGAATGAGTAAAATAAAAGTGAATTATAAATTCAGTTATTTTTTTATTTTTAAAGAAAGTTTAGAAATATTGTAGAATTTATTTACGACATAAAATAACTGTTTTCCATTTTAATATATTTTGACTGTTTTAGTCCCACTTTATATTATATATTCTTTCTTTCTTTCTTTCTTTCTTTCTTTCTTTAATATATATGACCTCAAACATTTGAAAAATAGTATACTATATTGATGTAATAAGAATACCACATTAATCTAATTTGTGATATCAAATGTTCAACCCATAACAAACACATTTGGCTCGTGCAGTGGCATGAGATTAGGGCAGGTCGATCTGGATGACTCAGAAATGGAAGACAGGGCAGGGCTGAAGGAGGAGGAATTTTTAGGAAACCTGTCCTTTAACAATCATAATATTTGCTATTCCCTTCTAATGCCACTAATGGTGTTTTAGTAAATATCCCATTTCTTGAGTAGAGGAGACTGCTTTTTGGCTAACAAGGTTATTGGCCTGTATTAGACTCGTACTCTGTCTGACCAGAATGATTTGACCAAACACGCTCCTGTGCTAAATTCCAATAACATTTATAATAGCAAACTTGCCTGCAGCACTCTACGAATAAACAAACAAATAAATAGATAGTAATGAAAGATCAACATTACATTCAGTTGTGCAGTTCTCAAGAGGCCAGCATCTCATAAATCAATCCCTCTTTTTTGCTCTTCCTCATGTCTGGTTTTAATGACCTTTCCCTCTTATCTCAATCTGATCTCTTCATCCTCAATCTCGTACAACACTTCCAATCAATCCTAAAAGCTTTTAACCGGCTAAAGCTCTATCAGTTCGGATCTGGCGGCCATCCGCCCATCATAATGAGAAGAATGGCTGACTGCCTTTCTATTGTGCAGGATCTGATAAGCAGGGAAATGGATGAGCTTCAATCTCAGGACAGGACATACAGTACTGTATTTCACTAAAGAACCTATGCTTTATTCAATAGGATTTCCTGAAAAGTGGATGGGATTTCTTTGGTAGCTTGTCAGTCCCAGGTGGGGAAGGAGCAGGCTAGTTCACTAGAGTAAAATGAGCTTGTCACAAACAACATATCAGTTTCTGATTAACATATTTCTATTTAGTAAAGCATGGTATTATATGAAGGCTACCCATTATGTGAGCAGGGGTATGGCTAAAGTCTGTTGAATGTTCAGATTTATTCAATTTGATTGACTAAAAGGCACTTGGAAAACTTGACAGAACGTTACCGTGACATTGTAGTACTGAATGGCATTTTGGTAAAGCTGAGCCATATAGCAATAATCTAACTGAAAATCTACAGTGTACATTTGCTTGTATGTATTTTTTTGTGGCGCATACTGTTGGATACATTATGTCCTGTGATTATAATGTCAAAAATATGACTCTACCGTAATAGTGCACTTCTGTACAGTTTCACTATGATGAAAAGCAAAGCATGAAAAGCAAAATCTCAATGAAAAAACAGGAAATGTTAGTCTCTGGCCAAACCATATACAGAGGCATACTGTTTATTATAATTACATGTTTGACTTACAAGAAATCACAAAACGGCAGGGACGGATTGGTCTATATTGTACTTTATAAAACTGACTAGAGACATTTTTGTAAGGGGAAATAAAACATTTAGGACAAGTCAAGTGTTTGCTTGAAGCACCAATGGCCCATATGAGAGCGACCTCATTAATTCACAGTGGACTATAAAAGGATCCACTCTAAACATCAGGCTCTTTCCTGGAAGCCACTTCTGGAAACTGTGATTGACATGGCTGGAAAATTGTGACACAAACAGAGGGCCAAATAACTAGACTAATATACAGTTTTCCAAAACATAAAGGACAATCCTGAGACAGAAGTGCTGATTTCTAAACTGTCCTCTCATCTCTTAACATTCTTTACAATAATTTACAATGCATACAAATTGTTTTTTTTTTTTTTTTTTTTTTTTTTTTTTTTATTTAAAGTATTTTTATTTATTTATTTTTTAATTTACATCTCAAGAGGTATTTCAGTATTTTTAAACTGAAACTATAATACAATTGTAAAATACACATATATTAGGCAATATTTCTCATTACAATTTAGTAATTTAGTAAAACTTGATGTAACTAAAACAAACAAAAAAAAACAACAACAACAAAAAAATTAATCTTAAAAAAATGATATAGACATAAAAAAAAACCTACAGTGAATGACACAACAAAAAATACTACAACTTTAACTAAAATGAAAATGAAAATAAAAACTGATTTTAAATATTAATAAAAACTATAATATAGTATATCAATGATAATAAAATAATCAGGGGAGAATAACACTTAATTATCCAGAATTCTTAACCTGTGTTGAAATTCTTTGATTTACAATTCAGTAAATTCTTTCTCCTTTTAATTCATTTTAAATTCAATTCAACTTACAGTCATATGATGATAATTCTGCAATTTTGAATTTTGCACTTTGAATCAATACAGGTTTGGGATGACATGAAAGTGAGTAAATAATGACAGAGTTACCATTTATGACTGCACTACTCAAATTGCTACACTGTAATCCATAGCAAACTTTTTTTTTTTTTTGGGTGGACTCCAATGCAATTACTTTACAACCAGACAATGTTAAAACATGTAAACCAGCTCTAGTTCTAGTCATACAAACATTCCATTATGGATTCAATTTAACAGAAACAACATGAACAAGTTTGTTAGTTCATGACATGAGCTGGAATGACAGCATTTAATTTTGATGATTGTCATGCCTTGTTCCTTTAACTTACTGGAGGTCTAATCTTGCTTGTTTTACTTATATTCAATAAAACGCTGTCTACTGAAGTGTATACGTACTGAATACCCCCCCCCCACCCCCCCCACCCCCCCCCCCCCCATGAACAGAGGGGTCCCTTGTACTCCAGAGCTGAAATTATGGTGGAGACAAACACATTGCACCGCAGTCAAAGTCTGCCTACATCATACAACTCCAACAACCAAAATATTCTTCTCAAATCAGCAGCATAAATGTCATTCGTTTTCAGTTGAAACCCCAGCTTCACCTAAAATCCTCACAGCAGACAGCGAACACTCAATATAGCCATGATTACACTGTGATTATTGTAGGATGAATGAGGTATTCACATCTTTATTTTGGTATCTACATATATTTAGGCCTGATTTTTTTATTTATTTTTTTTATATATATGTATATAAATCTACTTCACTTAAACATAATGATAATTATGAATATTGAATTATGTAAGAACACTTCAAAATGAGACCTGCGAATTTCTGTAAAGTTGGATCTCTCCAAGCCATTTGCAGATTAGTGCACAATAGGGAAAAAAAAAAAAAAAAAAAAAAAAAAAAAAAAAATTATATATATATATATATATATATATATATATATATATATATATTGTCCAGTCACTATTCTTTAAAAAGATGAATAAATTAAAAATATCTCTGAATAAATTTTAGTGCCCCTATTAAGCTGTCACTTTTCATTTGACTCTTGCTTGTGCACATTCCCACAGTATGCATGTGTGAAAGGATGAGTTTTATTTATTATGGTTTTTGATTCATTAGAATCTGTTTCCGTTTTAATGTTTGCATATTTCAAATGGGAAGACACGCCCACTGGCGTCGAGCGGCGTTGTGACATTGATCACACCTGGCGGCTCAATCTTTGAGGTGCATTCTAGCGGAGGCCCAGTGGCTTTATAAGAAGCAAGTCTGAGTGTGGCATGGTCATTCCGCTCTGATGTGTGTTCCTGTTTTGTGGGCCGTAAAGGTCCAGGGGCCTATATGTCCTGTCGCTTTCCCCTGGGATGTGTGTGTACGAAGTGACGAGCGCAGGTAGCGTAAAGCTTACTGTAGTCTAAGAATGAGGTGTGGCCTGAGAGCACTAGCTGTTGCTTCATATCCCTGTATCTACGGCTGCTTCTTATACCGGTTTTATCTACGGCTGTTCATACTGCTGTTCTATATACTGTCAGATCCTACTGTTTCTTTGTCTTGTGCATACAGCTGACTGTGTGGCCGTCACGGTGCTGAACCGTTGCTCTCCCGAGTGTTTGTATATCTATTTTATTCAGTCAATCTGTATGATACAGTTGTGATGAAACCATGGACATTTTTGTCTATTGTGCAAGTCTATTAAACCAACACGCTTGTATTTTGGTTTATTGAAACAGTTTGATTGATTTTTAAATATTATTAATTGTGATTGTGTTTTGATTGTGTGTGTGTGTGTATGTGTGTGTATTTTCTTTCTTTTTATTTTTCTTTTGTTTTGTAAGTGTCTTGGTCAGTGAGCATATATATCCACAGGTGAATGCCTGATGAGCTGTAATACTGGATCTTAACAGAAGGGGAGAGTGTATTTGGTGTTTTTTTGGTATAGTTTCTTTTCTTTTTAGTTTGTCATTTGCTTTAAGAATCTTTATGCACTGATGTGCTGTGTGGTTTGTCCCTTCTGTTAAAGTTAGATTTATTATGGTCTCTTTGTAACTGTGGGTACTTAATTGGTAAAATGTTGGCGAGACCCATTTTTAGCATGTTTTAGAATGAATGATTTTTGTGTGAAATGTCATTTTGGTAAGTCACGTCTCTTGCTCATTTAGTAGAATCGAACCTGTGTTTCCTTGTAGTACCTGAGGGTGCGTAGTATTTCCCTGGGTGCAAGTCCTAGGGTGGCGTAGTCATCTCTCCAGTGTTATTGTTTCTGTTGCGTATCGCCACGTTGCTACACATGGAAAAAAAAAAAAAAAAAAGATAACTGAACTTTGTTCAAATCAGTGTTGTTATTGTTAATTAAAACTAAAAATAAAATAATTGAAATTAAGCTGCATTAAAATAAAATAATAAACTAATTTAAATCAAGATTAAATAAAAAAATAAAATATGTACAAAGAAAAACAGCTTAACTTCAGTTCCCCTTTCAGTCGGTCACTCCGAGTCACGTCGGATGACCGACGAAATTGGGATCTCGCCAGAGAGACCAATCCACTTCGAGTGTAACTAAACGAGCCAATGGACATTGGCATGCGATTATTGCATCCAGCTGCCGCTGATCACAGCGTGAGCATAAGAGGCAGCTGATGCACCGCATCAATTATCCTTTCGCTTCGGAGCCGAGCGGTAGTGAAGCTACTGCTCCCTTTCCCAAGAAGAGTGTTCTGTGAACGAGTGCGGGCGTTACGGTGCAGCAGCGGTGGTCACGGTGTCCGGGAGAGCAGAATCATCTTCCCGCTGGCAGCCACACTTGGAGTGTGCGGTGGCCAAACTCCCCTGCGTGCTTCAGCACCTCAAAAAAAAAAAGAGCATTCTAAGAGCAAATTTCTCTAAGAGAGTACACAGGTGATCGCGTCTTTTTAAAGACGTCTTATCACCCGTGCGTTTCTGGCTGTGGTCGCTTCCTGGCGCCTCAGGACGGTCACGATTGCTGCCTCACGTGTCTGGGCATTCAGCACGCTGAGGAGGCTTTCGTGGATGGCTCATGTTCTTCTTGTGGGGACATGACCATCTCGGAGTTGCGTCTTAGACTCCGCTATGTCAAACATGGCGGAGTCCCTCTGCCTCTGCCACGGTCCAGCGTGCGCGCCGCTGGGTCCGGTGGGGGCAGAGGTGATCTGAGGATTACGGTGAGGGCTTCCCCAAGTGGAGCTCCTCGCCCCTCAAGCACTCCGCAGCCGGTGGAGCTGCCGAAGGAGCGTGCTGGGCCCTCTGCTCGGGGTGCACCAGGCGTCTCCTTCGGTGGTCCCCCTGACGACCAGATGTCGATCACTGCATCGGAGGGCGGGCCCTCTCTCTCCGGGGATGACGACTCGGCTGCGCTGCCCCCTTCGGGTGTGGTAGCGTTGTCCGAGCCAGACCCAGAGATGACGGCCATGCTTTCCCGGGCCGCCGAGAATGTCGGGCTCGTGTGGAATCCACCACCGCGTCCCGATCCTTCGAGGCTGGACGAGTGGTTTCTCGGTGGGGGTCGCGCTGGTTCTCAGCGCCCCCCTCCGGTGCCATTCTTCCCGGAAGTGCACGAGGAGCTGACAAGATCGTGGAGGGCACCTTTCACTGCCCGAAACAAATCTTGTAGTTCTTCCGCTCTCACCACCCTCGGTGGTGGAGCCGCTTTGGGGTATGCGGGCATCCCCTCGGTGGAACGGTCTGTGACCATGCAACTATGTCCAACAGCCGCTTCCACCCTGCGGGGTGATCCGTGTCTCCCCTCACGGGCCTCTAAGTATTCGTCAGGTCTAACTGGCAGTGCTTATAGAGCCTGTGGGGAGGCGGCTTCCGCCCTCCACGCTATGGCGTTGCTGCAGGTCCACCAGGCCAAAGCACTGAAAGACCTGCACGAGGGTGGTCACGACCTGGCGGTTCTACATGAGCTGCGCGCTGCGACGGACCTCGCGCTACGAGCGACGAAGGTGACCGCACAGTCTCTGGGTCGTGCGATGTCCACGTTAGTGGTCCAGGAGCGCCATCTCTGGCTGTGTCTTGCTGACATGAGAGAGCTGGAAAAGGCACAGTTCCTGAATGCTCCCGTGTCACAGACCGGCCTTTTCGGCGACGCTGTCGAGAGCTTTGCCCAGCAGTTCTCGGCAGCCCAGAAGCAGACTGAGGCGATCAAACACATCATGCGCCGGAGGAAACCTGCTGCTTCCACTCCGGCTGCAGCCCCTCAGCCTGCTCGTCGCCGTGGGCGCCCCCCTGCGGCCGCCCCCGCTCCCGCGCAGCCGCAGCAGCCTTCCACCAGGCCGCGTCGTGGAGCCGGTCGCAGGCAGGACGCCCAGCCCGTCCAGGCCCCCGCCAAACCTGGCGGCAAGCGCAAGTGCAAGAGGCCCTGAGACGGGCGACCCAGAGATGGAGGAGACTGCTCTTCGGGAGATGGTGACCGCACCACTCCCTCCCCCGGTGGAGGGCCGGGTGGAGAATCCTGTGTTTCAGTTTGTTTTTGTTCCGCCGCTGGCCCAGCAGCCAGCGGTACCCAACACATCAGTAAAAGAGCGGTTTCCTCAATCTCTGGGTCTCAAGAGGAGGAGAGTGGTGATCCGTGCATCACAGGATCGCATCCCTCCTCCTCTCTCGCCAGCAGGCAGCAGGTGGTTGCCCAAGAGCACCCCTCCTGCCCATTCGTGGAACCAGGTAAGGGCAGTAGCACTCCATTCCCCGCTTCAAGTCGTCAAACGCCGGGCTGTCACAAGCCTCAAGCCGGGTTCCTGTGTCTCCTCCCATGCAAGGAGAAATCAGGTGAGTGCTACACTACACACCCAGACCCCGCCCCCTGCCGTCACAGGCCAGGCCGTCACAGGCCCTGGGGCCGGTCCCTGTGTTCCACCTCGCTGCCCCACCGCGGGCATGTCGGTGGGCCCGTTGGTTCCACTGGTGCGGTCTCTCGGAGCCTGGTTAGCGCTCCCCAGCCCGTCCCGGTGGCTCCTGCGGACCATCAGACTCGGCTATGCGATTCAGTTCGCCCGGCGTCCCCCCAAGTTCAGGGGCATCCGGTTCACGTCAGTCAAAGCCGTCGATGCCCCTGTCTTGCGCGCGGAGATTGCAGTCCTACTGGCGAAGGATGCAATAGAGCCGGTCCCTCCAGCCGATATGAGGTCGGGGTTTTACAGCCCTTACTTCATTGTGCCCAAGAAAAGCGGTGGGTTACGACCGATCTTGGATCTGCGAGTTTTGAACCGTGCACTTCACAAGATGCCGTTCAAGATGTTGACGCAGAAACGCATTTTTGGATGCGTCCGTCCCCTAGATTGGTTTGCAGCGATCGACCTGAAGGACGCGTACTTTCATGTTTCGATTCTTCCGCGGCACAGGCCATTCCTGCGATTCGCGTTCGAAGGTCGGGCGTATCAGTACAAGGTCCTGCCCTTCGGGCTGTCCCTCTCGCCTCGTGTCTTCACCAAAGTCGCAGAGGCGGCCCTTGTTCCCCTGAGAGAACAGGGTGTGCGCATTCTCAACTACCTCGACGACTGGCTCATACTTGCACAGTCTCGAGAGCTGTTGTGCGCACACAGGGACCTGGTGCTCAGGCACCTCAGCCAGTTGGGCCTTCGGGTCAATTGGGAAAAGAGCAAACTCGTGCCAACGCAGAGGATCTCTTTTCTCGGCATGGAGTTGGATTCGGTCAACCAGACAGCACGCCTCACCCAGGAACGTGCTCAGTCGGTGCTGAACTGCCTCAAGACCTTATCAGGCAGGACAGCGGTCCCACTGAAACTCTTTCGGAGGCTCCTGGGGCATATGGCTGCAGTTGCGGCCATAGTTCCGCTCGGTCTGCTCCATATGAGACCGCTTCAGCACTGGCTCCATGGCCGAATCCCGAGGTGGGCGTGGAAACGCGGTACTCACCGGGTTCAGATTACACCGGCCTGCCGCAAGACCTTCAGCCCGTGGTCAGATCCTTCGTTCCTTCGGGCAGGAGTGCCCCTGGAGCAGGTATCCAGGCATGCTGTGGTATTCACGGATGCCTCGGCCACCGGCTGGGGTGCCACGTACAACGGGCACGCAGTATCAGGGGTTTGGACGGGCCCCCTTCTGCGTTGGCATATCAATTGCCTCGAGTTGCTGGCAGTACGCCTTGCCCTGTGCCGCCTCAGAGGGCGCCTTCGGGGCAGGGACGTTCTGGTCCGTACGGACAACACTGCGACCGTTGCCTATATCAACCGGCAAGGCGGTTTGCGCTCCCGTCGCATGTCGCAACTCGCCCGCCACCTCCTCCTCTGGAGTCAGAAGCATCTGAGGTCCCTTCGTGCCATCCACATCCCAGGAGTGTTCAATCAGGTGGCCGACGAGCTGTCTCGAGCGGCACTTCCTGGGGAGTGGAGACTCCATCCCCAGGCGGTCCAGCTGATTTGGAGTCGGTTCGGAGTTGCTCAGGTAGACCTGTTTGCATCTCCAGAAACCACCCACTGCCAGTGGTTCTACTCCCTGTCCGAGGCAACGCTCGGCACGGATGCACTGGCACACAGCTGGCCCCAGGGCTTGCGCAAGTATGCGTTTCCCCCAGTGAGCCTGCTAGCACAGACATTGTGCAAGATCAGGGAGGACGAGGAGCAGGTCCTGTTAGTGGCTCCATATTGGCCCAACAGGACCTGGTTCCCGGAACTCATGCTCCTCGCGACAGCCCCTCCCTGGCCAATTCCTCTGAGGAAGGATCTGCTTTCTCAGAGACGGGGCACCCTCTGGCACCCGCGTCCAGACTTGTGGAAACTTCATGTGTGGTCCCTGGACGGGACGCGGAGGTTCTAGGTGACCTGCCCCAGGAGGTAGCGCTCACTATCGCTTCAGCACGAGCACCGTCCACAAGACGGGCCTATGCGCTGAAGTGGAACCTGTTCGTCGAATGGTGTTCCTCTTACCAGGAGGACCCCCGGAGATGTTCGATCAGAGCCGTGCTTTCCTTTTTGCAACAGGGGTTGGAGCGTAGGCTGTCCCCCTCCACCCTTAAAGTATATGTTGCTGCTATTTCTGCCCACCACGACCCCATAGAGGGGAGGTCGGTGGGGAAGCACGATCTGGTCGTCAGGTTTCTTAGGGGGGCCAGGAGGTTAAATCCTCCGAGGCCTCCCTCCCTTCCCTCTTGGGATTTGGCTTTGGTGCTAAGAGCCCTACAAACTGCCCCCTTTGAGCCATTGCAGTCAGTCGAGTTGAAGTTTCTTTCTATGAAAACCCTACTCCTGACTGCATTGGCCTCAATCAAGAGGGTGGGGGACCTGCAGGCATTTTCGGTCGACGAGTCGTGCCTTGAGTTTGGGCCGGCTGACTCCAGTGCAACACTGAGGCCCCGGCCCGGCTATGTGCCCAAGGTTCCTACCACGCCCTTCAGGGACCAGGTAGTGAGCCTGCAAGCGCTGCCCCTGGAGGAGGCAGACCCAGCCCTAGCTTTGCTCTGTCCTGTACGCGCACTGCGTCAGTACGTGGATAGAACTCAGAGCTTCAGGACCTCAGAACAGCTCTTTGTCTGTTACGGAGGACAGCAGAAGGGGAAGGCTGTCTCCAAGCAGAGGATGGCCCACTGGATAGTGGATGCCATCACCTTGGCCTATGAAGCACAAGGTGTGCCCTGCCCGCTCAGGTTGCGTGCTCACTCCACTAGGGGTGTCGCATCGTCCTGGGCGCTGGCTCGTGGTGCCTCGCTAGCAGACATCTGTAGAGCTGCGGGTTGGGCGACTCCCAACACGTTCGCTAGGTTTTATAGCCTACGTGTCGAACCGGTTTCCTCCTGTGTTCTCACCTCAAACGGGTAGTGGCACTGAGAGGGCCGGCTCGGAGTCGGCTTGCGGCGTCCTTACGCCTAAATTCTCCAGAGAGTTCCTTAACCAGGCAAACCCTGTTGAGTCCTCCAGCACTCCGGCGTCCGGACACGGCGGAGCGTCCGGCGCCAGGCCTTCAGCCAATGAATTCTTGAAATCTGGTGCGAGGCTAGTGCCCATATGAGAGACCCTGTCGGGATCCCATATGTGTATTCCACGGTATTCTTATTGGAGCCGTGTTTCCCCTGGCGGACCACGTTCTGCCATCTCTAAAGATGCAGCCTGAGCCATCTCAGAGACTTCCATGTGCAAAAGGGCCCTCTGGGTTACTTCACATGTTTGAATGTCACTTAAACCCCCTTTGGGAGGAGGTGACTCCACAGTGTGCCTCTTCCAAGTGGAAGGGCACGCTTCCCAGTGTTATCCTAGTCCTACTGTTTGGGTTACTCAAGGAACACCAGTAGTTGACCTTCTCTGTGTAGAGCCCGGTCCTATCGTCTGCCTTATAGGAAGGGTCAGGAGCCCTACACAGGGCACTGGAAGGGGCAGCTCCTGTGGCGCTTTGGTAGGGATCCCAATTTCGTCGGTCATCCGACGTGACTCGGAGTGACCGACTGAAAGGGGAACGTCTCGGTTACGTATGTAACCCTCGTTCCCTGAAGGAGGGAACGGAGACGTCACGTCCCGTCGCCACAGTCGCTGTACCACCGCTGAGCTGCCGGGTCGCCGGCTCGGCTCCTCAGCGAAAACATAATTGATGCGGTGCATCAGCTGCCTCTTATGCTCACGCTGTGATCAGCGGCAGCTGGATGCAATAATCGCATGCCAATGTCCATTGGCTCGTTTAGTTACACTCGAAGTGGATTGGTCTCTCTGGCGAGATCCCAATTTCGTCGGTCATCCGACGTGACGTCTCCGTTCCCTCCTTCAGGGAACGAGGGTTACATACGTAACCGAGACGTTAGTTGCCAACTTAAACATTTCATTTTTGTATTATATTTTGTTTTTATTTTATGTTGTGCATATAATTCATTATTTTGTATATATTTTTAATTTATATTTAATCATTTTTAAAAAATAAATAGATAATTCATTTGAAATAGTAGAACTGAAGGAGGATGTTAAAGAAACATTTTCCTCAAACCATTATCATTACATTAACATATATGTGACCCTGGACCACAAAACCAGTCATAAGGGTAAATTTTTTGAAATTGAGATTTATACATCATCTGAAAGCTGAATAAATAAGCTTTCCATTGACGTACAGTTTGTTAGGATTGGGATATTTGGTCGAGATACAACTATTTGAAAATCTGGAATCTGAGGGTGCAAAAAAACATCAAAACATTGAGAAAATCACCTATAAATTTGTCTAAATGAAGTTCTTAGCAATGCATATTACTAATCCAAAATGAAGCTTTTATATATTTACGGTAGGGGATTTACAAAATATCTTCATGGAGCGTGATCTTTACCTTATATCCTAATGATTTTTGGCATAAAAGAAAAATCGATAATTTTGACCTATACAATGTATTTCTGGCTATTGCTACAAATATACCCGTGCTACTTAAGATTGGTTTTGTGGTCCAGTGTCACATATTATTAAATATAATTTAAAACTTTTATTTAAAAATTACAAAATGTAATGAAAAATCATTTATACAAAATAATGAAAATTACATGTATAAAATAAAAACATAAAAACAATATGTACAAAGAAAAACAGATGCAAGACAACATACAGAAGAGGTGCGAGTACACAGATGTATATATAAATATTGCACATGAAAATTACATTGTGCAGTGTCTGATAAATTAAGTTAAGCTGAAGTAGTAAATACTAAAAAAGTACTAAAACTGAAATAAAAATGAAATAAACAACAAAACTTAAACTAAGACTACTACAAATTACAAAAAACACATAGAACTTACTAAAACAAATTAAATTAAAACGAAATCTGTAAATATAAAAATGCCAAGTCAAAATGTTTTGATGGTGCATGTCTGAAAACATACTAAAATAACACTGGCTATAATAAGACATTTCATAAAACAAATGACAGCACAAAACATTTTTAAAGCTACAGGAAAATATTTCAATTAAAGGTACAGAGTAATGAAATAATCAGAATTGATATTTGTGAAAACTGATTATCGTACAATATTTTAATTTTTCAGTTTCTCTCAGTTTTGTTTAAAAGTCAAAGCAGGGAAGGAGCTGCAAATTTGCTATTAGCTAAAGCTAATACAGAGCATATACAGAGCATCTGCTACATGGAATAATATGTTATTTTGTATTGCCCCGTCAAGAAAAAATGATTAGCACATGTAAAAGACAACAATGTTTCCAAACTCCATTTCCCATCAAACCACTTGCCATACCTTATAAAATATGACTCTTGTTTAACTCCACCCCAAGCGTATGATTTGGCCTCTTCATAACCTTTAACCTGTGCTAACAAAACGTATAAGATCCAAACAAACAATCTACGAAATCACATCTCATTTTCTGCCTGGCGAAACATAACGTTATACCAAAAAACACACACACTGAGCGCATGAGCTGTCACATCGCGTGCCCCGTCTGAGGTAACTGCCATTTTCTTTTTCCAGTGAATTCTCCTCCCTGTCTGCACCCTGCAGAAATAACTGACCCTCACAATCACAGGGAAATTTAACGCTTGCTTGTCAACAAATCTGACGGTCACTTTTTCCTAGCGCTCGACTTCATGTCCGAGAGTGTATTTGAAGGCCGTCTTGTCAGGACCTGGATTTTGTGTCTCAGCGAACACTTTACACCACACACGCATCATGTTATCTGTCCGGAGCCACAACACGCTGGCATCTCTTCCACTTCAACACCCAAAGTTCTGCAGGGTCATCTTCCGGAGGGCTGCAGCGCCTCGTCACCTGATCCGGCGTCTCACGGTTCTGTCGCTGTTCTGAAACAACCCTTGGTCCTGCTCTGCTCAGGCAGAAACACAGCTGATGGATGCGCTGAGACATCATGGTGACCCACGGCTCACCCCTCTCATGTGCTGCTGTTTTACTCATGAGAACTACCCAAACTAGCCTTGACCGGCTACCTGCTGACAGTCAGAATTAAACTACGCCTGTACCTACCACAAAACCAGATTTAACCAGATTATTTGTGCAGCATTTAATATAATGCTATTTCATTTAATTATTTGTTTTTAGAATTTTGTATTAACTGATTTTTAAGGTTGGGTTGTTTTTGGGATTGCATTTATTTGTAGGTATAATTTGATATCATTTGAATATGTTTTTTCCAAGGTTAGAGACAGGTTCCTTGCGGGTTGTGTGAGCTCTATTGGCTCTGGCAGGTGAAGCATAGAGCCCGGAGGGGAGCCACTTTATGGGTGATGAGCAAAGGACACAGAGGTCAAAATCATGGAGGAGAAACATACCAGGGTCACTGCCGAATCACAGTCATCACAATGAAACAGAGACAAGAGCTTTCTTATTCCAGCACAGCAAACCGGCTTCAGCTCTTAAGTACTCGGCTGCTGTACGAACACAGCAAAATATAACAATATACCACATGAAAACATAAATCATATATACACGGCATACATAAATAAATAATACACACACAGAGATATTTTAAACAGTATGTTAAATGCAATATTTACTGGAAATATAAACACTTTGCTATATGACAGATATTTAAAAAGCTTAAAATAAAATTTAACATGGGAAATTTAGAATTATTTGTTGTTACTAATTTTGCAGTATAATAATCATATGTATCTTTACTCGCTGCTTAATGAAATATTGGATTTGAAATGAAACTGTAACTGTTGCAAATGTATTATTATTATTATTATTGTGGTTGTGTTTCATGCTATGTTCATATGTGTTATGTTCATAATATACAGTATATTATTATGCATGTAGTAAAAACATAATATTTTATGTTTCTTAAAAAAACAAAAAAAAACAAAAGGTAAAACTTTTCTTAGAGCCTTTATGTATAATGCATTATAAAATTAGATTTAATGCATTAATTATGCCTTGTAATGCACCTTATAATCCATTGTACAGTCTCATGAACCACATTTAATACATTATGATACTTATCAATTCATTGTTATATTATGCATTTTAAATTCTTTTATAATTATTTATGACAAGATATAATGTATTACAATGCACATTATGAATAATTACAATGCATTATACCCTTTAATAACCCTTTGTAACCCTTAATAATGCATTATACATAAAGACTTTAAGTAAAGTGTTACCGAATAATAATAATAAAAATAAAATGCTAAATTAAAAGTTCAATTAAATAATTCCTTTCTTCTTATATATATATATATATATATATATATATATATATATATATATATATATATATATATATATATATATTGGATTTGAAGTGAATATATTTATGGAACTGTTATAAATCTGTTATTTCTTTTGTGCATGTATAAAACAAAAAATATTGTATTTTATAAGTAAAAATATTGTATTTTATAAATATATATATATTGCTAAATTAAAAGTAAATTAAAAATGTTTCATGTCTTTAGTGAGTCTGTAATCAATGGCACAGCAGATTTGCATCTATAAAGGCCAGTGAGGGGCCTGTAAGGGTCTGCTCATTGCGCAGTGTCAGTAGTAATTAGACAAACTGGTAAAAGTTTCCTAATGACCATCAAAAACATAATATGTCAATGGCGACTCACTCAGTCAGACATCAGCCCAAGGGACCCTGCGTGACAAGCCAACACATGAAGAAGAAAACTGTGGAAAGTACATTATTTTTTAGAGCCACTTCTGAGTGGTTTATATCACATTCATGTTTATGTACATATTATTGTGTGCATTTCTATTTACTGAAACTGAATGTTTTTCCTAAACACACACACACACACACACACACACACGCACACACACACACACACACACATGCACACATACACACTTAAACTAAAGTGGTTTTTCAGTGAGGAAAAAGGCAAAACCTACAGTGACATCCAAATGACAGAAAGCAGGCGGCAGCTTTTAAAATGGACGGACGGGCTTAATTATTTACAAAGTGCGTATGAATTATTCCAAGTGAAATGTCAAGCAGCAGGACACCAATAACTTTTCCTCTCAGCCAGTCTCGCAATAACATGACAAAAAATCGCAGCAAAATCATTTTAATTGGATTCACTCTACCCAACACGAAGTGCCGATGATGAATATCCTTTTAAAGAAATTCATGAAAGACCAAGTGTCTACAACAAGAAATGCAAAGAAATCTGATGTGTGGAAAAGAGACAGGAGGGCTTTGTAGGGGTGCTAGTTTGGTATGTGTGGTCTCTGGGTTTTCAAATAATCTCTAAAATAAAAAAAATAAAAAAAACTGAAATCTGAGATTATAATTAATTTGAAGAAGTGAAGGAGGTTGTTAAAGAAACATCTTCAATCCATTACCATTATATAAACATATTATTAAATATAATTTAAAATCTTTATTTAAAAAAATATAGAATAATATTAAAAATCATATATGTAAAATAATATTAAAATGAAAATTATATGCACAAAATAAAAAAACAAAAAACAAATATAAAATAAAAAAATAAATTACAACAACATACAGAAGAGAGTACACAGATGTATATATAAATATTGCACATGAAAATTATACTGTGCAATGTCTGATAAGTATTGCAGTGTGAAAATACTTTATGAGGCAGTGCTAACTGTTCACAAGAGAAGCTGCTCTTATGAACTATTCAAGGATAGGATGACTTGCAGCACCTGAAATTATTTGTTGCTTTTCTATTTTTTTCTTTTTACTACTTTTTCTCCCTGCATCCTTTGAACGTCATAAATGTGCCAAAACATGTTTTGCAGCGGATATAAAAAACAGCAAAAATAATGATAAAAAACAAAACAAAAAAAAAAAAAACAATGACACTGATCAAATCAACTCCATCACTGACCACAATACCGCAATACAGCAGCTTGTTGTCATATTACACGTTCATTCATATGCAAAACACATTTTAGGGTTTCCGACCACATGTGTTGTGGGTGCAGCCTGTGTGTTATCTGAGACTTTACAAAACCCCTTCCTGTCATCTGCCAAACTCTATCACTCACATCCACCATCCCTTCATCTGCCGACGGTCAAACGCTAATGAACGATTCCTTTAATCAAATTGATAAATCATGAAGGGTCAATCAAGCTGGCCCCACGGAAACCAAAAAGACATCATCCATATGATTCATGTGGTAAGTAAAAAAATGTTATCGATGTTAGCCATCTAAAAGATGATTCATAACAGCCGAAATGCATTGTTTTTGTACAAAAAAGTTGAAATCTCCTTGCAATTCTATTGCCCTCTGTTTCTCTGCCTTGATCTCGGCTACAGGACCATAATCAGGTCTGTTTCACATAACTGCCGATTACGGTAAAGCTCAGATCCGGTTTCAGCGCTGAGGAGCGAGAGGGGGGCACGGAGGGGCTGAGAGAGATGGAGGGAGTGATAGAGGAAGAGATGAACAGGGTAGGGTGGTGTAGGGGGAGGCGCTGTGCACATCTTGGCTTCAGCAGCGACACAGAGATGACAGGTCGCCTGAAGACACTTCCATTTTAGCTACTATTCACTCACTCCAACCACTGCACTTTGTTTGAACCCGAGAGAGAAGGAAAGAGACAGAGGCGACATTCACAGAGCAGCAGAATACTGTTGTCAGACCTGTTTTAAAGTGCTAAATACAGCCATGTTCACACATAGATTGCTTACAAAGAGTGTAATCTACATTTTGAGAGAGAGAGAGTAAGGTTAATGTGTTGTGTGAAATGAACCACACAGGACAGCTGTCTGTCACATCATGCGGTGTGATGCATCACACACACTTGACTCTGTTTTCACATGAGGTTCCACTAATTTACAAAGACAAAGATGTGAGTGCCGCGTCATCTGAAGGTTTTTGAACCAGTGGTATGCAAAGTGTCCCCAGGTGGTACACAACAATTCTACTGAAAATATTAAGAGTTTATACATTTAATTTAAAAATAAAAATTAACAGCTATTAAAGCTGTACACACACACACACACACAGCTATAAGAGCTGTAAATACATAGGAGATTATAAATGTATATATATATATATATATATATATATATATATATATATATATATATATATATACATATATATTAGGGCTGTCAAAGTTAACGCTAATTCATTTTAACGGCACTAATTTTATTAATGCGCAATTAACGTAGCGCACATTTTCTGTTTGACCCGTGGCCTAACCCGTAGTTGGGGAAATGGAGATGCACAGTGTTGCCAACTTAACGACTCCTTTAGTGACTTTTTTCTACCCCCTCTTCAAAAAAGCGCCTAGCGACAAATCTTTAGGGTCTGCCCAAACCTTATTTAGTTTCTTGCTGTCCCAGCGCGCGCACACACACCTCTTTCTCTCTCTCTGCGTCTGCTCAGTTCAGCGAAGCGGTGGAGAGGAGCTGGGCTTTTAGTTAAACACAGATATTATGTTGCTTCTCTAATTTTACATGCAAGTATAGCCGAAATCACAGAACAGCTATTGTCATTATCTTATGTGTATTTGATTTCATCAGATGGCGGCTTGATTATCAGGATTTTTGTGCAGATTAACGTCTTGGAAGGGAGAGCTGGTTATGTAGCCTACTCTTAATGGGTCACTATTTCATATTCATTCCTTTGTCTGACAACAGAAACCGTAAAATATATCAATGAAAACTGTTTTATTGAGAATTTAGCTGCATCAAAATACAGTATGTGAGCACAGAGAGGCAAACAAATCTAATAATAAATAATAATTGTACATTTTGCATGTTCAGAAGAAGTGAGCTGCCCTGTCCTTGTAAATAACGTAAACAGACTTGTGTAAGTAAATTGCTCAGTGCAAAGAAAGAGCAGTAATGGGAACCTGGTATTTATTTTTCATGCGTGTAATAGACATGAACAAGTTCTTTGAAAAACATCTATGACCTTTGAAACATGTCTAGTCTTCATGCTCTGTTGACTATGGTTTCAATAAAAATAAACATACATTTGCATAAAGCAGCCATATTTGTCCATGCCCATGTTGATTAGAGTATTAAAAACTTGAAAAGTATTAAAGGTACATTTAGAACAAATAAAAATGTGTGATTAAGTTGTGATTAAACACGAGTTAACTCATGACAATCATGCGATTAATCGCGATTAAATATTAGTGCTTTCAAATGATTAATCGTGATCAGTTGCATCCAAAATAAAAGTTTTTGTTTACATATATGTATGTGTACTGTGTATATTTATTATGTATATATATTTATATATATAAATACACACACATACAGTATATATTTTGAAAATATTTACATGCATATACATTTATATATTTATATTCTTATATTTTATATTATATATAAATATATTTAATATATTAACAAAACATGTTTTTCTTAAATATATACATGCATGTGTTTGTATTTATATATACATAATAAATATATACAGTTTATAAACATTTCTTGTCTAAATAATGTTACCTTTTAATCTGAGGTGGTACTTAGTGTCAACGGAGACCCACTGAGGAAAATAATTTCAGATATGAATAAGTGTTCAAATGGATTGCTTTTAAATAATAATAATAATACATATTTTAAAAAAAAAACATTTAATAATTTAAAGTCAGATAATTAAGATTTAGTATTTTTAAATTAAATTAAACTAAATTACATTTAAAAACATAACATCTTAATCATCTGACTTTAAATATGTTTTATTATTATTATTATTATTATTATTATTATTATTATTATTATTATTATTAAATGCTATGTTCTGATTTACTCATTTATGAATTTATTATCTTGAGTCTTCCAGTGTTATTGAAGTTAAAAGAAGTCCAACCTTTAAAAATGTGTCAATAAACAAGTCACTGTTGCATGTGCACTTAGTCAAAATGAAAAAGTAGAACAAGGAAACAAGGAAAGACAAAGAGCCTTTTTATTTTGTCATTCCTCGTTCTGTCTGCCATAATCTGTTTTAATGAGGACATCTATTGAGATGTGGGCTGGGCAATTGCCCTAAAGAGTCATCAAATAAAAACAGAGGAAAACAAATGAAGGTAATCAGTGAAAGGAAAGAGTGAGAGAGGGAACTGAACTTTCTTTGCAGGTTCTCAGGGAGAAAGAGCGAGAGAGAGAGTGAGAGAGAGAGAGAGAGAGAGAGAGAGAGAGAGAGAGAGAGAGAGAGAGAGAGAAAATGAGGAGCGAGAGTCTGTAATAGTATGAGACAGAACCAGCATTTCCTTTCATCTCTCGAGGGCGACTCTGACAGAAACAATTCTCGTATCTCCTGGCCCTGTTTTCAAGCAGGCGCAATGTTTACGTACAAGTACATTTCTCCTCTCAATTTGTTCTCTCTATCTCCTCTCACGCAGCATTAACTGAAGATGAGAAACAACCGGGCCGAATTGAGAAGAAAAAGTGAGAGAGAAAAAGTTTTCCTCGTGAACGGTAATCCAGAGCTAAAGCGTCTACGTGCTTCGCCTTCATAATGTGACTAGACGTTTGATCATGGCTGCTGATTGGTGGAGAATCAGCTGAATTTTCTCCCTAATCAGGTTTAGAAGCGTCTGATGTAACCTAAGAAATTCCTGAGAGCGAGCGAGGCACGATAATGTAAACGTGAACACTTGAAGGCAAACCGTGGATTTTTGCTGAAACTGAGAACTTACTAAACGTGCCGCCTGAGCCATGAGGTTTGAGGAAGTGATGCTAACAAATGAGAGTTTTAATGCCACACAGCTGGTGAAGTCATATTACCAGATTTATTCAGGATTATGAGATTCAATAAGAAATTTTAAACAGCCAAATTTCCCCCAGGCATGCACACACATGCCTACAGAAAATCCAGTAGCCGGGCCTGAACGGTGGTGCAATATGGGCCAAATTAGACCGCAACCCCCCCGCCCCAGGCAAGGGCTCTGGAGCAGAGCTTTCTGGAACTCAAGAGACCCCCTCCCATCCACGGCGGTCCGTCTGCCACCCTTTGTGCACAGCGACAGGGTATTTGCACCGCTGAGGAGAATGTGAGCTAATGAAAGCAAAAGCCTGTGTTCACTAGAGTATAAAATTCACATTTGGCCAGTGCAGGCTGTGCAATCTGATATTATGAGGCCGTCTGACACACACGCACATACACACACATACAGTGGCAGGGAAAAGGCTAAAAAGAGAGAAAGAGACGGATAAAAAGAAAAGCCAAACAATATTTGAAGGAATGCATCCCGGGATTTCGGCGCACGTTCTCATGTTTGGAATAAAAATATCGTACAAATGACGAACTAACTTTTGGAGTCGCGATTGCTGTCAAATCAACACAGAGGACATGGTATTAATTGTCTCAGAACAATTCTGTGATCACAAAGAGGCGCTGTGGTCATTTCAAGATGGTGGCCATGCTGGGTGACAGCGTCTCTGCTGGTGAGAATACAGGAAGAAATCGCAGCAGGAAAAATGAGGTATCGTGTCGCCATCTTGATTTTTGTGTCTGTGTGTGTGTGTGTGCGCGCATTTTAGTGGCACTTGTTTTCTCAGGTTAAAATGTGGGTCCATCAGGACAAAAAAACGAGGTCATTCAGAGGGTAACGAAGTGACATGCTAAACAGGAAGAAGCAGCATCCAATCACAGTTTAGCACTGCAGAGCGAATCTGATTGGGTGAAGACTATCACAACACAATTTGGCTTCACATGATAGGGCTGCTTCACAATGACGCATCAACCTTCAAAATATAAAATATATGTGCAAGCTTTTGCCAACATATGAATAGTGATTTTGCCACGTTTAATACTATAATGATATAATATAATGTAATGTAATGCAATATAATGTAATATAATATAATATAATAAACTTGCAATTTTTAAAACAATTCCAAAACTATTAAACCTATTCCAATTTTTTGGCCAAGACAAGTGCAATACACTCCTATTGTGCAATAAAATTCTTTATTTTCTTATGTTGTAATTCAATTCTTTATTTTGCTAGTATGTAACACAGAGTCAGAATTTGCAATTCATGTTTTTGTTGTATGTGCACTATGCGATATATGTACATTAAACTGAGGGGAAGCTATGTTAATTTCATTGTATGTATAATGAAAATAAAAGGCATTCAAGTACTTTTGTACACCCACTTTCAAAATACATACATGTAATGATATATCTGGTTTATATATACTACTTTAATATATCAAAATAAATTACTATAAAAATATTACCAACCAAAACCAGTCATTTATTACACATAAATTAACACATTTTCTGCAAGTTTATGATGCTTTGGTGTACAAAAATGAAAAGTGTGTGTTTGTTGGCTGCAGATGAAAAAAAAATAACTGCACTTGCTAAAAAAAAACAAAAAAACAAGAGTATTAAAAGATAAATCAGTAAGCCTTCCTGATAAACATGATGTCTTTTTATGGGTCTTAGGGGCTGAGTGTCAGGACAATAGAAGCACTTTTGTTCGGTTCAAAAGTTCAGTTGCATTACAAGCGCATGACCTATTTTCCATGCTGAAAGTTTGGCTTCAATCTTCCTCATTCTGCACCCTCCTCTCAATTTAATGCAACTGCACTAATCACAATAAACTAGGCCATCAGTTACCACGCCTACGCCACCAACTACATTCCAGCACTTGAAGGGCTATAAAGAAGTTATTTTGTTTATTAATGTTTCATGGTTTTACTATTTAGCACGGCAGATATCAGAAACTTTAGTTATGCAATTTTAATTTTTAAAATTAAAGTGTCAATTTTAAGTGTCAAACCTAATAATAAGAAAAGCAAGCTCCAAAAAAAAAAAAAATAAAATAAAAAAAAGGAACATGACAATGTCATGAATTGCAGCGGTGATCCTGATGGAAGTCTAGTAATGATGTATCATCAGGGATGAATTTCCATATCAGTTCAGAAGCATCAAAAGGACTCATCCACCGTTTCTCTTATGGGACGAGACTGATCTATGCAAGGATCAAAGGTTAAAAAAATCTGACCAATCAGATGAGTTATAGCGGGTTGACTTTTTTTTTATGAGACCTAAATTAGTCGGTGGTCGGGGTGAATCAGTGGGGCATTCATGAGAAGTCGGGTTGCAATTACCATCACAGAACGGCAGAAATTACAGCCATACCTTTATGATTGCAGACTGGCGGGTTACACACGGGCAGCCTCATATCAATACTACCGTTCAGGTCTGGTTTCAGGGTCACACACACATACACACTCTCATAAAGACATGGCAAGCACACACACTTTAAAAGAGTTTTTCAGTAAGTTCTTCCAGTCCATATCTGGGTCAGCGTCGCATGAGTCCGTTGAGGAGCGTAATTACAGGCCAAAAGCTGGGCTGAACATTTCTCTCTCTTTCTCTGACTCTCGTACCCTGGAGTGGGGAGCGTTGGTGCTGCACACTTTATGTAACGGGGTGAAAAACGGGCAAGTGTGTGCCTCAGGTGGGGACAGTTCGGTTGAGTGGCTCACATCACAGCGCACTTTCTCTGACCGACTGTTCCTCACCATAATGCTATCCTGACCCATTTGCGTAGCACAACACAGGCTTTATAATCATATCAAATGTTTGTTGAATTGAATTTTCAAAGGCATTCAATTATATTATCTTAATGATGACATAAAACAAATGTGTAAAACAACAAAAAATGGTAAAAATATATCTTACACACAAGACATAAAAATGTTTTTTTTTTTTTTTTTTTTTTTTTTTTTTTTTCTGATGATAGCATGATCTTTTTATTTTGGGAGGTAAAATACGTATCAAATAAACTATAAATTATTATATGATGACCACAACCTGTATATAGTTTGATAAAACTATTTAATGTACAAAAAAATGTTTATTGAGGTATTCAGCATGACAAATTGTATTTAATTTATTATTATATTATATTATATTATATTATATTATATTATATTATATTATATTATATTATATTATATTATATTATATTATATTTTAAGCTATGTATAAAACAAGTAATACATGGATAATAATTCCTTGATAACGTTTTGATTGTTGAAATAATTATTGACATATGTTATGAAATACTGATCTGTTAAATACAAATTTTTTTTCAGTCTATTGCATTTATAAATGTGTAAATAATAACAACAACAACAACAACAATAAAAATACTAATAATAATAATAATAATAATACACATTGGACATTAGCATAAATTCATCAGTATTGCATTAAATAATAATAAAAAAAAGTTTTTGAAATTCAAATCATTATTTAAATAACGTTAATATTCCATATTATATATTTCATAATATTCCACCTACTCAATATGGTAATTATGAAAATGCAGAACTCAAATTCAGGTTGTGGATAGTGTGAGAGACGAAACGTCAGTCAAATTACAAATGTCAAATTTCACATGCTTGGGTCTCAGTTGCTTGTGTGGTCAGTATGTTAACATGTAAAACGACAATGAAACTGTTATTATGCTGCGTTCCTCACTATTTTACATATTTTCCCCTCATCTCTGATTTCATATGATTGCCTGTGATGACAGTAAAAGAGCGCGTGCACTCCGCTACTCAAGAGGCTGCACTTTTGATGCTGGCTTGATTTCAGAAATGCAATGAAATGCTGATTGCTGAATCATTTCCATTGTTTATTTTAAATCTCTCATGCACTTAAAGTAAGGAGAGACTAACAGAAGCAAGACTCAGAGTGTGTGTGTACGAGAGATGTTCACGGTTACGTATCTATTTAGTGCATTATTTGTTTAGTTTAAAATTGCATTAAACATTTCAGGACAAGCTTTGAATTTTCATGCTTTGTGTAAAAATTCTAAGGTGACTGAATGTTAGTGGACCTTGTTCTCTAAACTATGAACAACAAAACTGAAAAACAAAAAACAAAGGAAAAAGATTCAATTCTGATTTTATATTATAAATTAAATTATTTTGACTTTCTACGAACTAAATATATATTTTGGACAGATGGTCTGTGCTCACAGAACTGGTCAAAAATCTCTTTTGCCTTGATCAGAGAGGTCAACAGGTGCGGTCCACCAACAACAAATGTCTTTTCCTGTTTGTCACACATCTCTCTCCTGAGGGGCCCCCAAACCACGCGTGGGTGAGAACAGCAGGAACAGACATCAAACTTGACCAAAGACCTGAAGACCAAATTCCGGCAGCTTATTTAAAACAATATTTTACAAATATTCCCACATATAGTCAGTCATTGCTTATGCAAATAAATCATTGTTTATGCCACTAGATCATAAAAAAAAAAACAAAAAAACAAAACTGTACCATGTATTTGAATATAATACAACCAGGAACTTATTCAGGAAGAAAAAAAAAAAAAAATGAAAAATGAATTGGAATAAAAGACAAAAACAAAATTATTACAGTATATAGTTTAAGACTCTGACATTTAAACTACAACCTAAACATAAATGCATATTATGTTACTCTCTGTCTCCAAAATTTAGATAACAAATTTCTTTTCTGGTTTATTTCATTAAATGCTTAAAATTTTCTGCTTTATAAAAACAATATTAATATTTAAAAAATCATCTTTGCCAAACCATTCGGGCAGAATTAATAATCTTACATTTACATCTATTCATTTAGCAGATGCTTTTATCCAAAGCGACTTACAAATTTATTTCATTTTCTCTTTATTTTTAATTTTATGGATGTTAAAATATGAATGAAAAATAAAAAGAAGCAAGATATATCCTTAATCATATAAATATATTCAAATAAATATTTAAAATCAAAAATTTAGATATCAGTTTTCTTCTTTTCTATTTTGTTATTTTATCAAATTCACCTAATGTTCTACTATATATAAAAAAACATATAATAAAATAATAAAAAATAATATTAATATTTGAAATATCCAACTTTCTGGCAAAATCCTGGGATTAAAATTTAAGAAATCATGCAAAATAAGAAGAAACTGAATATATATTTAATATAGGAATGCAAAATGTAAAAGGGGCCAAGCAAACTCACTGACTACATTGTAAAGCAAATTAACACTGTTCTATTTGTTGACCTAAAATAACGTTAACCACTTGAAAGTATTAAACTCACAATTTTGGTCAAACACAGATCAGTAAACACAGAAAAGATTCATACCAGACACAGATCAAATTCAGACAAACTGCCAGGTCTCAAGGCCACAGTTATTGAAGCCATTTGTCTGCTGCACGTGTGTGAATGTATTTCGTGCGACGTGTGTGCTAAATTCTGAGAGTGTACAGTAGACGGCACACTCACTCCACATTAGCTGCTGAGAATTCAAATGACAAAACCCGCTCACGGCACGACAGCAAAGCAAACGAGGACACACGCACTCTTTGACCGAGCAGTGACTAGTCCAAATGTATCACTGTTTATTTAGTTCACTTTTTAACACAAACAAACACACACACCCCTCCTGTGGCTTTAGCTCTTGATTTGGGCTTTGTTTGATTCAGCTAACCAAAATTTCCCCATGATGTTCTATGAAGCCAGCCGAACGCTGATACACGCATATCACAAATGTGTGTATGATTATATTGGTGTGAGTGTGTGTGTGTGTGTGTGTGTGTGTACGTAATGGAGGAGAGGGGGGCTGGCTTCACAATAGAGCTTTGAATCAATTTGTGCCATCGGCTGGATCGTTACTGAAATAACAGTCTTGTTGATGGAGATGTATTTAGTTTAGTCAGTGATGCACGGCATGCATTATTGAACTACCTGGCAGCCTAATCAAAACCAAATTATATTCATATCATAAGCACAGGGGCTACTGGAGACAATAGGGCCTATAATTCTTCATGGGCTATTTGTTTAAGTTGTTTATCAAGGGAGTCAAAATTTAGTTATTTTTGAATGTAAATTAATTGTGTCACGCTGTGTGAGTGTTGGTTGCTTGTTTAATGAATTTGCTAAATTAATACATGTAAATATTTAAACATCTGTGTTTATATCAAAATCAAAGTTGTAGAATATATTGTAAATGAATATAAAGGAAAGCATATATTTTAGGTGATGTGACTGATCACCATTTCTCTTTGTGTGTGTGTGAAGTTTTATTTATTTATTTTTTTTTTAATCAAACTTTTTCTTAAATGGTCCTGTGGTGTGACAAATGTAGTCTCTTAAATAAAAATGATCATAAAAACTGCATGCCGGATAATAACAAAACATATTCTATTCTATTCTATTCTATTCTATTCTATTCTATTCTATTTTAGTGTTTTTAATAAAATATATTGTAATATAAATAAATAAAATAAAAAAAAGAAATAATCCTTTATTTCATATTTAAATATAATTTATACTAAAATCTTATACTAAATTGTATTCTAAAATTGCAAATACGTTTATCCAAAAAAATAAAAAATAAAATAAAAAAATGTGGCAATAGTTTAATCATTCTCTTTCAATCGTACTCTTTCTGGGATCTGTGAAAGCGGGGTGAAACGGTCAGTGGAACGCTGTCTGTGTATTTTAAAGTGGAGGCCGTGAACTCTAGGTATTATCACTCTAATGCCTCCACAAAGAGAAGCGGGGGAGAATCGGTTCACACAACCACATGCAACTGTCCTCATTCACTCACATGCGATAAACACACAGTATGTTTGAGTTAAGAAATCACTTATTGGGGTTCTGAATTTTGATGCGTTAAGATAGCTAAATTGCTACAGAAATAGAACGTATAATCTTTCTGCAAAGAATATAATGAATGTTTTTGCTGTTTTATATTCATTCCACCACTAATCTACATTAATGAGCTTCTATATTTATATATCTAGCACTACATTTTATTGCTAACATGCTATATGTAAAAAAAAAAGCCAAATTAATATAGGCTAAATTACCTGTTCCTATAAAAGCCAGTCAAATGTTGGTAACAGATTTTAAGTTAATTGCTTTTTAAAAGTTTTGTGTTCAAAGTGTGTGTTCCAATTTAATGCTTTGGATGATGAGCATGCAAACAATTACTTTTGCTGCCACAGTAATTAGTTAAATAAGTTAATAAATTAAAATACTATAAGACGTCAAATATATCAAACACACACATGTAACTTATGTTTGCGGTCTTTAGTAACTTGGCACTAAAAAAAAAAAAAAAGTCTGAAGTAATTTAATAGTGAAGTGACGCTGTAAGAAACTGCAAATGAATGAAGACATATTACAAAATGATTGGAAACATGGCATTCACGAGCTGACTGAAATGTCTTGTGGGCTGGCTGTTGTTCAAGCTTGATTTTATGGATGTGTGCTTATTGAATACACCACATTTTCATGCGTACACATCACATTTTTGTAATTATAATAGATTATGACCAAAAGGAATCGCATATGTTTAATGGTCTAATTATATAATACAACCACATTTAAAAGGTCAGTATATTTAAGTATGGAAGAAAGGTCTGGAATGTTAACCAGGGTAAAATATTAATATGAAATATAAATAATATAAAATATTAATATTAATATACCAAAACAAACAAACAAACAAACAAATAAATAAATAAATAAATAAATAATAAAAATAAAATAAACGAAAAAGAAATTGGGGGAACATTTCAAATTAAGATATAGGAAATTATTTTTTTCGTATTATTATTATTTTTTATTATTATTATTATTATTATTATTATTATTATTATTATTATTATTACTATGGTCAATGGTTAAATTGGACAGTTCTCCGTTGTGGGCACTGCCATCTCTCACAAATTACAAGAGACACATGAACTCTCCATGAACCCGTCTGTCTAAACTCATGAAGCAGATAACTCATTTTTAGAAATTAAGCAAGTTTTAGTGGTTATACTCGGATGGTGTGATCTCTGCCCTAAAAGTGTAAATGGCAGAATGTAATACATTATTAAAAAAACAAAAAACAAACAAAAAAAAAAAAAAAAACACTTTGAGGCGCATTTATCCAAAATGTTTTAACAGTGATTGTAAAAGTGAGCAAACAGAACATATAGCAGTGTAGTGATTATATCTTTGATTGTTTTTGAATGTAGGGTGTTAAATATGCAAAATGATCAAAAACATGTTAGTAATACTAATATATTAATATTTGGTTTGACAATAATTTCTGCTCAACTTATACAGCATGACCAGAAAATGCAACATGGCAAAAACAAAAATAAGCAACAGAGAAATGTGTAGTTGATATTATTGTATATTTTATTAACTAACTTGTCTGTTGATAATTTTTGCAAGATCTGTTCATTTGTTTCATTCATTTTTCATTTGCTCTCTGATTTATGTACAAAATATATTTCCTTTTATTTCAAAATAATAGTCACTATTGAGATTTTTATTTATTTTTTTCTCTGAAGCTAAATTAAAAACAATGTTAACGTGCAACGTCACTCATGCATGCACACAACCTTTCAATAATGTAAAAACATAATACTTTCAAAATCCTCATTTTATATTAACCAAGCGTGTCTGACTGTCTTTAAAGGTGTGCAAACTAATAAACTCTGCAACAGAGACAAGAGTACAACCCTCACGGTCGCTGGTCATTTTCTCCTCTAGGGAGGCAGGTAGGGTTAAAACAGGGTCAATGTGTCTCTATTCATTCAGTTTTCTCTTCATATCCATCTACAGCAAAGCAATCAAATCGTCGCACAAATCTCTCCCAAATAATTGACCAACTTTTTTGGGTTCAAACAGAGGCCACAATAATGCTGACAATGTCGCTTTGGTATAACAGCTTAGCATCCTCGTCCTGCTTTTATTTTTCCCTCGGCAAGTCGTCCTTGTGCCCTGCTGTTGAACCTGCACATTTCTGACCGATGGGCAATTCTGTTGCTTTAAAACAGCAGTGGGTGATGGGTGCAAATGCCAGCTGTGATCTTACCCTTGGCAGAGCTCATGCCATCTCTAAAATATTCAAACAAACTTTACCGGCAAGACTGTGGTACTGCATTGCCAAAGCAAAAGCTATTATTAAATATCTTCTGTATATATTTCTAACAATATTAAACCCTTGAAGAAATGCTTATATTTCAAATTTGAATAACAGCGAAAAAAATTTTTATTTGAACAGAAAATACAATATGACAGCAACATCTCTCATGTTATTTGAGAAGTGATGCCTGAAATATTGAAAAAGAAGATGATGATGAGGGTTATGGAGCTAGTCATGGACATTTAATCAGGACTACATTCTCTAACATGAAGGTTGATTGCTATGCAAGCTGAGGGCAGCACAGATCTGAGGGCATTTCATTGTGTGTGTGTGTGTGTGTGTGTAAGCAGCATGGTAATAATCTCATAGCTGCATCATCTGCCAGGGCCTTTTAGATCCATTTCCCCTCGGCCTGGAATAGCAACAGGGCAACAGCTGGTGTAGATGAACGCAGGCGGGCGAACAGGGAGGGTTATGACCAGGGGGGTGGGGATGTTCCATTTTTTTTTTTTTTTTTCCTACCCTTCCGAATTAATCCTAACACTTTGACCCTTGCCTAAATTCTTGGTTCCATGTTGCGGTCTGTGGCAGGGATTGAGACGCATGAAATTACAGCAGGAAAGCAGGATAATGCATCCCGTGCCAATCATTTTTTTCCCTCCGACGTCCCGTCAATCTGGATTGTCCCAAACTCCTCTGACAGGACGAAAAGTTCAAAGTTCATTACCTGACAAAAATATATACACATATATAAAGTTGTATATATATATATATATATATATATATATATATATATATATATATATATATATATATATATATATATATATTAGAATTATCAATATATACTACAAGTCAATAAATAGTATTATTAAATACTTTTAAAGCCTTAAAAAAAAAAAAAAAAAAAAAAAAAATCAAAACTATGACCCTGGCTTTTACTCACTACTGTTTGATCTATGGGAGTGCTTTAAAACAAAACAAAACAAAACAAAACAAAACAAAACAAAACAAAACAAAACAAAACAAAACAAAACAAAACAAAACAAAAAATCATAGCAAAAAAAAATTAAACAAAAATAAAACAAAACATAGCAAAAAACAAAACATAAAAAGCAAGTGGTATTTGAATTTAAACTGAACAAAATTAAATCTAAATCTGTTAAAATGTGTAAAAAGCGATATAGGCAGCGTTTTCTTCATGAAGATTTATTCAGTTTGCTAGCTTAGCTCCTGAAACTCCGCTGCTCACATAAGCTGTATGTTTTTATTGCAACCATTCACATATGCTTATTGAAGACCCCCTGTTACATTTTTAATTAGAAAATTGAAGAATGTCATGGGGACTTGAGTGCACGACTCTTAATGATCAGTCTGGATTAGCTGTCATTAAGGGATAAAACAGACATTAACCGCTCAACACTCTAATCTACAAAAACAGCACTGGTCTTCAAGACATTTCTCAATCACTAAAACAAACGCATCGAGCACCTGACAGTTCGGCTTCATTTAAATGTGAAACCACTGATTTGACTGTGCTTTATTTTTATATTACTGGATTTATAAATGCAACATAAGAGCTGACAAGAAATCTTGTAAAATAAAATGTCATGGTTGGATAAACATTCCCTCTCACTCTGTGTAAATAACAAATATATATTACTGAATAAATAAAATGATTGATTTGAATTTTTCTAATGCAATTCTTTTCATTATTTTTTATTTTATTTTATTGACACACACACACACACACACACACACACACACACACACACACACTTTACACAAACTTGCGGCATTCATAATTCATACAGTTAAGGTGCTTTAAGAAAAAGGGAGACATTCTGAAATTCATACAGTTTATAAATAAATAAATAAATAAATAAATAAATAAATAAATAAATAAATAAATAAATAGATAGAAATGATAAATGTATGCATTTTAAAAAATAAAGTTTATCCAAAAGATAAAAAATGAATGCCTTACATATATAAAGACATGAAAGTATATATTACTATATTTCATCAAAAAAAAAAAAAAAAAAATGTCTGAGAGTTCAGTGTTTGTCCATATCAGCAACTGTCCTGATCTAATGTTCACACTTCATGAATTATTTACTGAACAAAGTACCTCTTAATAAACTAGTATGAAAAAAGCAACACTGAAATGTCAAAAGTTTTTCTGTTTTGTAAGTGCTATTTATTCATCTGTCAGACTGTATTTTTAGAATGCTTTTATTTCTACCCATTATTTTCTCCATAATGTATAAAGTGTTGCTTGAAGCTTTTAACAGAGGTCTCAGCACTGTGACAGCAAAGACATTCAGTGCATTTCCTTTTTAAAAGAAACGACCATCATGACTATCCTGTGCTTTTACCCACAAACAAGCAAATCATTTATGGACAAACCGAATGGTTTATTTTTCCTTTTCTCTGTTTTTTTTACATCACCGCTCCCCGACTGCTGCCGAGCAAGCTTGCGATCGGACCATCTCAGAAGATCTGTCATGAATACTTAATGCCAGAAATGTTGCTCATGCGGCCATTTTCACGGTTCAAGAATCATCCGAACGGAGAAGTTGGTCGTAACTCAGAAACCGGTTTCACTTTTTGCTTCATTTTCTCTTGAGATTCTGAACATATGTGGCAGCAAACAGCACCGTTGAATGGGTCCGCTTGTGTACGTATGTCTAATTTCATTTCATCGCACCATCAGGCCATCTAACAGCATGAGGACAAGTGCGTTAAATAATGCGCTGTGGTATGAGTCAACAAATATAGGATTTTCTGTTATTTGGTTTAACAGATAAGCTTTATTTATGCAGATTAAATGAGCATTTTCCAAAGCTCTATTTAGCATAAAGCGCCACAGTCATTGATATGATTATGGTATGGCTGTATCTAGGCCAAAGCCTGCAAACCTACATATCCTGCACGGGCAACGTAAGTAAACTCAGCTGATCTCCTTGCACGATGGATACAGTTGCACTGCAAACCCACATTCAGACAAACCCACAACTGTGTCCTGCAGTGCCACTTATGTCCATTAGGGGGAGTAAGAGGTGCAGATAGCAAAAGGAAGCACATACAAGCAAGAAAGAGTTCAACTGAAATCAGAAAAGCTGCTGCACAAAGAGGGTGTTGTCTGGCGGAGACGTTAAACACCTTGACCGGCATCCTGTTGAGATAGAGAACTGCACAGTAAGAGGCCTTTAATAAGATTAGATTAGTGATTTTAGCTTTGGATTGTGATATACTCTACACACACATACACAGGTGGATTCCACTCATATGGTACGCCTCAATGTTGTAACACTGCTAAAGTTGAACAGGTCAAGCACTGTCTTAGCATGGGAATACATGGATCTGAGTTCTTGGATCCAAAGACGTCATTCAGTGGCTCCAAAATGTGATCGAAAAGGCTAAAGACCCCAAACTCCTGTGGATTCGCTCTGAGAAGCGCTTGACTTTTCTCTCTTGTTCATCTTCTTCCAACGCTTTCTCTATCTTGGCTTCGCTCCGGGACCATAATACCACATCAATGCCTCAGCGGGGCTGTGGCACCAGGCAAATGTAAACAGAGAGGTCATCCCTCCTCTCTCGTGCTGTGCTCAGGTCTTTTTCTCATCCCTCCATCGCCTCTGAAAGGTCTAGCCTTTCACACGGGACAAGAGAGGGATGAAGGTGAAGCATGACATCCCATTTGAGGTTTAATGAAAGCGAGGGAGGAGAGGAGAGAGTGAGTAAATGATTCAGGGATCTCAGCAGATGATCGCTGGAGATGCAGCAGTGGTCTGAAGAGAGGCAGAGCTGTCATAAGACTGAAAAAAAAAAGAAAAGATGTATGAATAGGCCACAGCTGGATAGACAGATGAATGAATGGGGTGAAAGGGGACGAAAAAAAAAGGATAAAGAAGTTTGTCTTATTATCCCCTTTGTAACTTACCCACCCGTTCTTTCATAACATTTCCACCCATAATTTGTTACAGTCATACAAAAAAGATTAAAATTTACATTTATGATCTTTTAAACTGATGCAAATACAGTGTGTATATATATATAAATATACATATATACACACTATACACACATAATATATATATATATCACAAAATGCCAGGTCTTTTCAGCTTTACTCCTGTCTCATTGGCAGTATATCTCTTCCAAAACCTTGTAAGCTGCTTTGCTGCCTACCTAGACAGCTTCCAAACAGTCATGAGTGACTGATTTGGAACACTCTACATAAAGCTCATGGGATACTAAACTAGTTTTTATATTATTTTGTTTTTATATACTTTTCTTTTTCTTAATACTTTTATTCAGCAAGGATGAATTAAATTGATCAAAAGTGATGCTCAAAATTGTTACATTGTTACAAAAATGATAAATAAATAAATAAATAAATAAATGCTGTTCCTTTGAACTTTATATTCATCAAAAACAAACCAACAAACAAATAAAAAATTCTGAAATGTTTTATTTTAAATTGTAATAGCATTTCATAATATTACTGTTTGGTGAGTGTAAGAGACATAATATTTTTCCCACTTTCTTCTTTCAAAACACTCCTTTTGGAGCACACTAGGTTTTGGAACAGAGGAAAATATGTTTTGTTTAGACTTCTACAATATCAGCATTTGAAAACTCCAGTTTAAAATCGAAACACTTTCTCTGTGCTTTGAGCACGATTCAGAATTAAACAGGGAATATTTGCTAGTCTAAGGTCTCAAACCTTTGACCTCCTAGATACAGAAATGGAGGCTTGCAATAAAAGAAGATTTTGGTACTGAGACTGATGCCCACACTGTTAGAAAAAAAAAAAAAAATGCAAAAATGGCAACTTTAGCTTGTTACTGAGGCAGTAACCTCAAAGGCACAAAGGAGCGCTCCTAAATGTCCATTTTTTCCACATTTTTCTGACAGTGTAGCCTCAGACAAGTATTAAATGGAGCTAAAAGTACAACATTTTATTAGTAGCTGAAAGCATTGTCAAAGTATCCAACATAATTAATAAATGAACAAATAAGGGACAGTGGAGGTGCACTTATCAACAGGCATCCAAACTCTGCCCTAATCGGCTGAGCTTTCTGGGAGATCTGCAGATTCTGTGTGTGGCCTGCTGATGCCTAATTATTCCTCTATTTCTCTTCTCAAATCCTAGTGTCCCTTTCATTTACTGCCCACCTCCTGTCAGGCATTACACATGTGCCCGCTCTTCAGGCACAATTATATACGCCCCGAAAAACACTGTACTCTACAACTCTGACTCATCAATATAATCACCCAACTGCTGTTTCAGTGGCTATATAAAACAGTGTGGGATAAATTGGCTGAAATTCGATGCATTAACAATTGCATTAAATGCAGGGCAATTAGCAATGGGTGCTAAAGGTTTTTAATGTGGCATGCGCTCCTCCATGCTCCGTTCCCCATTAGTGATATTAGAGCAAACCGCAATACATAATAGACATAATAGTTTTTTTTTTTTTTTTTGCTCCGAGATTGTTAGTTTGGTGTTTGGAGTTAAAGCTGCTGCCATTGACCCATGTATTTATGTATTCCATAAGCCCCAAATGGCTTAATGGGTGAGTTGAGAGACATTGAAAAAGCAGGACTGCTCCATCATCTCTGTGCCATTGTAAGTTTCCTGTGAAACGGAGTGTACACACACGCGCGCACACACACACATACGCACGCACACACGCACGCACGCACGCACGCACACACACGCGCACACACACACACACACACACACACAAATAAAAGCGCATAAACTCAAAGCGTCTTCTTTCACACAATATACACTTGAGACTGACAATCTGTGGAGCACCCAGTGCATATGAAAAAACACATGAAATGCATCTCATACATCTAAACACAGCACAAACCAATTCACACACTGGGGACGAGAGGAAAATAATTGGGTTTTAAAGTTTGTAGGGGAGAAACCTGATCAGGGTGCAATAAATGCCTACATTTCCTTTCTAATGGAAAACAAAAATACAGAGAGAGAGAGAGAGAAAGAGGAAAAGAGCGAAACAGAGGAAAAATGCTACAGGCAAGCTAACAGACAGCTGATATCGATCAGTGGGTGTCCAGCAATGATAATTGGAGGTTTTAATTGTCAGAGGGGTACGACGGAAAGAAGCTGATGAATAAATGCATCATTCTGTCTGTTTTGTTGATTTTAATGTGGAGCTTTATGTGTTCTGCTGTTTTTTGCTACACGTTCCTCCAGGGGTGACCTTTGTGTGTGTGTGTGTGTGTGTGTGTGTGTGTGTGAGAGAGAGAGAGCTGGAGATACATATATAGAGCAAGAAACAATGTTGAAAATCATAATTTAGTTTTGTGGTGTTTAGTCTATGTATTTTATCTTGAGGTCATGTTAATATGCTGGGTACTTCTAAACACTGACAAAATTTCCTTCTATCATATATACACATTTAAAATGCAAAATATAAATAAAAAAAAATGTTGTAGTTAGTCCATGCATGTTAGCTTAATGTCATGGTAATATGCTAATATTTTCCTAAACACCAACAAAATTCACTTTTATCATATGGTATACATGTAAAATGAAAATGAAAATTCAGTTTTTGTTAGTACATCCATGTTAGCTTACACATTTAAAATACAAACTATATATCAAAAATTGAGTCTTGTAGTTATTAGCCTACATTTATGTTAGCTTAAAGTCATGCTAATATGCTAATACTTTCTTAAAAACCAACAAAGTTCACTTTTATCATATATACACAATTAGAACGTAAAAACAGAATTCAGTTTTAGTTAGTCCATGTTAACTTACACGTTTACATAGCAAAATGCAAATCAAAATGTAGTTTTGTAGGCTAGTTAGTCCATGCATTATCTTGAGGTCATGCTAATATGCTAATATTTTTCTTACTGACACAATTCGCTTTTAACATATATATGCATATGTACAGTCTTTGTCTACAGGGAAAACAATAAATGTAGCCTATATGATTTTGTCCAATCAGATACTCTCTGGAATGAAAATGTAATACCCTCTAATATCTTAAATTGCAAATGAAGATTGGCTGTGACAAAAAATAAAAGCATGTTAGCTATTTTTGTTTTTAACAAAGGACCAGCTCCAACTTCCTTAGACAATAGGAAATACATATATAGACGAAATAAAAGACATATGCATTAAAAAATGCATATGTATCAAACATTGTGTAGAAAGAGAGAAAAATCCTTTACATACTGTAGTTCCTTACAAAAGTCTTTAATCTTATATGGCCTGTTCTTTTTCTCCCATTTATTATGGAAATCATCTTCATGAAAAACATATGCACTCCTCCTCACACACACACTTGTATCCATGTAACGTTTATAGCATAATGTCTGTCAGAAACAGCTTCTCCCTCATTCATCATGTCTATTTAGCAGGAGAGAGATGCCATTTCCCTCTTTCGGTGGAAATACATCTGTCGCCAGTCCATTTAAACACATCCTCTCCCTCTCTCCCTCTATTTCTTTTTCGTTTCGTGTTATTTCTCCATTCAAATTCTCTCCTGTAATGTCCCTACTCATTCATCGTCAATATAGTGTTTCAAAACAGTTGCTTGCACCTTCCATTTTCTCTTACCGCCCCTCCTTTTTTCCCTTCCAAACCCCATTTTAAGTATTTTCGGTGTAGTTCTGAAAATCCCCTTTTCTGACACACACACACACACACACACACACATACGCTTGTTTTCCACATGGATCTGTGCATGGTCTGTGCTTCCTATGCGCTGACGTTCTCCCAGCCTGCTAAAATAAACCAACGTGGTCCTGAGACTCTGAACAAATAAGCATCTCACTTTGGTCCAGATTCTCTAGCGTCTATCCTGCTGGAGTAAGTGATTGTTCCTTTACCTCCCTGATTAAAAGAAACAGGCTGGAATATAATACCTGCACTATTACAACCCAACCGGAAAAATAGCAGGCCTAATCCAGAAGAAAAAGAAGTGCTCGTGTGCATTGTGATTGGCAAAGCACCATGAAAGAAAACGGTGGAAGAGATTAGAGATTTTTACGTCTTCACGTTGGACCCTGAACCAGGGCAGAAGGCTTTTAAGATCGCCTGATCCATTCTAGAAGGAACGCAATGGGAAGCCAGAGGTTGTGTAATTTATTTTTTTATTTTTTTATTTATTTTTTTTTTTTCACTGAGGCATAAAAGAGGCTTTTGTCTGTCCAAAGGAAAAAAAAAAAAAAAAAAAATCTGTCATTTCAAGAAAACTGTGTGTTTGTAAGTATACACACTGAATCTCTGCCTGCGGCCGGTCACTCCCAGTGTGAGTTCTGTACTTTGTGAATGAATGTCAGGGGAAATATACATACGTTAAAAGAAGGATGATTGTCACTCATCAAGATGATGACAAAAACAACAATAGCCTAAGCATGTCTAATTAAAAAAATAAATAAATAAATGATATTACAAATTATTAAAAGTTCACAACAAAGCTGTTTTCTGTCACTAGCATCATTAAACAAAATTGCAAAAAAAATAAAAATCTGACTATTTTCCCAGACTCCTCTACCCAGCACATCTGCCAGCGTTCACACCACAGAGCTTATTTCTGATTAACTAGAACAACATATCTGACCAAAAATGTCAATTTCATGCTTTTAAGATCCCTAAAAAATATCTACAAATAGCAAAATATCTACAGTATTATAAAGACATACTTTCAGATGTGATTCCTGTTACTTCACTCTCAGAAAAAAAAGGTACAAACTGTATGTCAGTACCCTTTCAAAAGGAAAACATCTGTATCATTTTTACCTCTAAAGTGTGCATATAACCATAGTACCTTAAAGGTACACTTTATTATCTTTTTTAAAGGACACCACCCCAGTGACAGCTTTTACAGCCTTGTTTCCATTGCAAAAAAAAAAAAAAAAAAGAAAAAAAAAAAAAACATTTTGTGACAATAGACAGAAACTTTTCAATGTCCTTCAATAGATAGATGTTATTGCTCTCAAAATTATATTGTTTCTACACTACATTTATTATTTTTCAAAATCCAATAAACATTACACCGGCATCTTTACATTTTTAAAGATTAAAAAACAAAAAAAGTTTTAATGATAAAAGTTAATGATAATGATAATGATAAGTTAATGATTAAAAAATAAATAAATAAATAAATATCGAAAGGTCTCATGTTCATGTTCAACTAATGTTAACATATTTTTAATCTAAATAATATGATAACTTTTAATCTTAATGTTTTAGTAAACATTGAGATTAACATGTAGTAATGTAGTTAACTAATGTTAACAAAAGACACATTATTGTAAAGTGTTTTAGTTTTAAGATGCTTTATTGCATGACAAAATTTTTTACATTAATTCCACCAAATATATATATTTTTATAATGATAAAATGACCAAAAAATGGCAACAACCTATAATGATGCATCTTTTTTTTTCACAAAATTTTGTAAGAAGCTTGAAGAACTGCCAAAGCATTTGCAGCAACTGAATTTAGTATAAAAACAATCTGAAAAACAATTTTTAAAGTCATTTTACATACAAAACAATGAAAAAAGAGAGTGAAAAAACATGAATTTGAACAAAACACAGAAATAAACACATACAAACCACCAAAGCACTCTCTCTCACGCATGCACTAAAACCTCAAGACATTATCGAGACCACAAAATGCATCACCGTGCACATCGATTGGACACAGTAATTACAGAGAGATGCTTAATGGTGAGTAAGTGACCATGGTAACCAACCAGCACTTTTCTGCAAACTTCAAACCCTTTCCACACACCTGCCCAGACTCAAGAGGGCTTTTAACACAGGGAGGGGCGCCATTCTCCTCTCGCTCTCTCACACACATAAACACACGAACGCAAATGTGAACACAAGGAGAGCTGAAACATGCTGCAATAGCAAATGACACTGAATGGAAGAGAACATATTCAGAGAGGAGATGGATGGCTTGAGAGGGGACGTGGTCATGTCAGTGGTCAGTATAATGGGAGCTGTCTCTCTACACTTGGACGGATCTCTTGGACTCCAGCTCAAGCCTGGTCTGGATTCAGTCACACTGTAAAGCGGCCAGATTTAAATGGAGCTGCTCACAGGCTTCGGGCCAGACCTGCAGACTACATCTCTGGATCTCCAGACAAAGCCAACGGGCTTCTGTTTGTTTCTCTTCCTCTCTGGCTTCCAAATTACAACAGTGCACACAAATTTAACAAGCAAATGAGTTTCTCCTCTCCAACATTTCCTCCCCCCACCCTTTGCTCTTGCTGACATAGCATGAGTGTTTTGTGTGTGTTTTTCACTCACGTAGACGCTCACCCAGCTAAAATGAGAGTTTATTAGCGGTGAAATCCCACTGCGGCCCACCCTTCTTCCTAATGACCAGCATATATGCCACATTCTGCAGCTGTGATGCATCCAGCAGATAAACAGCGTTCACATAGGGGTGTGTGTGTGTGCAGTTCAAATGCACACTTTTGCTTCTGAGAGTAAACACTAGTGGTCTAATGTAGAATCAAACATCGTTGTCCCTAATGGAGGACAGTCATTTGCTAATGTTAATTACTAACATTAGTCTCAATCATTACCAATGTGTGGATATATATGGTATAATGACTTGTGTTAATGTGCATGTGTTAATGGTCAGCACGTCCAGGTCGGCGGGTCGTGCCAGTCTCAGGAGGAGTCTCATCTTGGCTCGACTAATGCTTGCAGACCTCCTACGGTTGGCACTAACTTTGAATGTGGTTTCAATGGATTTCATCAGAAATGAGCAAGATTTGCAGCATTACGGAGAAGAGGAGCACATGTGAGATTTTTCTCACCCTGCTTAGTTTCAAATGGAGAGGCAGGAACATGACTTTTTTTTTTCTGCTTTTAAAGGCAATTTCAGTAAATGTCACACATTCACACTCACACACACTGTAATGGACTGCTACTTGTCATCTTTTCACTCTGCAAGGGAAAACGCTAACCTCATAATGATGACTTTTTTTTTTTTCTATTGAGGGACTGTGTGTGTGTGTGTGTGTGTGTGTGTGTGTGTGTGTGTGTGTGTGTGTGTGTGTGTGTGTGTGTGTTTAGTCCTGTATGCCTTGATTTTCAGTCAAGAATAATGTATATTTGTATTAACTGTGAGGAGATTCTTCAAATATTCTCCTACTGTAAATAAATAAATTAAAAATAAATAAACAAATAATGCAATAAAAAGTGGTCAAAAGTTCTTAATTGTACCTTTTTTAACTTCATTTTGACCTTTATTTTGACAAAAGGTAGAAAAAAAAATAGCATCCAGGTCTGGAACAGCATGATGGTAAGTAAATAATGTCAGAATAATCATTGTTTGGTGAGCTATTCCTTTAACATCAAACTATTTTAGCTACAACTTCCTGATTAAAACATACACCCAGTCCCCGCATCACAAATTTATTTATAATCTTTCAGGAAAAAAAAAAAAGCCATCAATGTATCAACTGTTGGATTATATTCTAAGTGATGAAAGAAGCAAAAAGCATTTGAATGTGTGTTCACTCCCATCCTGAGAAAACTGATTAACTAATTATAGCTAAAGAAAAGTTTGGGAGGAGCATGTTCATACAATTTGGCCAGTTTCAATGATAAGAGTATATAAAGAGACGCTTACTCACTCCTTTAGATAGTTCCTCTCACATTCCTTCTACACCCCAAAATGCTTGTTTTCCTCCAATGCTGTGTGGTCCAAATTTTCTATTGCAGACAGCAAAATAACTTCTTAGAAACAAAAATCTCTTAGAAAAAGTACTGCAATGGTCACATGGTCCTACTATACTATTTGTACTTCACAATATGCAAAGATATTTGGTTCAAAAATGACAATACCAGAACAGTTTGTAAGTAGTGTAAACCTGTGAATTATTAATTAATGCTAATAAACTATGACTACACCAAAGTGTCTTGTTTTTTTTTTGTTTGTTTTTTTTGTTTTTGTTTTTTTTGGGTTTTTTTTTTTTAAATTACAAAAAATGGCAACATCCTATAATGATGCATCTTTTGCATTTTATTTTATTATTTATTTATTTTTATTTTTTTCACAAAGTGGTGTAACAAGCTTGAAGAACTTGCATTTTAGATTACAGAAAGCTGACAAAATTAATTATTTCCAATACTTTTGATTACTGTTCACCCTTCTGCCTTGTCAAAACTTGATTTTCTATAAATATGATTCATAAAAACGTCTCGGTTACGTATGTAACCCTCGTTCCCTGAAGGAGGGAACGGAGACGTCACGTCGGATGACCGACGAAATTGGGATCTCGCCAGGGAGACCAATCCACTTCGAGTGTAACTAAACGAGCCAATGGACATTGGCATGCGATTATTGCATCCAGCTGCCGCTGATCACAGCGTGAGCATAAGAGGCAGCTGATGCACCGCATCAATTATGTTTTCGCTGAGGAGCCGAGCCGGCGACCCGGCAGCTCAGCGGTGGTACAGCGACTGTGGCGACGGGACGTGACGTCTCCGTTCCCTCCTTCAGGGAACGAGGGTTACATACGTAACCGAGACGTTCCCCTTTCAGTCGGTCACTCCGAGTCACGTCGGATGACCGACGAAATTGGGATCCCTACCAAAGCGCCACAGGAGCTGCCCCTTCCAGTGCCCTGTGTAGGGCTCCTGACCCTTCCTATAAGGCAGACGATAGGACCGGGCTCTACACAGAGAAGGTCAACTACTGGTGTTCCTTGAGCAACCCAAACAGTAGGACTAGGATAACACTGGGAAGCGTGCCCTTCCACTTGGAAGAGGCACACTGCGGAGTCACCTCCTCCCAAAGGGGGTTTAAGTGACATTCAAACATGTGAAATAACCCAGAGGGCCCTTTTGCACATGGAAGTCTCTGAGATGGCTCAGGCTGCATCTTTAGAGATGGCAGAACGTGGTCCGCCAGGGGAAACACGGCTCTAATAAGAATACCGTGGAATACACATATGGGATCCCGACAGGGTCTCTCATATGGGCACTAGCCTCGCACCAGTTTTCAAGAATTCATTGGCTGAAGGCCTGGCGCCGGACGCTCCGCCGTGTCCGGACGCCGGAGTGCTGGAGGACTCAACAGGGTTTGCCTGGTTAAGGAACTCTCTGGAGAATTAGGCGTAAGGACGCCGCAAGCCGACTCTGAGCCGGCCCTCTCAGTGCCACTACCCGTTTGAGGTGAGAACACAGGAGGAAACCGGTTCGACACGTAGGCTATAAAACCTAGCGAACGTGTTGGGAGTCGCCCAACCCGCAGCTCTACAGATGTCTGCTAGCGAGGCACCACGAGCCAGCGCCCAGGACGATGCGACACCCCTAGTGGAGTGAGCACGCAACCTGAGCGGGCAGGGCACACCTTGTGCTTCGTAGGCCAAGGTGATGGCATCCACTATCCAGTGGGCCATCCTCTGCTTGGAGACAGCCTTCCCCTTCTGCTGTCCTCCGTAACAGACAAAGAGCTGTTCTGAGGTCCTGAAGCTCTGAGTTCTATCCACGTACTGACGCAGTGCGCGTACAGGACAGAGCAAAGCTAGGGCTGGGTCTGCCTCCTCCAGGGGCAGCGCTTGCAGGCTCACTACCTGGTCCCTGAAGGGCGTGGTAGGAACCTTGGGCACATAGCCGGGCCGGGGCCTCAGTGTTGCACTGGAGTCAGCCGGCCCAAACTCAAGGCACGATTCGTCGACCGAAAATGCCTGCAGGTCCCCCACCCTCTTGATTGAGGCCAATGCAGTCAGGAGTAGGGTTTTCATAGAAAGAAACTTCAACTCGACTGACCGCAATGGCTCAAAGGGGGCAGTTTGTAGGGCTCTTAGCACCAAAGCCAAATCCCAAGAGGGATGGGAGGGAGGCCTCGGAGGATTTAACCTCCTGGCCCCCCTAAGAAACCTGACGACCAGATCGTGCTTCCCCACCGATCTCCCCTCTATGGGGTCGTGGTGGGCAGAAATAGCAGCAACATATACCTTAAGGGTGGAGGGGGACAGCCTACGCTCCAACCCTTGTTGCAAAAAGGAAAGCACGACTCTGATCGAACATCTCCGGGGGTCCTCCTGGTAAGAGGAACACCATTCGACAAACAGGTTCCACTTCAGCGCATAGGCCCGTCTTGTGGACGGTGCTCGTGGTGAAGCGATAGTGAACGCTACCTCCTGGGGCAGGTCACCTAGAACCTCCGCGTCCCGTCCAGGGACCACACATGAAGTTTCCACAAGTCCGGACGCGGGTGCCAGAGGGTGCCCCGTCTCTGAGAAAGCAGATCCTTCCTCAGAGGAATCGGCCAGGGAGGGGCTGTCGCGAGGAGCATGAGTTCCGGGAACCAGGTCTTGTTGGGCCAATATGGAGCCACTAACAGGACCTGCTCCTCGTCCTCCCTGATCTTGCACAATGTCTGTGCTAGCAGGCTCACTGGGGGAAACGCATACTTGCGCAAGCCCTGGGGCCAGCTGTGTGCCAGTGCATCCGTGCCGAGCGTTGCCTCGGACAGGGAGTAGAACCACTGGCAGTGGGTGGTTTCTGGAGATGCAAACAGGTCTACCTGAGCAACTCCGAACCGACTCCAAATCAGCTGGACCGCCTGGGGATGGAGTCTCCACTCCCCAGGAAGTGCCGCTCGAGACAGCTCGTCGGCCACCTGATTGAGCACTCCTGGGATGTGGATGGCACGAAGGGACCTCAGATGCTTCTGACTCCAGAGGAGGAGGTGGCGGGCGAGTTGCGACATGCGACGGGAGCGCAAACCGCCTTGCCGGTTGATATAGGCAACGGTCGCAGTGTTGTCCGTACGGACCAGAACGTCCCTGCCCCGAAGGCGCCCTCTGAGGCGGCACAGGGCAAGGCGTACTGCCAGCAACTCGAGGCAATTGATATGCCAACGCAGAAGGGGGCCCGTCCAAACCCCTGATACTGCGTGCCCGTTGTACGTGGCACCCCAGCCGGTGGCCGAGGCATCCGTGAATACCACAGCATGCCTGGATACCTGCTCCAGGGGCACTCCTGCCCGAAGGAACGAAGGATCTGACCACGGGCTGAAGGTCTTGCGGCAGGCCGGTGTAATCTGAACCCGGTGAGTACCGCGTTTCCACGCCCACCTCGGGATTCGGCCATGGAGCCAGTGCTGAAGCGGTCTCATATGGAGCAGACCGAGCGGAACTATGGCCGCAGCTGCAGCCATATGCCCCAGGAGCCTCTGAAAGAGTTTCAGTGGGACCGCTGTCCTGCCTGATAAAGTCTTGAGGCAGTTCAGCACCGACTGAGCACGTTCCTGGGTGAGGCGTGCTGTCTGGTTGACCGAATCCAACTCCATGCCGAGAAAAGAGATCCTCTGCGTTGGCACGAGTTTGCTCTTTTCCCAATTGACCCGAAGGCCCAACTGGCTGAGGTGCCTGAGCACCAGGTCCCTGTGTGCGCACAACAGCTCTCGAGACTGTGCAAGTATGAGCCAGTCGTCGAGGTAGTTGAGAATGCGCACACCCTGTTCTCTCAGGGGAACAAGGGCCGCCTCTGCGACTTTGGTGAAGACACGAGGCGAGAGGGACAGCCCGAAGGGCAGGACCTTGTACTGAAATGCCCGACCTTCGAACGCGAATCGCAGGAATGGCCTGTGCCGCGGAAGAATCGAAACATGAAAGTACGCGTCCTTCAGGTCGATCGCTGCAAACCAATCTAGGGGACGGACGCATCCAAAAATGCGTTTCTGCGTCAACATCTTGAACGGCATCTTGTGAAGTGCACGGTTCAAAACTCGCAGATCCAAGATCGGTCGTAACCCACCGCTTTTCTTGGGCACAATGAAGTAAGGGCTGTAAAACCCCGACCTCATATCGGCTGGAGGGACCGGCTCTATTGCACCCTTCGCCAGTAGGACTGCAATCTCCGCGCGCAAGACAGGGGCATCGACGGCTTTGACTGAAGTGAACCGGATGCCCCTGAACTTGGGGGGACGCCGGGCGAACTGAATCGCATAGCCGAGTCTGATGGTCCGCAGGAGCCACCGGGACGGGCTGGGGAGCGCTAACCAGGCTCCGAGAGACCGCACCAGTGGGACCAACGGGGCCACCGACGCGCCCGCGGTGGGGCAGCGAGGTGGAACACAGGGACCGGCCCCAGGGCCTGTGACGGCCTGGCCTGTGACGGCAGGGGGCAGGGTCTGGGTGTGTAGTGTAGCACTCACCTGATTTCCCCTGGCATGGGAGGAGACACAGGAACCCGGCTTGAGGCTTGTGACAGCCCGGCGTTTGACGACTTGAAGCGGGGAATGGAGTGCTACTACCCTTACCTGGTTCCACGAATGGGCAGGAGGGGTGCTCTTGGGCAACCACCCGCTGCCTGCTGGCGAGAGAGGAGGAGGGAAGCGCTCCTGTGATGCACGGATCACCCCTCTCCTCCTCTTGAGACCCAGAGACTGAGGAAACCGCTCTTTTACTGATGTTTTGGGTACCGCTGGCTGCTGGGCCAGCGGCGGAACAAAAACAAACTGAAACACAGGATTCTCCACCCGGCCCTCCACCGGGGGAGGGAGTGGTGCGGTCACCATCTCCCGGAGAGCAGTCTCCTCCATCTCTGGGTCGCCCGTCTCAGGGCCTCTTGCACTTGCGCTTGCCGCCAGGTATGGCGGGGGCCTGGACGGGCTGGGCGTCCTGCCTGCGACCGGCTCCACGACGCGGCCTGGTGGAAGGCTGCTGCGGCCGCGCGGGAGCGGGGGCGGCCGCAGGGGGGCGCCCACGGCGACGAGCAGGCTGAGGGGCTGCAGCCGGAGTGGAAGCAGCAGGTTTCCTCCGGCGCATGATGTGTTTGATCGCCTCAGTCTGCTTCTGGGCTGCCGAGAACTGCTGGGCAAAGCTCTCGACAGCGTCGCCGAAAAGGCCGGTCTGTGACACGGGAGCATTCAGGAACTGTGCCTTCTCCAGCTCTCTCATGTCAGCAAGACACAGCCAGAGATGGCGCTCCTGGACCACTAACGTGGACATCGCACGACCCAGAGACTGTGCGGTCACCTTCGTCGCTCGTAGCGCGAGGTCCGTCGCAGCGCGCAGCTCATGTAGAACCGTCAGGTCGTGACCACCCTCGTGCAGGTCTTTCAGTGCTTTGGCCTGGTGGACCTGCAGCAACGCCATAGCGTGGAGGGCGGAAGCCGCCTCCCCACAGGCTTTATAAGCACTGCCAGTTAGGCCTGACGAATACTTAGAGGCCCGTGAGGGGAGACACGGATCACCCCGCAGGGTGGAAGCGGCTGTTGGACATAGTTGCATGGCCACAGACCGCTCCACCGAGGGGATGCCCGCATACCCCAAAGCGGCTCCACCATCGAGGGTGGTGAGAGCGGAAGAACTACAAGATTTGTTTCGGGCAGTGAAAGGTGCCCTCCACGATCTTGTCAGCTCCTCGTGCACTTCCGGGAAGAATGGCACCGGAGGGGGGCGCTGAGAACCAGCGCGACCCCCACCGAGAAACCACTCGTCCAGCCTCGAAGGATCGGGACGCGGTGGTGGATTCCACACGAGCCCGACATTCTCGGCGGCCCGGGAAAGCATGGCCGTCATCTCTGGGTCTGGCTCGGACAACGCTACCACACCCGAAGGGGGCAGCGCAGCCGAGTCGTCATCCCCGGAGAGAGAGGGCCCGCCCTCCGATGCAGTGATCGACATCTGGTCGTCAGGGGGACCACCGAAGGAGACGCCTGGTGCACCCCGAGCAGAGGGCCCAGCACGCTCCTTCGGCAGCACCACCGGCTGCGGAGTGCTTGAGGGGCGAGGAGCTCCACTTGGGGAAGCCCTCACCGTAATCCTCAGATCACCTCTGCCCCCACCGGACCCAGCGGCGCGCACGCTGGACCGCGGCAGAGGCAGAGGGACTCCGCCATGTTTGACATAGCGGAGTCTAAGACGCAACTCCGAGATGGTCATGTCCCCACAAGAAGAACATGAGCCATCCACGAAAGCCTCCTCAGCGTGCTGAATGCCCAGACACGTGAGGCAGCAATCGTGACCGTCCTGAGGCGCCAGGAAGCGACCACAGCCAGAAACGCACGGGTGATAAGACATCTTTAAAAAGACGCGATCACCCGTGTACTCTCTTAGAGAAATTTGCTCTTAGAATGCTCTTTTTTTTTTTTTTTTGAGGTGCTGAAGCACGCAGGGGAGCTTGGCCACCGCACACTCCAAGTGTGGCTGCCAGCGGGAAGATGATTCAGCTCTCCCGGACACCGTGACCACCGCTGCTGCACCGTAACGCCCGCACTCGTTCACAGAACACTCTTCTCGGGAAAGGGAGCAGTAGCTTCACTACCGCTCGGCTCCGAAGCGAAAGGATAATTGATGCGGTGCATCAGCTGCCTCTTATGCTCACGCTGTGATCAGCGGCAGCTGGATGCAATAATCGCATGCCAATGTCCATTGGCTCGTTTAGTTACACTCGAAGTGGATTGGTCTCCCTGGCGAGATCCCAATTTCGTCGGTCATCCGACGTGACTCGGAGTGACCGACTGAAAGGGGAACATAAATCCATAAACTCACATGCAAGCTAAAAATCAGTTTGGAGATTTTAGTCATTCTCTTTTCAAGTAGATATGCGCTGTACTTGCATGACTGAGAGTAGCTTCAGGGACATTGCAAAGATGATCACAGTGATGATGGACCGAAGACAGCCTTTGGTCTTCAAAGTTTGTCTTCGGTGGACTACAGGCAATATCATTGACATTATTTACTTCAGTTGTCAAGCGCAAATAACAGTGTAGCTGACAGATTCAAGTCAAGTCACAGCAGTTTACTGTCATCTCTACTGCATGGTAGAAGAAACAACATACAGTAGGTCCTATCTTTAGAAGACAGTGCAACAACCTTACTCAGATTTGTTTTAATGTTTAGGCATTTTGGGATGGATTGTGGGGTCATGTGGCCTCACACATACACAAACACACTGCTCAAGAAAAGAGATATTACTCAGCTTAGTACGGCAGTGACAGTTAACTAAATAAGCAATGATCTGCCAGCGTATCAAAGAGGCAATGCTGATAGATTTATCCCTATACCCATTGTTTTCTGTCTCAAAAGCCTGAAAGCATGACCCCATATTTATGAGACTCTGCTCGGCCGTTCTGTCAACATATACAGACATACACACACACACACACCACAAAGACCAGACGCGAGTCCCTAGTGTGTTTGCACACAGCTCAGAATAGAGCTGTACTGTCAGCACAGGGAACGTTTTAATCAGAAAACAAACCAAGCATTGACTTATGTAGACACATGCATGAACAAACATTAGGATATGATACAAGTAAAAATAAAATTAAGATGCATTTGAGAAACTTTTTTTGCCTTCATGTTTTATTTATTTATTTATTTATTTATTTTTTCAGATGCCTTAATGAACAGATTTTTTGTTTCTTCGTTTTACCATTGTCCGGAATCTTTCAATCATAACATCTGAAAACCATTGCACAGATTACTAATAATGCTACTTTTGACAAATTACGATAATTTGAACCAGCATTTTGACAGCAGATTTTGATTTAGTTTTAGTCATAGTCTTTTGACTAAAATGCCATTTAGTTTTAATAATATTTTAGTCATCTGAATTGTTTTTATTTTTAGTCTAGTTTTAATCGACTAAATATCATAAGATTTTAGTCGACTAAATCTACAGTAAATTTAGTCGGCTAAAATCTAATGGGTTTAGTTACAGTGCAATGCATTTATTAAGCATTTCTCTAAACTTTCCAAATTCACTAGGTTTGGTGTTAAGGTTTTATCATGATAGACACCGATTTAACTGCGATGAAACACAACATGCCTTTATGTTAAAATTAAATAAAACCACTTCTCATAAAGAACAAGAACATGGTCTTCTTGAAATAGCCTACCAATGGTTATATAGCCTAATTATGCATTCTTGTTTACCATATTCTTCATTCTTTCAAGCAGACATATTTATTTCTATAAATAAATTTAGATTAATCTTTAGGGCTACTAAAGTGATTCAGTCAAGAGCAGTGAGTGATTTTTTGTCTTTCTTTTGTTGCTTGATTAACATCGATGCCACAGACAATAGCAACTGATACATGTCTGACATTCTCCCTACAGTTTACATTCACTTAAGACGTAATCAACTGTGTTTATGTGAATACTCATCAAAACAGACAATTCGACATCATTTTGTGTGTATTTCTCCGTTCATGAGACGCGAAAGACTATTCGTTGCTGTGTGAGATGCGCTTTCTGCGTGTGTATGCTTCGGTGTCTGCGCTCAGAAAACCAGACCGAACTGAGTTCTCTCTTGCGTTGTCAAATTTATCCATATGTCTGCTCTTCTCTTACTCCCTCATATTGACATTTTTGAACGTTTTATGAGATGTACAGCAAGTGTATGTTAGCTGATGTCCCGCCGGTTCATATGTACGCATCTAACCTCCGAACTACGCAGCAGATTCGTTCTGAATGAATCTCTACCCAAATCATCCCTCCCTAACATTTTCATCTCGTTTTTATTCGTTGATGAAGAAATGTCAATCGATTTTTGTCATAGTTTTTGTCATTCAAAACTAGTTTTAGTTCGTTATCGTCTCGTTTTCAACGGTGAAAAATGTCGTTGACGAAAATTACGATGAAAATTATTCGTCAACAAAATTAACACTGATTTGAACGAAGAGTGAAATATTCTTTAAATTTCTATATTTGAAATGAAAACAATTTATAATTCCAGTTAAGTTATAACTGTTACTCAGTTGTGGTGTCACTTCCATCATAACCAAAAATAATATCCTCTATAAAGCGCAAAAAAAAAAAAAAAACTTCCTGAAAAATGACTTGTTTACCAAATGAGGACAACAGCATGCTTGAACAGCATGAAAAGCATGCTTGAGATTAAATATTATATGTGTGAAGAAAAAAAAAAACACTTCCAATCAATCTGTAAAAAAGTATTAATCTTATTTAATTTTATGATACATAAAACACTAGCTAACATTGGCCATAACATAACTATTTTATTGCAATAATGCTGAATGTCACAGCATACTGTGAATAATGTGATTCATCTATGTATAATACACTATAGACATTGTTAGCAGACTGTTTAAACTAAGTTTATTTTCTAAAAATCCATAGTGCCCACAGTTGAATAAACATCCATAATAATAATTGTTTAATGTAGTTTATGTATTTAATATAAAATATAATCCAAAATTTCATATTGTATGTCTGTGGGAGCAACATCTGGAATATTATTCGTTTTAAGTTCATAACTTTTGGTCCGTAACTAAATGTTTATGCAGTACTGTGTATATATATATATATATATATATATATATTCTGCTAATATGGAGGACACGTTTAGGTGTTCATATAAGTCTCTAAGGAAAGAGTGAGCGGAAGAAAGTGCAAAAAAGAGAGAGAGTGGTAGGCCTATAAAGAGCGCAGAAGTATGAAAGACTGCGAGTGGAGCTCGTGTATCACTATTACAGCCAAACGAGCCCAACACAAACACAGAGAGTAAAAGACATACTGAACACAAATCAAATACATTCAAACACACCCCTCTCTCACACGCAAACGTTTCACCAGCCTGAAACGTAATGAATAATCACTACTGCTGAAACTATTTCTCACTCAGATCTCAGGCTTCAGCATTTTAAGTCTCTCCGCAGCAAGTTGCAGCCAAGTTCAACAAAGTGCTAGAAATAATAATTAGTTGCCATGACAACGGCGACTGGAAAAGGGGGTAGTTATGAAGACTAAACAATACAGAGAGAAATACAGAGAGAAATCAGTACCAGGAACCATTTGCATTTGAAGTGTGAAAGTTAGCACATGTCATGTGTTTCTGATCCGTTAGGAGTCTGAGAGCGGCGAATGCATTATACACAACAAATCTGAACACAATTTTTAGGAAATATATATTTCATTAAAGGTGACATATCATGGAAATCTGACTTTTTCCATGTTTAAGTGCTATAATAATACATCTACCAACCCAGAAAACATGAAAAAGAACAACCCAGTAAATTTATTTTGGTAAACCTTTCTCTGCCGCTCAGATTTCACTCCCCCTGTGACATAGAAAGAGGATCATTTTATAATATTACCTCCCCTTAATCATCAAGTTTCCACCAACGGTGCTGCCATTGTGTTTTTGCAAGCAACAATTGTGTACCAGTTCAAACGCCTTGGCGAAAGTTCAAGCAAAGTGTGTTAACTATTCTGTCTTTGGCTGCACTGACAAGCACAGAACACTATTTAGAGTCCCAGCCTCAGAGGAGACAACAGAGCAGTGCATTTATTAATTTATTTACTGTATATTACGCTGCTGCCACACAGACCTAACATAAACATGCGATTGCTTTCCCAGTTGTTTACCTTCACAGACGTAACCGACTGTTTTTGTAACTTATGTGTTTTTAACATAACCTTGTGTGTATTTGAGAGTTTAAGCACAGTAAGACATGAAAGAAAACTCACATGTTTAGTACTCACATGCCGTGTGACAGCCGCTTTCTGTGCGCGTGCTTCAGATGTGTGTGCTCAAAAAAAAAAACACTATATCAGAAGTTTAAACTAATAAGGTTTAAAATGCATAATTTCAGTGTGTTAGACATGATAATCAAAACCAAACACATTTTTAGCAGAGTATCTGAGTTACGAGCTGTAAAGGCACAGTGCTATTCCGGAAAAGGGGGCGGGGAGCTGCTGCTCATTTGCATTTAAATAAGACATGCATGAAAACAGCCTATTTCTGCTTCAACTCAAAATAAGCATTTTAAAATTATATAATAAATGATCTGTGGGGTATTTTGAGCTGAAACTTCACAGTCACATTCTGGGGACACCTGAGCATCTTATGTTACATATTGTAAAAAGGGGCATAATAGGTCTCCTATAAGCATATGTACAGCATAATAAATACAGGTAAGGCAGAGGCGAGTCAGACAGCACATTGATGTCTGATTACATTTATGTGGTGACTTTCAGCCCATCTCGGGTTTATTTTCACTTTCTTCATGGTGAAATCTTCCACATTGCCCATCGAGACCATTAAAACATTTTTGTCACTGTGGGCCGGCCCTGATGACATTCAAATCCAGTCTTTAAGACAAATGGGAAATAGCGAGGAAGTGAGAGACAGAGGAAAGGAGGAAGGGAGGGAAGGAGGAAGATTAAATGTTATTACAACAGAGGGACATACAATAGGAACATATGGCGCTAATGCTATCAGATTTCCCAGGGCATGCTGGGAAAGCACATCGAGAGTCTCCTCTGATTGCTCAGCGCTAACAATACATTGACAATCTCATTTACACGGAGCCCCGCTCAGAGAATGCTTATCTAATGAAGTCATATGCATTTATTTCCTCCATGTGCGTCTGAGTTTTCTGGCAGCGCAAATGTAACCAAGAGCAGGTGCAATTTGACGGCAAAAGAAAGATATGAAGCGGACGGGTCCATTTATTGGATTTGATTATTTAAATAAAAACGCTCAGTGCGTTTAATATATCTCAGCTACAATATATCAAAAGACACAAAGACACATTAAAAAAAAAAAAAAAAAAAGGCAGAACCCATCAGCTAAATCACTTTGGGCACTAATATAGCTAATGTGAATAACAGACACCTTTAAAAATCGAGTCACTCTCAGCCAAAATTCCTTCTGCTTTCAATCCCAACCAACATACAGTACATCACGTACGACTGCAATCGGTGAAAATATTCTTGAGTGAATTTCTAAGAAATAGCCGTTTTGCAACAATGCTGGATATAATTAAGACCTGCCTTTGTTAGAATCTATGGATTGGTCATTTGTGCTACAAAAAGAGTAACAGTACTGTGTTATCATCTCCAACTGTTGCTAGGAGCGAACACAATTCATGTATTCAGTTGTCATGGTGATATTAATATCTTTTTTTTTCCTGCTGCAGGTCATTGATTTGTTGTTATAGAGAGTATTTTTGTGGCTTTTGTGTTAAACGGCAGTAATTACAATGACAAGACCCTCAGGCACAGAACGAATCGGACTGCCTGAAGAGGACAATCAGGATTTTCTCACCGCGGCGTGAGTGTTGAAGAGCTCCCAGATGTGATCATAGCAAAAGCAACGGACGCGCACAGCAACGAGTTTACGAGACGTCTTGCTCATAAATGCACATGCAGATCTGTCCTCTCACTTGGCAGATGCTGAAGCGTCAAGGGGGGTGATTATCCATTCCAGATGAACACACACATACACCCGCATGTGGCGACACAGATGCCCTAGCACGGGTAGGCATTGTCACCACAACCTGCTAGCCACCTTTGGCTCAGAGGATGCCAGAAGAGCAAATGTCACAGTGTTTCGTGCCACTCCAGTTCCACGGGGGCCATTAATCATGTGGCACCCAAGGTGGACAGGAAGTGTGACTTTGCAAAAGGTGAGGCCTGCATGAGTGAGTGATGTGTAACGCTGCACTGGAGGAAGAAAATGATAGACAGAGAGAAAAATATACCTGTTCTCCAGAGAAAGACAGAGTTTGAGTACTATATAGCAACACAGCACAAGATAAAATATTTTTAAGTTTAATTAGTATAATATGTTTTATACGTATATATATATATATATATATATATATATATATATATATATATATATATATATAGTTAAAAAAGGCCACATTGAGTCTAAAATTTAAGCTAATGCTCCACACCAATTTCTGTTAAATAATTAACTTTCTATTAATCAAAACATCTTGATTAATAAATGAATAAATATTATGCAGCACAACCATAACACATAAACCCAAATCTTACTCTCCTCTATTGGTTTGAGTAATGAGAAGCCTGTTAATCAACATCGATCAAGGTGGGTTTGGGAAACACAACAGCTGCATCAAACACGCAAGACTGAACATGCACGATGCATATCTGCTTAAAATAACCAAGACCAGCAGAGACCCAAAGACACTCAACCAAATCAAAGAAAAAAAGGCATATGATCTTTAATTTGGACAAAACGAGATTTAGAAAGAAGTGTACTATAAGTTTGATTCGATTTTAAGTTTTTTTTTTTTTTAATTCAAACTTTTTTTTTTTTCCACACTTGCACATTTCCATTAAATAAATGTAATCATTAGTCTTTCTCTTCTGCTAATGTTTTCTAGACAGTTGTTTTTAGACACTTTGTGCACATCTTAAATTACAGTATATTAATATTTTGTTATTTAATTATCATGTGTCTACGGCACAATTGCATTCATGCTGTCTGTAAACTTTGTAAATGCGAGACATTTTTTGTGTTTGTCACTGATGTTTCAATAACACTATCAGACAAACTGTCTGATGTGACTAATAGCACCACTTCTCAGAGTCTGTTTCACTGCAAAAATATCATTTATGTGACATTTTCCCTTCATGAGCTGCATCATTGTTGGTCACATTTTTTTTTTTTTTTTTTCAGAGATGACAAGTTTGTCAGTTTTCTAAATGAGGACAAACCATGGACCATGCATGAAATGTTTTTTTTTTTTTTTTTTTTTTTTTTTTTTAAATAAAGCAAATTACACATACTATAGACTAGACTAACCGTAATATACACTCTAGTGAAAAATAAATATACAAAAAGTATTTGAAATGCATTTATTTCATGCTAAGTATACTACAAATACATTTACATATTTATGTACTTAATAAAAATGCCCTGCAATTGTACTTTTGGTATACTAACCTGGTATACTAAAAGTCTGCTAAATTGGAACAACTAATTTTGTGCTTAATGCACTTTAATTGTGCAGAAGTAGCCCTGAGGTCCACCTAAAGACATACTGAAGTATATTTGATTGTGCTAAAGTGCAAGTACTGCAAGTATACTTTAGATACACTTTAAATATCTTGCATTTAAAGACCGATATTATTCAAAGACCGTACAAACCTCATAAATAGACATTAAAACACATTTTAGGCTTAAAATTAAGAAATGTGCATTGTGCGCAAGTAGTACTCCAAATAAATTTTAATTATATTTTTTTTATATCAGTAAGTCTCGAGTGATATGTCAGTAAATGTGTATTGCATTTCATTTCATGAACAAATGAGCATGGACAGTCATACATAAGGCCCTTTAAGACATTCATGCATAAGGTCTTCACTAAGACAGGTCCTGTCAGCAACAAATGAGTCTGTCCATCCCATGAGAATACCTTCCATCCCAGCAACTAGTCATCAGGCCGTGTGTGTGTGTGTGTGTGTGTGTGTGTGTGAATCTTCTGTCCTGGCCCGTGTTTCTAGTGTCCAATCAGAGTGTAGTATGTCGAACATCAGTCTCTGTCAGAGCAGCGTCCTTATCGCTTATGTCCTGTTTAAATCTACAAAAAGCTGTCTTAGAGAGAGAGAGTGTGTATGAGAAAGACAGAGAGTGAAAGGTGGAGTAGGACACAACAGACACATGCCTGGAGAGGAGAGAGAGAGAGAGAAACCAGATAAGACTGAGAGAAATGGAGAGAGAGGGAACGATAACAGAACAAATTTCAGTGCAAGCTAAACGCAATGCTAAAGACAGATGCTTGGGGGGACAGCAGTATTCTTAAAGATGATATGTGTCATTTTTTGCATGTTAACCTACTTTTTCCCATCCAGGAGACAATTACATACATAATCCATTTGTAGGTTGACTTCCTGAAGAATGTAAAAACTCTGAAATTACTTAACAGTCTGACAAGTGAATAATTAGAGTAGTAATTTTGCCAGTAACCTGGATTTCATTTCTGTGTCATCATGCTATAAGTAACACCGTCTACAGAAAAAACTCATTGGTCCAAAATTTTGTTCCTCGATTTATATGCTTGAGATTTTGGCACATTGTGTAGAATTTCCACTTTGAGCGTGGACAGAAAATTAATGAATTGTTGTCTTAACATTCCATAAAACTTGTAATATAATATTATTGTAATATTATTGTAATATTATTGTTATTTGTTATTTTCATTTAATATTTTCACTGTTCAGTAGGAGTTTGAGAAGCATTTAGAACCAACAACGCAACACATATCTTAGTACATTGCTATAATAAGTGAGATCTATGCTTTCTGAAAACAACAGGCACTTCTGAAAACACACAGACACACACACACATACTCCTGATTGCTGATCAGAAGGTCGACCCTCGCTGTAAAGTGTGGTGTCACCCCAGCATGAGGTGCTTTACGGTGGGATGCTATGTGCACTTAATCTAGTTCATGCCCAAACAACTCCTCAAGGTCTCCATAACTCCTCCTGAAGGATCTGCATTTAATGCATGGAGAGCATTCACAACCATGTGTGAATGTGACTATGTGTATGTGCACGGAGGTCTTTCCACCTCCAGTCCTGTAATTTTTCATGCAATGTTTCTGCATTAACACACCACCGGATACGCGCTACCCCCTTCCACCCGTCCTGCACGGCTATAGGGATGTTGCGGGCAGTACGTGCCCTGCGTATGTGAATATATATTACCATAGTAGCGTATATGCACCAGTATAAGACCAGTAAATTATGAGGAGAGGAAGAATTGAAGCATCTGTTCTGGTAATTTAATGACGGCAATAAGAATGATCCTTGTACCCTCACGCACCTGGGCTGTTGTCCATAAGCCTCCTGGTGCATTCAGGGAAATGATACATGTATAAATTTCTACCAGTGGAGCTGGAGAGAGATATAATAACAAATAAGCCGCCTCCTGTTGAGAGGTAAAAATTGGTAAGGTAGAATTGCATGAAAGAAGGGAAGAGTGAGTTTGTGTTGGTGCATATCTGTTCTGTTTCACTAGGATGCTGTTGCTTTCGCTATGCTGTATTACCCTCTTTATTTCTCTTATTTAACATTTAAACAACTTTTTACTAGTATGATTTGTTTGGAAATTCAGTGGCAACAGTTACATGTGCAGGATGAACTGAAGTTCAGTGCTTCAGTCTAGCAGGTTGAGGTGTTTCCCACTCGTACAGGTGAATCTCAATAAATTAGAATGTCGTGGAAAAGTTCATTTATTTCAGTAATTCACCTCAAATTGCGAAACTCGTGTATTAAATAAATTCAGTGCACACAGACTGAAGTAGTTTAAGTCTTTGGTTCTTTTAATTGTGATGATTTAGGCTCACATTTAACAAAAACCCACCAATTCACTATCTCAACAAATTAGAATACTTCATAAGACCAATAGAAAAAAACATTTTTAGTGAATTGTTGGCCTTCTGGAAAGTATGTTCATTTACTGTATATGTACTCAATACTTGGTAGGGGCTGCTTTTGCTTTAATTACTGCCTCAATTCGGCGTGGCATGGAGGTGATCAGTTTGTGGCACTGCTGAGGTGGTATGGAAGCCCAGGTTTCTTTGACAGTGGTCTTCAGCTCATCTGCATTGTTGGGTCTGGTGTCTCTCATCTTGCTCTTGACAATACCCGTAGATTCTCTATGGGGTTCAGGTCAGGTGAGTTTGCTGGCCGATCAAGCATAGTAACACCATGGTCATTGAACCAGCTTTTGGTATCTTTGGCAGTGTGGGCAGGTGCCAAGTCCTGCTGGAAAATGAAATCAGCATCTCCATAAAGCTTTGTCAGCAGAAGGAAGCATGAAGTGCTCTAAAATCTCCTGGTAGATGGCTGCGTTGACTGTGGACTTCAGAAAACACAGTGGACCAACACCAGCAGATGACATGGGAGCCCAAATCATCACTGACTGTGGAAACTTCACACTGGACTTCAAACAACATGGATTCTGCACCTCTCCATTCTTCCTCCAGACTCTGGGACCTTGATTTCCAAATGAAATGCAAAATTTACTTTCATCTGAAAAGAGGACTTTGGACCACTGAGCAACAGTCAGTTCTTTTTCTCCACAGCCCAGGTAAGATGCTTCTGACGCTGTTTCTGGTTCAGAAGTGGCTTGGTAACCCTTTTCTTGAAGATGTCTTTCTTTAACTTTGACTTTGACTTTGATGTCTGAGCGTGGTGACTCTTGGTGCACTGACTCCAGCTTCAGTCCACTCCTTGTAATGCGCTCCCAAGTGTTTGAATCAGCTTTGCTTGACAGTATTCTCAAGCTTGCAGTCATCCCTGTTGCTTGTGCACCTTTTCCTACCCAAATTCTTCCTTCCGGTCAACTTTGCATTTAATATGCTTTGATACAGCACTCTGTAAACAGCCACACCTTTCAGTAATGACCCTCTGTGACTTACCCTCTTTGTGGAGGGCATCAATGTTCGTCTTCTGGATCATTGCCAAGTCAGAAGTTTTCTCCATTATTGTGGTTTCAAAGAACAAGAGATACCCTGAATTTATACTGTAGGGATGGTCATTAATTGAAACTCAAATATAAGTATTCTAATATTTTGAGACACATATTTTTGACTTTCATGAGCTGTAAGCTCTAATCATCAAAATTATAAAAAATAAATAAATAAAAAAAAAAACTTTTGAAATGTTTTACTTTACATGTAATGAATCTAAAATATATGAAAGTTTCACTTTTTGAAATTACTTACAAGTAAAATTATAATTTATTGAAATTACTTACATTATAATTTATTGAGATGCACCTGTATATCCTCTATGTCGCCAATTATCTAAGGTCTAATTAAAGTTTGGATTTGATTTGAAACTGATACTATACTAGCAGTTACCAGCGCATGTAAAATCAGCAACAGACCACCTACAGTGGCTTGCGAAAGTATTCATACCCCTTAATTTTTTTTCACATTTTGTTATGTTGCTGCCTTATGTTAAACTGCTTTAAATTACTTTTTTTTTTTTTTACATCATTCTACACTCCATACACCATACTTACAAAGCAAAAACAGAATTTGCACAGCTTCGTAAATTTATTAAAAATAAAAAACTGAAATAAGTACATTGCATAAGTATTCATACTCTTAACTAAATATTTAGCTGAAGAACCTTTACAGTCTCAAGTCTTTTTTTGTTTGATGCAACAAGCTTTGCTCATCAGCATTTGGCAATTATCTGCCATTCTTCTCCTCATCTCTTCACCTCTCAAGCTCTGTCAGGTTGGATGGGGGCAGATGCACATTTTCAGGTTTCTCCAGAAATATTTGATTGGGTTCAATCCCAGGCTGGGGCTGGGCCACTCAAGGACATTCACAGAGTTGTTTATAAGCCACTCTTGCTGTGTGTTTAGGGTCATTGTCCTGTTGGAAGGTGAACCTTCTGCCCAGTCTGAGGTTCTGAATGCTCTGAACTAGGTTTTCATTAAGGCAATCTCAATATTTTGGTGCATTGAGCTTTTCTTCTACTCTGACGAGTCCCTCAGTCCCTGCCGCTGAAAACAGCCCCACAGCATGAGGCTGCTACCAGCACACTTTACTTTTGGGATGGTACTCTGCAGGTGATGAGCAGAGCTGGTTTCCTTCAAACATGATGCCCCCCCCCCCCCCCCCCATAAAGCCCAGATTGGTGAAGTGTTGCAGTGATGTTTGTCCTTCTGTAGATTTCTCCTATCTCCACATATGATCATTGAGCTCCACTAGAGTGACCATCAGGTTCTTGGTCACCACACTAACCAAAGCCCTTCTCCATCAGTTGCTCAGTTTGGCCAGGAGGCCAGCTCTAGGAAGAGTCCTGGTTGTTTCAAACTTCTTCCATTACAGGTAACAGAGACTACATGCTTCTGTGACCCTTCAATGAAGCAGAATTTTTATTTTTTATTTTTTTCTGAACACTTTCACAGATGTATGGCTTGACGCAAACCTGTTTCTGAGCTCTACAGGCAGTTCTTTTAACCTCAGTGCTTGTTTTTTTTTTTTTTTTTTTTTGCTCTGATATGCATTATCAGCTATTAGACCTTTTATTAAGACGTGTGTGCCTTTCCAAATCATACCCATTCAACTGAATTTGCCACAGGTTAACTTCACTTGAAGTGTAGTAACATCTACAAGCAATATGAATGCTTCTGAGCTAAATTTCAACTGTTCCAGATAAGGGTATGAATACTTATGCAATGGAATAATTTTTTATTTATTTATTTATTTTTTTTTTTTAATAAATTTGCAAAGATGTTAAAAACCTGTTTTTTTTTTTTTTGTTTTTTTTTTTTGCTTTACAATTATGGTGTATGGAGTTGAGATTAATATGGGAAAAAGTAATTTAAAGCAGTTTAACATAAGGCAGCAACATAACGTGAAAAAAATAAGGGGTATGAATACTTTCGCAAGGCACTATATGGCAACACAGGAGTTCAATATTAAAAAGAAAATTAGTGAATTAAAAAGACCTGATGAGCAGACAGATGGCAGCAGGTAATATGGCCGCTGTGTCTTGGGTTTTTAGTCTGGTCCACAAAGCCAGTTTGAAGCTAATGTCTGGTAGCAAGCCACAAACACTCCATTATGACGAAACATATACTGAGATTAGGGGAGGAATGATGACCGTATGTGACATGTCCCAGCAGGCACCAGACGTCTATGTAACGTCAGGTTGACGTTGGACATGACGTCGGACAGACGTTGCATTTTGGTTGAAAATGAAAATCGGGTTGACGTCAATATTTGACGTCAATTTGACATTGACTTAACGTTGGATTTTGGTTGCACAACCTAAAAACAACAAAATCTCAACGTCAGCTGACGTCGGTATTGGACATCAATTTAACATTGACATTAGACATTGAATTTACGTTGAATTTTGGTCACCCGACGTCGCAACCGAAATTTAACCAAATATCAACGTCATATGACGTCGTGTGCCTGTTTTGTGCCTGCTGGGGTATTACTGCATACCGCATACATGTCTTATTCGGTCAGCATTCCTTCTGCAATATCAGTTGAAGAGTAAAAGAATTTACACTTTCAGCTTTCCCAAATCAATACTTGGCTCGGTGATATGAAGTCATTTATAAAAAAAAACGGATAGTTCTAGGGTTGAATGTTGATTGATCAATAAAGCACCTGAGCTGAGCTAAAATACATGATATAGTAACACATATGGCACAACACACTCGTTCACCAGCAGGAATATAGATCTACTATTAATCTGAGATAGTCACAACAGAGGACTTTCATTTGTCCAACTCAACCACATCAACATGACCAATAACAGACAATAATAACAGGTTCTTAGGTGTCTATTCAAGGTTGTGAGATTAATACAGTTTGGATCCGTTTTGAAGACTGTGAGGAAAAATGCAACAATCATAGGGTTCTTCCACCAGAATTCAATTGGCATTTAGAATTCAGTTGGCCCGTAACCCTACAGCAGGATGGCACTTAATGAATTTTAACGGAAATCTGTGTTCTACATATTTTTATTATGTACTAATTATAAACTTATTAGGATCATTAAGATTTCTGCACTGTGACATTTCCACCCCAGTTCTCGTTACTAATTTTCCAGTTATTGTACTTTTAGCTTTGTTTGTAATTCTCATTATTCTCATGAGATTCACCCACTGGGTATACCTGCGAAACGGAATTGATTTAAGCAAAGAATATTAAGCACTTTTACAGGTTGTAAACATAGCAAAGCTGCCGTTAATTATTAAAGCACACTTTAAAGTGGTTGTTCTGCTATATAATTTCAATGTAATTTTGTAGGCTGACTTTCATTTTCCCCTGAGTGATTTTCAAGTGGTGTATCTTAATCATAACTGAAGGGTTCTGGATGTTTTTTCGCTACTGTTTGCGGGTGGGCGGAGGACAGAACCAAGGCTTTTACTGCAAAGTTCAGCCCTCCAGGGAAAACCAATCAGAGAACCACCACTCCTCAGATGTTCAGATCCATTTAAATGCCTGAGACAGAAAATTGCAGATGTAGAGAGTAATTACACGTTCATCCATATTGGATATAACGTTCCTGATAACGTTCGGGGTTCAGACACACTCTCTCTGTTTAAATCTAGATTAAAGACACATCTCTTTAGCCAAGCATTCACATAATGCATCTCATAATCTTGTACTGCAGTTATATCTGATCAAACACACATTATTGTTCTTTAGCTTGGATTGAACAAATCATTTTTGCTTGGTTGGAACAGCAGCTATGCTAATTATGTCTCTATTTGTTTCTCTGTTTCTGCCACGGGATTAACATCCCGTGGTAACTAGGATTTACACAAGCTTCAGTCTGGATCCAGAACACCTGAAAAGAGATGATGCCAACCCCTCAGAGGACCTCAGATGATGCCAACCCTCAGAAAACATACAGAACTACCAAATTTCGCCATAAGTTAAATATATTAAGTTTCTACAATATATAAATATATTGTAGAAACTTAATTTCCTGTAAAGCTGCTTTGCAACGATTTGTGTTGTGAAAAGCATTATACAAATAAACTTGAATTGAATTTAATTGAATAACAGTTCATATATTGTACATACAGGCTACAGGATTAAGATTAAATTCACTTATGCAACTGATCTGTGAACATGCGAACCAATCAGTCAGTCAGTCAGTCAGTCAGTCAGTCAATCAATCAATCAATCAATCAATCAATCAATCAATCAATCATTTTTTTTTTTTAAATCCAAGTAAAATAAATGAAAATAAAACCTAAAGACATAATTGTCTTTTCAGCCTCATCTGCCCACATGAACCAATAAAGGTCTTGAGTCTTAAACACTGCCTTCACCCCTCAACACTGTGTCTGTCAACAGCTGCCTGAATGTTAATTATACATTGTGACTCTTGTGGGGTGGGTGGGGGGGTCACACCTGTCTATGTGTGTTTTAGCATTGCTAATGCAGCGATAATTAGGAAAGTAATCTGCATGAAATCAGTCACTGAATTAATAATGCTTTTGTCCTCTTCTGACTGCAGTTAAGAATGCTGTTAAGTGAACGTTTGGCATTGATGTGTCGGGGGAGGTCGGCATGTCATGAGCTTTGTCATGCCGCTCGTGTGATGTGTGCTTTGCCATCCCTCTTTCTTCTGTCTTTTGGCCAACTGTCTTTTATTCCCTCCCTTTACTCATCTATCTATGACATCATTCTTCCTGTCATTGTTAGATTGTATGACGGTTGGGTCCTAAGTCATAAATGAATAAGTATAGACACATGTTCACCCACACACACACACTTTTTTAAAGGAGCAGTTCACCAAAAATTTAACTCATTCTTGTGTTGTTTCAAACTATACAAACTTGTATAGCACCAGTATTGATATCACCAAATCCAACAAGACTGTGACTATACACTCTTTATAGCAATGCATTTTTTTGTGACTTTATCTGCAAGTTGATTATGCCAGTAGGTGCAGCAAATGAGTGAGTTATTTAACCACTTTATTCAGTAACGCTGATTCATTCAGGAAATAAACAAGTGACTGTCTTCATGAACGACTCATTAAATCGTTAACTCAAATTTTTGAATCGAAAACAGATTCAAGAAGGAAACAACTGACCATATTTATGAATAAGTCATTGAATTATTGACTCAATCGATTTGATCAAAAACATGTAAGAATCTTTATAAATTAGTGAATCGTTAATTCAAATGAATCAGAGAGAGAAAAAAAAAAACATTTGGGAAAGATTAGGGAAACAAACATGTGACCATCTTTATAAAAGAGTCATCAAATTATTCACTAAAACAGTTTGTTCAAAAACAATGATTAATTCAGGAACGAAACAGGGGACTAGCTTCAGAACCACATAAAAGTGTACTACTCTTTATATGGCACAAATAGTCAAAGTAGTATGCTAGTATGCTAGTATCATTCTCTCAAACTATTAGTTCATTGTCTTTATGAATGAGTCATTCAATCATTCACTTAACCTTTTCAGTGGTGAGTTTAAAATATTCTAGCGGTCCCCCCAGAGTGAGTTTTTTTAAGGCGACCGTTATTTTAGAACGTTTGCCCTTACTGTTTCCATGGCGACGCGTCATGATTGTCACGTGACACACCGCGGCCACAATAACACTGTATGACAGATGGATCGTTTTTATTTAGTTTTTCCTTTTTTATTTAACATATTCACAAACTTGCTCACCATGGCATGGACAATCTGATATTCCGATTCACAAATATGTGTAAATGAGTGTGTTTTGTCCTTTAAACACCTTTATAAATGATCTTGTTCGTGATCTGTAACGTGAGACGGGCGCTGCCATGTTTGTTCGCGCTGCAGTTCAGAGAGTCCTGTCAGTCAGTTTTACAGCACGTGAATTCATCAATTTCTCCCGAAATACATGCAAGTAAGTGGCCGGTGAACTGGGTGAAGAATAGAGTGAACTTTATAGGTACTTACACTATGTGTATCTGATATGAATAAAACACATCGGCAAATTAAATTGGAATGGATTGTTATTGTTGCTTCCATAGACATCTGTGTGTATTTTACAAGCTCTAAATGTATTGTTTTACTAGTACTTATGTGTATTTAAATGTCTTAAACCTAAAATATGCATTATGCGGTTAAGAACACTGCATTGTTGTGATAATATTACAGTCGCAGTGCACGTCTTTCTCTGGCTCAGCACCAGTAAACGCGCGAAACCACAGTTTGAATTTGGCAGTTATGTGACGTCACCGAACGTTCTAAATCCCATATGTGGGACCGTACTCCCAGGGGCACGGAAATAAGAATCCCATATGTGGGACCGTACTGCTCAAAGGGTTAAAGGACTCGGTCTAAAACATGGATTCATTCAGAAACTGAACAAGTGATGGTCTTTATGAATGAGTCATAGAATCATTTATTCAAAAGATTCATTGCTCTTAATGAGCAAGTCACTGAATCATTGCCTCAAAAATGCTGGTTCAGAAACAGAACAAGCAACTGTAGAAGTGAGTCACTGAAAAACGTCTCAGGTTACGCATGTAACCATGGTTCCCCGAAGGGAATGAGATGCTGCGTCGAGACGCTTTGGGAACGCCTCCAGCATGACCGCACTCTGAACCATGTGTGAAATCTGTCCACTGGATGGGCGAGATGACACGGGCGGGTGACATAATTGACCAGGAAGCTTAAAAGCACGTGCGGTGGAACCGGCGTCAGCTTCCAGGAATGAAGCAAACGCTCGCAGGGATGACGGAAGTATGGCCCCGAGACGCAGCATCTTGTTCCCTTCGGGAAACCATGGTTACATGCATAACCTGAGACGTTCCCCTTCAGGAACTCAAGCTGCGTCAAGACGCTTTGGGAACGAGATGCCTACACCACCAGACTTACAAAATCCCTGCCTAGTGTGGATGGAGCACAGGGCCCACAGTGTGGGAGAGACCCAGTTGAAAGTGGCAACAAAGCGCCAAAGTGATTCTACAGTGCGCCGAACCCATGGAGACACATTTGGCAGTAGTTTTCACGCTGCCAAATAGTCTATTAAGGGAGCCAGTCTCTCGAGACTGGCCTCTGGTGTACTTACTTCAGGTGGACCAGCAGGAGACGGCCGAACCAGCTTCTCTAGAGACCCCCGAAGGGGTGGCGAGCCTCTCAGCTCCGCTACATTTCCGGGCAGAAGTAACTGAGAGAAGCGCTCGCTGGAGACCGCTGCGCCCTGGAACACTGGCAGGGTTGGCAGACCGATCTCCGAGGGTACTGAAGTGAGACGGGCACCGTGTAATGTGGTATACACCGCTCTTCCCCAGAGGGGCCTGCCCTTATAAGTCCTGGGCCATAGACATCAGAACTGCCTCAGCTGAAGTCTCCTATTGAAACGACGGTCCTCAGACCTGCGTCATCTCTTAGGAAGACAAGACTGATAGAACCAGAGCCTGCTCAGGCAGGACCCAATGAGACACGCTTGGCAGGGGCTCCCACACCACCAGGTGCCTACTAAGGGAACCAGTCTCTTGAGATTGGCCTTTGGTGTGCTTAGAGCTGCTAGCTCGGTGCCCTGAAGCAGAAGACCGGCAGGGGACGGCTGCTCTAGCTGCTCTAAAGATCCCCGAAGGTGTTGGTGAGCCTCTCAGTTCCGCTACGTTTCCGGGCAGAAGAAACTGAGAGAAGCACTCGCTGGAGGCCGCTGCGCCCTGGAACACTAGCAGGGTTGGTAAACCGATCTCCCGAGGGCACTGAGGAGAGACGGGCATCGTGTAATGCGATGTACACCGCTCCTCCCCAGAGGGGCCGGCCCTCAGAAGTCTTGGGCCATGGGTAACAGGACTACTTCAGCTGAAGTCTTCTATTGAAACGACGGTCCTCAGACCCATGTCGTCTCCTAGGAAGACTGGACTGGTAGAACCAGAGCCTGCACAAGCAGGAGCCAATGAGACATGCTTGGCAGGGGCTCCCACACCGCCAGGTGCCTACTAAGGGAACCAGTCTCTCTAGACTGGCCTCTGGTGTGCTTAGAGCTGCTAGCTCGGTGCCCTGAAGCGGAAGACAGGCAGGGGACGGCCGCTCTAGCTGCTCTAAAGACCCCCGAAGGGGCGGCGAGCTTCTCATTTCCACTACATTTTCGGGCGGAAGAAACTGAGAGAAGCGCTCACTGGAGACCACTGCACTGGCAGGGTTGGCAGACCGATCTCCTGAGTGCACTGAGGAGAGACAGGCACTGTGTAATGTGATGTACACCGTTCTTCCCTGGGCCATAGGCGTCAGGATGTTCTGGCCGAAGACTGTCCAGCGAGAATGATGGTCCACAGACCCATCTTCTGCTAGAAGCCTTCGGCCCGGGAGCGCCACTCTGGCTCCAGAATTCTGGGGAGTATGAGAAGTGATGCTCCCTGAACGAGGAGCTAGAACACGGTTGGGGTTGCTCCCGCCCACCTCAACCTCCTCAGAGGAAGAGAGGTAAAACATTGTGCTCTCACTCGTGAAATTTATCCCAAGAGGCTCCTGTACACCATATATATATATAACTTCTCACAGTCAGATAAAATGCATCATTTAATTCCTCAGAATTAAATGCAGCCAAACCACCAGACAAGTATACACGGTCTGATGTAAAAGATTCATAAAATGAACCGAGACTGACCGTAATGCACGCGTTGCAGCAGCAAGCTCTCACTCAAAGGGGGAAGTACCGCAGCACGGACTTCCGGCCCCAAGTGAGAGCGCTAGATCTGGAGAATGCAGGTGGAGATAGGGCGTGCCCGTCTCCAACCCATCCACCAGATCCATGTGCGATCCCCGCAAACTCAGTCCCGCAGCAGCAGTGGGACCGGAACCACGAGATCACAGGCACGGACACACTCCTCGGAGTGTGCCCGGCGGGAGCGGCGAAAGCTCACGTCCACCTCCTCGGAGGAAGACAGGCGAAGCACGAGGCACCTCCACGGGGGGAAGAAACCACAGAGCAGGCTTCCGATCTCAGAGAGTGGCCGCTGGATCTGGCGGGTGAGGAAGAAGATAGGGACTCGCCTGTCTCCATTCCCTCCACCAGATCCATCTGCGAACTCCCTCGAGAGCCGACTCGGCGTGCTTCGCCCCCAGGCAGACCACAGACAGACCGCGTGGATCCCCAGCAGTGATGTAACATTTGCAGGGAGGAACACACAGTCTGTAGTGTGATCTGCTCTAGCCCTAAAAGTGCTAGTTTTGGATGCACTTTTAGACATAATGGAGCTTATTGTGATGTGGACAGACAACACTAAATAAGACTCACAACAAATAGCGACAGACACACACACAAAGTAGTGGTTGCTGAATGACAAAAGGCTGACGCCGGTTTCACCGCACGTGCTTTTAAGCTTCCTGGTCGATTATGTCACCCGCCCGTGACGTCTCACCCATCCATTGGACAGATTTCACACATGGTTCAGAGCGCAGTCACGCTGGAGGCGTTCCCAAAGCGTCTCGATGCAGCTCGAATTCCTGAATGGGAACTAAAATATTAAAGCTTATTTATTATATGGCTTCTGCAAACTTTAAATAAGAACATAAAAATAAGAATATTTGTATATTAAGTTTTTATACAGTATTGCTTTTATGAAACTTGATAGCCCCTGGTCATTGCATGTTTTTTTCCAAACTTCTTGATTACTGTTACAAAGAAAGAAAGTCATTCATTTGGAATAACGTGAGGATAAGTAAATGGGACAGAATTTTCATTGAAAGTAAATTGTTCCTTTAATTTTCTGTTGCTCAATGTGGGATCCTCTCAGTGGGAGAAGTAGCAAAGATAAATATATTCAAGGAGGCTTGAATTAGTGGCTTTCAGCATCTCTCTGGAATGGTTGTGAATCCCTGAGATGAATTGTTGCCACTCTGTCAAAACAAATTTAATAACAAATTCTCCCTCACTTTCTTTCAACATCTCATTCCATCTTTCTTTCTCAATAATAATTGGGGTGAGGATTGGGGGTGAGCTTTTGAGAGACGAGAGTATTTGTAATCAGCATTGTCTCTTCTGATTTGAATTCAGGTTGTTGGAAACAGCTGCAGCGGGATGGGTGGAGATGTTACTGCCTTCTTCTTTCTCTCTCTCTTTCTCATTCTAGCTTTTCTCCTCAGAGGAGCACTGATATTTCCGCCTGGCTGCGTGTGGGAGACGCGCCTTACATCCGAGGAATCAGGCATGAAACACTCGCTGCTTTCACCAAACCCTGTGCAGCAGAGCAAAGGATTGTGGGATGCAGTGCACGACAGGAAGACAAGAATAAAGACAGAAGGTAGTGATTATTAGCTAGACAGACGGAAGAGAGAGAGTGAGGGAGAGAATGTGAAAATCACAGCAGACAGTGTCTTCATTTAGCCTTTTGTCTAAATGCCAGTTATTCCCATTGCAGAACCTTGGATCGGCCTACCGAGAATCATTCAGTCTATCCCTGTCTAATTCTAATTCATCTCTCTCTTCCTCAAAGAGACATGTGTAGACTGCATTATCGTAAGCATGTGCGTCTTTAAATGTCACTGCCCATCGATGGCGGCTCTGGAGCTTTGTCCACTCAAACAGAATTCACTTGCTTCACTCATTTCTACTATAGTCTTTGAGAAGATTTATTTATTTATTTATTTATTTTTTGTCACTCTCTCTAAAACACACACACACACACACACACTTTCCCGGCACATTCCTTGAATACAGTACACTTTGGTGTCCCATGAATTTATTTTAAAGTAATAAAGGAACTTTTTTTTTTTTTTTTTTTTTTTTTTTTTGCGAGACTTATTAGATAAAACTTGCAAGATTTTAACATTAACTTTTACATTTTCCCTTTTCTAATTTCCTACATTTCTAATTTTTTAAAATATTTTTATTTTATTTTAGTCCAGCATTATTTACATAAAAAAAATAAAAAGTAAAAATAATACTAAAAAAAAATTAATAACACCACTGTCAAGTCAAGTTGTCACATTTAAAGCCTCATTGTGAGGTCAAATTCTGCCAAATTAAATATCATTGTGAGATATTTTACTGTAAGACAACTTGAGACATTATGAGAGGTAAAGTCTCACTGTGATACATTAACTGACATTGTTACATATTAAGTCTCATTTTGAGATATAAAGGCCCAATAATGAGAAATCAAACCAAAATTGTAAGATAAAAAAAAAAAAAAAAACTTACAATTACTTATATTTTTCTTTCTTAGAAAAAAAAAAAAGTTGCAGAAACAAACATTTATATTTGACAAAATAAAGTCAAGTATCTGTGAACTGTCCCACATTAGAGGTTTTGACTATATAACAAATTAACAATTAGTTATATAATTAGTTGTATAAACTTTTTTTTTTTCCTCATGCAAATGAAATACATTAATATTTATATAAAATATTTTTTAGGCCTAGATGTCCCAAACCTCATAATAAATGCACAGAAAATAAACAAGCTCATATAAAATTTAGTCCAACCACCTTAGGTTTACCACCATTTGTCTGAAGGATAACCTCCTCCATTCACTTTCCATTTGTCGAAAAAGAGAAAAAACACTTAAGCATACATATTTTTAAGAGTTTCAGGCACCATTTTGTACTCTATTCATGAAAAGTGCCTCAAACACTTTCTTTATGTTATCCTGAGTGTGTTTATATGTTTACATATTGCATCCACGTCTCAGGTTGTGCTGTCACCTTGAACAAATCAGAGTGGTGTAATAACCCGGGCCGCAGATCTACAACAGCTCGCTCTGTCTGTCTGTCTGTCTGTCTGTCTGTCTGTGTTTGTCTGTCTGTGTCTCTGTGTCTCTGTGTGTGTGTGTGTGTGTGTGTGTGTGTGTGTGTGTGTGTGTGTGGGTCGGTATAATACCTGGTTCTGTGTCAGGTTAGGAAATGAATCAGTGTAAGCCTGGGCTAAGCACCTCTCTCTCCCGCTTTCCTGCTCCGTTATCATATTACACCGCTGATAGATGTTCCCTCTAACCCTGAAGCTAAAAGATTAATTTGTTTAAGCAGAGCCCACTGCATTGACCTTGGAATAAACTCTCTTTCTCTATCCCCTGATGTGTGCTTTAGGATCACCAAAGAGAATAATAGTCATATTTTATAGCATTTTGAATGAGAAGTCATGAAAAAAAAAAATAATAATAATAATAATAAATAAATAAAAATTGCCCCCATGGTGAAACACTACCATAATCTGGGAAAGGGTTTCCATTTGCAGACAATTACTGTTCACAGCCTTAGAAAGCTTCAGTGAGCCTGACAAACGCTCAACAAGGAGAAGCTCTGCTGTGAAGAATTAGTTTGTGTGCTGACGACGAGAAGGAACAATTACTGAGAAACATGGTAAATTAAATTGTTTTAAAATTATTTGCCTTCTTGCCACTGGATGATAACCCTCAGAGACCCTAAGCACCAAAATTGAGTTGTATTATTTTCCCCCTCTTAAACATGTTTTTTAGGAAGCCACTGGTTATAAAAAATCATGAAAAAATCATGATGTTTATGCATATTTTCTTTTAGGCTGAAAAAAAAAAAAAATGTGCTGGAAAACTGCAACACTGGCTTTTAGGGTTGCAAAATGTCAACACTTTTATAATTAAGTACACAAGTACATATGCTTTGACTTTCTTGTGAAGTCTTCCCTGAAAGCTAGAAGGCTCAAATTTGGATACATTAAGCTCGAAGCAGACCACTGCATATTTAAAGCGCAGTTGCACTAACCTCTGTAAAAGCATTTTCAGTAAGCAAGAGCTCAGAAACTTCATGTTCATTTCAAAGCAGCCCTCTGACACACTCTAGAGTTTCATTAGGGTACATTGGAAATCATCAGAAATGCATTTATAATTTACTGAACAGGCTCTGTTTTGTGAATATCTTTTAAAGACTCCCAGCTGCATTTCCACCTGATTCAGAAGTCTGTCTCATATTTACAAATGTGCATCATATTAGTGATCATTCTGTATTTCAAAATACAGTTTTTGCTCTATTTCTTGATTAAATAATTACAGTATTTGTGAGCATGACAGACTTCTTTCAGAAATATTAAAAAAAAAAAAAAATCTTACTGACCCTACTTGAAGAAGTTTATATATATAGCATTTTATTTTCTAACACACACAGACACACGCACACACACACACACACACACACAACCATCAAACAAATAAACAAATCGAATTAAAAAAATAAATTAATGAATGAATTAACTAATTTAACTTGCATATGATACATGTTTGTGAGCTGTTGCTGCAGTTATATATGCAGTAGTTGTAACTCATATTTAGCTGAAAAATGTATTATTTGCTGTAAACCAGTGGTTCTCAATCTTTTTTATTACCTTTTAATTCCATGAAAATCTGAAATCTGAGGATGCCAAAAAATCTAAATATTAAGAAAATCGCCTTTAAAGTTGCCCAAATGAAGTTCTTAGCAATGCATATTACTAATCAAAAATGAAGTTTTGATACATTTACGGTAAACAATTTACAAAATATCTTCATGGAACATGATCTTTACTTAATATCCTAATGATTTTTGGCATACAAAAAAAAAAAAAAAATTGATAATTTTGACCCATACAATGTATTTTTGGCTATTGCTACAAATATACCCCAGCAACTTAAGACTGGTTTTGTGGTCCAGGGTCACAAATAAGCGCAAGACAACCTGCCATATCAAAAAATACCAGAGGGAGACGCCAAAGGACTGCATATAGCCACTATACGGATCTATTCAGAATCACTAAACACACCAAAATAGAAATGAAAAATGAAACCATTCTAAATGTGTGGAAACTCAGCGATCTGAAGGCGCCTCGATGTCATCAGTCAACAGCCAGGTCCTCTGTCAGAACAAGCGATCGTGTTTGGAGCGTCTGATACCCATTTGCACATAAACACCACTGATCCTCACAAACTTCTCCAAAACAGTCTTCTTCGGCGAGCATCCATTATAAAACACTCGCTGTACATTAATTTTGACTGCAGTGTGAATATACGGAACTGTGTTCAAGCAGAAATACAATGTTTTAGATGTGCCAAGAGCACACATACACGTTTGTGTGCACATCAATAATAACGGACACACACGCACCTAATGCACGACTCCTGTATGCCACTATAATCGTCATTACTTTGATTACAATCGTCATTCATCAAAACCTTGCTAGTGCAACACTGACTTGCTTTATCCAGCCAAGAGCTGTAGTTTGCTTATCATATACTCATGCAGCGGTCGGGTGTTCAGTTCAGTCTGTTCAGTCTGTATTTCACACAGCGCGATGAGCAACGGCTTGAGCTGCTCCGAAACACAGAATAATATCACAGAATACGTACAAGAGAGGTGGTGCTGTTATTTTTCATTTTAATTTTTTCATTTTAATTTAATTTTAATTTCTTTAACATTTTAATCATAAAATTAGTGAATTGAATATAAATAGTTATAGTTATAGACTATATTAGACTATAGTTATAGTCTTAAGTTATCTTAATTTACCCCTGCCCCCCCTCCTGAGTGTTATACAGACTCTGCTATCACCGGACATCTTCTCTTGAAGAGTCAGATGTCACTCATGTTGTATTTTCGGATTAAATTTTTTAGTTTCCTGTCAAAATCAGTTCTTAGTGTCCAAACCCTTAAACCTGGAGAGTTTGGGTTTCTGTCATCTGTTGACAGTGATCATCTCATTCTCTCTTTCCATCTGCCAGGTGAGTTTTTAAGCTCCATTCCTTTTTCTTCATTCATCTCTAACAACTTGCTGCCAGTGAAGGATGTCAGAATCAACCGGTATGACTGCAAAACTGTCATTAGTTCATCTATATGACATATCTTACTGAAACATTAGCTTAGCTTACAGATTTGGAGATTTCAGTGTTTCCCGATTCAAGCAGACAGCACACAAGCAGACATAAACAAAGCTGTTTAGTTTATTTGAGTCTTAGCAAACCCCAAGACTGCATATGGCTGTCTACAGCACACTGTTCTCTCAGATTGTCCTCCTGTTAGCAAATAAAAACAGCACACTCGCAAATTAAGATGAATAGAGCGATTAACAGTACGACAGAGCGAAAACATTTTCATTCCCTCTTACCTCAGGGACAAATATGAATGGATGTTTTGATTTTAACTGCCTTGTGTAACAGCCATTGATTTGAACCGTTTCATTAAGCGATCTGCCATCATTTAGCAGGTATATTGGACAGCGCTGCCTGCTACACTGCGCGGTTTTGATATTGAGCATTTCACACATCGATTGAGCCCCTTATGGTGCTTCGTACTGAAAATCTTTACAGACAAAGGAAAAGGTCAAGCGCTGACTTTGATACATCAACTAGGTGGCGGCAAGGAAGGGGGCATATGACTATGAACTGAGAGCTTCCATTTACATAGAACATTGACATTTAACACACACACACAGAAGCATCATGCCATTTCAAATCCCCTCAAATGTATTTTAAATTCAAATGTATGTACTTTATTTTTAAACTCATATGTAGAAATACACACATTCAAAGATTTGTAGGAGAGAGAGCGAATCAGACAAATTAAGATTCGATCAGATTGGTGTTGAACAACCCAAAGAGCCAAATTACACAAAGAGGCACAGGGCCACAAGAAAATGTCATAAATCCATCCAGATCCTGGCGCCATACGTCTGAAACAAGCCTCTTTCACAGAACAGCTTACAACATTGACACAAAGAACACTTATTGATAATTCCAACTCAGGAAGTAGATTGTCAAATTCGGGGCAAGTAACCAAGATTGATGGTCAAAGACACAGCACATCATGAGGGAAATCATTAGTAGAGACTTCGTTGGGTGGGTTCCCCCACCCAGGACAAAGACCAGACTGAAATTCCTTCCAAAACCTTTTTGACCTGTGTTCCTCAGAACACATTCTCACGTCCACAGAATGGCACAGAAACTGTGTAGATACACCTAAAATCATCTTAAAAGACTTTTGAGCAACTAATGATTTCTATGCATAACTCCATATTATGTATTTAACCCATACATTTGACTATCATGTCCTAATCACTCATTGTGTATGTCTTTTTAATAACTATTGAATAGCTTAAGGGTTCATATTCATGTTTTGTATGTATGAGTTTGAAAAATCCTGCTTGAAAGATTTCTTCCAATTAATTCTTTGTCAAATGTATCATATTCTGGTTATAGAAATCGTGTCCAAAATTATACTGCAAAGAGCTGGAAAGTTCGGACAATGTGACTGACCAGATAACTGATTTATGTATTGGGAGGAGAAACAGAGCAACACCCCGAGCTAAGACAATATACTAATTGGTCAAGACACCATGTTGGGATGTGTCCAAAATCTGAGTTTAAAAACTCAGGACACCATCAAACTCTCTTCTCTTTTTGCCACCGCGTTTTGACGGTGATTTTTAGTGCTCTTTGAGCATGCTCTGGCTTACATGCCAGCTGCTACTTAACACCACGATGTGAAGAAAAACCACCTTGTCTCATTACATCCTTTCTTTCTTTTACTTTAGTTTCTTTTCCTTTGCGAGTTTCGAGTTCTCAGTTTAAGTTTTGCCACCACGCCTTGTCTCCGAGTTCAACTCGAGTCTGTGACCGCCTCAAAACTTCTACCAGCCACAACTCCGCATCTTCAGCCAACGCCCAAGACATCACTTCAAGGACTACTGAACTTCCAACCAATCAGCAACCTTGGGAAACCCCCTTTCCTGCAACAACAACGACAAAAGGGAATCCCTTAACACAAAGACAATGCAAGTAACACAATTCCAGATTTTAGCTGAATTGGTGCATTTAATATACATTTTAGCCTCATTGAGAAACTCAATGCGAGGGTTAATTAAGCGATTGATGGTTGTTCAGGTCTATGCAATTGCACATACTGCTATAAACTTGGGATTTCACATTTTCATTCTCTAAACTCATCCTTTCCTCACTTTCTCTCTTCCTGCAACTTGTGTGAATGTGTGAATGTGTGAATGTGTGTGTTCATGTGTTAGATTAGTTTACATGTCTTAGGTTTATCCAATAAAGTCTTATTCATATTGAAAAGAGAAGTATCTTGTGTTTCGTGCTTACAAGTTAATGTCTTAAACTGCCGATCTTGTTACTGTGCTATTAAATATAGCGTTTTCACTATATTTGGGATTTTCATATCCAGTGCAGAGTTGATGTTATATGGCTCGTTCAATGTGATCGATCGGTGATCAGCCGCAAAACAATGATTTTGTTCAAATTCCCTATAAAATCATAAATGATTCCCTTTGAGCTAAATTGACCTGTTTCCCTTACAGATGTGAGGTCAGTAATAATAAAAATATAAACATAATTATATTATATTATATTATATTATATTATATTATATTATATTATATTATATTATATTTATATTATATTATATTATATTATATTATATTATATTATTATATTAGATTGGTTGGGATTTTAACTAGGCTACATAAAAACCTTACCATTACATATTACAATGTAACTAAATAGTTTTTTTTGCCTTGGGCACAAAGTGAGCCAGAACTACCCCCGGTGCCCCCTAAAAAACATTAGGTGCACACACATACACACTCAAAATGAATTCCCTTGTCACATCTGCGGTTGATTTACGTGTCTAGTGTTATGCAGATCAGCGGGCGTTGAGATGAGGTGCGGCTGTCAGAATTGATTCCACCTTTCCGTCCGAAGGGTCGTTAGAGATAAAGTAACCACTCTGCGTGCTGTCACTGATGAATTACGATTTGAATAACCAATCATTTCAGGCCTGACAGACAGGCAAATGACGATGTACGGAAAGGGGAGTTGGATGTGACCTCAGCACCCAACATATCCAACACCTGAACAGAGCTGTGGGCTAATGCTAAGCCGGGCTTCAGCAGCAGAGTCTGTTTGTTTTAATCAGAATTTAATTTATTTTTATTCATTGTGTTTTTCATCGCTTGTTACCTTGACAGTGAGAAAGAGAGGACTGTCAGTTGTGGTTGAGGATGGTGTAAGTGGGACTCAGATTTGATTTGTCTGGACTGGGATTATTCTTTCCTAATTGGGTCTTCCAATCAGTGCTCTGGGGATTGTGTATGTGTGCATCCAGTATTTCATAAAACAGACAGGATTAATCAACACAGGATAAGCGTGATAGGTGACTTTAGTGATTTTGTGCCATCTGAACTCCTCGGGTGAATAAAGACAAGAACAACAACAACTAGTCCTTAAAACTAAATAAGACTAAAAACTTTTTGTTATTGTTGTTGTTGTTTTTTTTGTTTTGTTTTGTTTTTTAACTAAAGTATACTTGCGAAGTTCTAAGTTCTGCGTTTTCATACAATGTATATATTTAATGTGTACTGTCATATATTACTGACCAAAGACATTTGGATGGCAGTGGACATTATACATTGTACAAAAACCCAGATAATAAAAATTCAAAGTGACCACGGCTGTCCAAAAAAAAAAATAAATAAATAAAAAATTATATATATAAGCGTTTGTGGTCCATACAATTTGCTTAATGTCAACAAAGCAAAATAAATAATGAAATGGCAGAATTGTCATAGCTGTGCAAACTAATCTTTTCTAATTTGAACTTTTTGAGCTAAACATGAAGAATAACAGTGTTCATATTGATGGTGAGTAACAGATAATCGCTTAGACTGACAGAACTATCTGTTTATTTCTAGCTTTTTGTGAGACAGCTGTTTTTTGTTTGTTTGTTTTGTTTTTTTTTTTTTTTGTTTTTTGTTTTTTTTCCCATCCAGGAAGTTGAGAGGACATCAGGTGTTTGTACAATCAGATGAATATGGAAGAATGAGTCAGGGTTATATACTCAGCTCGTTTTCCCTGCTATGCTAACCATCATAACAAACAGAGCTATTGGCTAGTCAAAAGGCAAACCACACACAGACACACACAAATACACACACACACACACAGACACACACAAATACACACACACACACAGACACACACACAAAACATGATATTATCTTTGCCTGCCCAACCATAGCAAGATGGAAAATGCAGGTATGTAAGAAGTTTCTGTGTCATGTAAATATTAATGCTTTACCTTGAATTTAACAAGACTGATTCATCTGTTTATTTATGACGCATCTTTTGCTGGATCTGAAAGTTGGCGATAAAAACCTTTTCATTTCAAGAGCTGTGCAAAATCCAATGTAAGTAGCATTAATTTTCTCTGAAAGAAAATGATTAGTAATACATATACATTAAATAATAGCCACTGTGCATTTACATTGTCATGTACTTTTCTTTTGTTGGAACCTTACAATAAATCATGTTCATTCTGCTTTTATATCGTTAAGCTGTCAAATTATCATGTAAAACTCCTTGAATGGTTCTATTTTTGCAACCTTGGCACTCAAAAGATAAAGCGTATACATTTAAAAGCTTCACAAGTGTAATATGTCGTCACGCTGCGGCCCAACTCCTTTAAAACTCTCTATCCAACGGTGAAACGGTATCCTGAACAATTGCTTATTCCAAGGCATTAAAAAACAAGGACAATGGGGTTTTCCTGGCCCAATTAAGGTAGAGAAAGTTGGGCTAGATTAAAAACCAGAGGGGAGAACTTCATCCCCGAACGCCTGAGCTCAAACAAATGCAGCTCACAGCTGGAACAATTGTGTGTGAGTGAGAAGCGCGAGAAGAAATGAACAGGAAATGAACATAGAAATGCAGCAGGGAATAATTCATGGTTTTATATGGGAATAAAGAATAAATGGAGCAATTTTCCTCCAGACAAGGTGACATTAAAAATGTCAGCGGTAATTGCGTGCGAGTTAGTGCAGCAAAAAGAGCTTAGCATTATGGGTAATGTGCGATCAGAGCTATCATTAACATCAGAGGCCCACTGGAAGCCTCTGTTCGGTTTTGAACATGGTAGTTGAGGTCAACACACATCTCGCAGGCATTTGGACGAAAGTTTGCAGCTTCAGGTCGGTTTCTGAATGGAAAAAAACTGGTTTTCAGTGACCTTCATCTTAAAGCGAGCGGCAACAGTCATGAGCAAAAGGGTCAAGCGATCATGTTCTTGCCGTTGGGACTAAAGCTTCTGTATAGCTGCGGCCCTTCTCAACGTGTCAGCAAATGTCACGGACGAGGAGCACCTACTTCCTTGACCGCATTGGGGCTCATAGGCTGGCTGACATTCTGCTTGCTTTGACATTTGGTTTGACACACGGACACACAGTGAAGGTGCACAGTGAAAAGTTTCAGAAAATGTTGCTCAGGGCTTTACTTTGACAGAACCTCCGATTGGTTGAGCTGACCTCTGTGACCTCCCGAATCCATTTCCTCTGTAATGGAGTCCCAACATCGAGCGCCAACGTTTCCTTTCTGTCCCTGACCTCGCATGCTCTTTCTCACACACATACTGGAAGGTGAGAGGATATCAAAGCCCTAGTCTAATGCACCAGGTAGGAGAGTTGCTGACTCTGAAGGTTTCTTCAGGACTGCTGAAACGTCATTATTGCGTTTTTCTCTCAGGTGCTCTGGAGAGAGGAATGGAAGTGATGTCTCTGAGCGGCACTGCTCAGCGCTGTCTGGTGTCTGGATAGAGAGTGCATTGACAGGAGGCACAAAACCAAACAGATGGAGAGAGAAACACAGCTGCCACACCACGGGTGGGGTGGTCAGAAAAGAAAGTTGGAAATGGATGTAGGTTGGGATTATTATTATTATTATTATTACTATTATTTATTTATTTATTTATTTATTTATATGTATATTTATTTATTTTTATTTTTTTTCTAGCAAGCAAGCAAGGAACTAGATAAATAAATAAATAAATAAATAAATAAAATAAATAAATAAATATTTATTTCTAAAATATTATAAATAATACATAAATAGTACTAAAATAACACTCACAAATAAATTTAGTTATTTATGTACTAGTTAATTTTAATTATCTAAACTGAATAAAGTAGCAAAAATCTTTTTTTTTTTTTTTTGATAGCTGACAGAAAAAAAAGGAAAAAAGAAAAAAAAGACCAACATAAACGAATGATAGGGACATATCGTAAATGTACTACACTGTGTGCTATCATCATTGACATTCACTGGCATCACTACAACATCAATATCTAAGCTGATTTTAGAGCTAATACTCATGTGAATTGGTCAAGCACACACTATGTCGATCCACAACAATCCTTCAATTTTGATCGGAGCTGCATGTGCAAGAATGTGGTTAATATCTTTCTGCTGCAGAACATTAATCTGAGCCTCAGTGTCATGGAGGGAGATGGGCTCGGGGTCGTCCGTCCTCTTTAAGGTCTTCCTCCCATTAGCCCAGACTCATCAAGGAGATTAATCGAGCCCCAAGCGTGCCAGTCGACACATTTGTCAGGCCACTCATCCACTAATACCATCCTTACGATCCCTTCTTCCTTCTCAGTTTTACTATCCCTCTCTTTTCTCACTCTAAAGACACAGGAAGGTCAGTCCGAGCAGAAGACAGACAGGGAAGGATGGGATGTGACTCATGGATTGTCCTGAACTTGTCACGGTGGAGTTTGTGTACTTTTGCTAGGTGGCATTATTTACAGTGTTGGCCTAACAAAGAACACTGAGAGATTACAGTTTTTTACGATTGCTTACACACTAAAATTAAAAATAACACAAAATTAGTGAAACCTGACACCCAAGGAGTAAAACTTCAGCCCAAAACTGCACAACTATAAGGACATTCTCAGCCTCAAACTTTTTGCAAAACACTACACACATTGTTTTGCAAGACACTAAACACACTTCTCAACATTAGACACAGAAATCTAACATGTTGTCACTTCTTTGCCATTTTAAGGCACTGCTTTCTAAAATACTACACATATGAACCAGTTGATCAAACACGGCCATCAGGTGTGCAGACACTTAGGTGCTTAACTCAAAACTCAACAATCAAGGTATAAGCACTATAAAAAGGCAACAGGTGAATTTTTGTCTTCAACAAAAATGAAAGGCAGTGGTGCAGGAAGAGGAAGAGGAATAAGGAGAAACATCTTTGCCCACAGAGCTATTTTGAATGTCCCGGGTCAACGTGGTGGTAACATCACAATATATGCTACAATCACGCAGAATGGGGTCCTTCATGGGGGCATGCCAAAATAGCTCCTTACAACACCGACCGCATACTCACATTTTTAGACAGACTAAGTATTGAACAGACTAGGTATTAGACTAATGCAACCAGAAACTGGTTCCATTATTCCAGTACCTCCCACAACACTCTCCTTTCCTTTCCTTTTTCCCTTCCACATGGCAGTGGAAAGTTTATGATCTCTGACCCTATGCTATACCCCTCATTCAAGCTATGGAGGAGGCCTGTTACCTAATAGATGCAGAGTCTGTGTAAGGATGAAGTCGCCATTCGAGAAGATTGCTGTTTTGCGAGGGAGGACATTGCCTGTGATGTGGACGAAGTGGCCACATCCAGCTACATGAAGAGATGATGCTAAGGGTTTTTATTTATTTATTTATTTTAGTTTATGTACTATATTGTATTTGAAATATGTTCAGATTTTCAGCCTAATTGCAATGATGTACTGAAGGATTTTACAATGTGGTGAGAAATAAATACTTTCATCAGTGTGCAACACTTGTATCGTGTATTGTGTTTGGTCAATTCATGTTCTTTAACAATATCTCAAAAAAATCAAAATCAAAATCAAACCCAGACTGTATTATTAGAAAGACAGAAATGTTACAAGTGTTTAAGATTGAGCACAGCAGTGTGCAAGTGGTTCAAACAGAATCCGACTGTATGAATCATGTGTGTATCATACGGCAGCGAAACTGGGTTTTGTTAACTTATTGTAAAGTTTTAAATGAAGTGTTTCTTTTTGCAAAAGATCTGAGATGTTCTGCTACTTGTGTGTGTAGATGTGTGAACTGTGTGTAGTGTTTTGACAAAATGAGCCTTGTTTTTAAAATCGTACCTAAGCAATCGTAAAAAACTGTAAATGATACTGTAAAGTGACCTTTAGATAATTATGCTCAGTTTATATCTGTGGTTGAAACATCAAGTGGAAATCAATACAGATACATAAGCTGAAAATTAGTTAAAATTTCTGATATTTAGTCTTTCCTGCAATGTGCCAACTGATTTTCTGCAATTACCAATATTAAAATTGATATGTACATTATGTCAGAGATGATTGATTAGCCCTTGCTTTAACAACAATTTAAAAGTTGTCATAAAAAAATGACAAAAAAAAAAAAAAAAAGTTGCACGGGTAGCAATAACCAACAATACACTCTACGGGTCAAAATTATCGATTTTTCTTCTATGCCAAAAATCATTAGGACATTAAGTAAAGATCATGTTCCATGAAGATATTTTGTAAATTTCCCACCGTGTATATCAAAACTTAATTTTTGATTAGTAATATGCATTGCTAAGGACTTAATTTGGACAAGTTTAAAGGTGATTTTCTCAATATTTTAATTTTTTATTATTATTTTATTTCATTTTTTTTTTTGCACCCTCAGATTCCAGATTTTCAAATAGTTGTATCTCAGCTAAATATTGTTCTATCCTAACAAACCATACATCAATGGAAAGCTTATGTATTAAGCTTTTGTGTGTGTGTGTGTGTGTGTGTGTGTGTGTGTGTGTGTGTGTGTGTGTGTGTGTGTGTGTGTGTGTGTGTGCGTGTGTTTGCGTGTGTGTTTGCGTGTGTGTGTGCGTGTGTGTGTGTGTGTGTGTATGCAGTATATAAATCATAAACATCTTTATATGTCAAAGAATATTTGTAGAGTGTTGTTATAGTGCCATCAGCCATTCAGCATTGTGGTCATTAGTCTGCAATGCTTTATTTAAGCAGCAATTCATTTTCATGAACAAAACAGTTCCATTTTTTATTGTCAATAGTGTAGTAATGTATAAGCTTATAAGGCGTCACTCACACAGAAGCCAGTTTCAAAGCAAGCAGCTTTCTGGTGCTAAAATGCTGCAAATTTGCATCATCAGCTTAAACATGCTGCAAAATCTGCATTGTGAAATCTTTTGCCTTCATGCCAAACTCCAGATTGTGTACATTCCTAATAAAATGACAGCAATTTGTGAAACAGTAAGAACATAATCACAGATTTCTAGGACGGCTGAGATGAAATACCTAAATATTGTCTATACTATTATGTGTAATCGATCATTAATGTTTTATTTGTGTTTTTTCTATATATTTAGGCTATAATAGTTATAAAGTAAAGTAAATATGCAAGGAACAAGCTGAACTATCTGATAAGACTGCTAGCTGAAGAGTGCTTTTGTGATATACGACAGTCGTCCTGAGTCATGGACGCTCACTATAGCAACCTGAGAGTAAACCATGCGTGACAGAACAGAAGGACACAACTGTTCAACAGAAGGACATAACTGTCCAGCATCACGGTGACTCAGCGTCTGGCTGCTGCATTTACACAAGCTCAAATAGACACACAATGTTCTCTCCTACTCTCTTTCACACTCTGTCATTCTTTGTGTCTGATCCTTCCCATCCTAAAATAATATATGTCCCACTCTTGTCTTCATGCATCCTGGAAAATAGACCTTGAAGTTTATTTCTTTGATATACGCGGAGACAATTGTTGACACTCTCCATCACCTACTTTGTAACAGCAGTTATTATTGGTTGATTTAAAGAGATAGTTCAGACCTGTATGAAATTCTTCTGTTGAAGATATTTGAAGAATAATGTTGACCAAAAATACAGTGGAAGTCATTGGGAACCAAAACTGTTTGGTGATCAACATTCTTCAAACTATCTTCTATCTACATGTTCAACAGAAAAAAAAGAATGTCAGAAATGTCATGTTTTAAGTATATATATATATATATATATATATATATATATATATATATATATATATATATTTTTTTTTTTTTTTTTTTTTTTTTTTGCAAAAAATGTAATAAATATTGGCCTTGTTTTCGTCACGCAGCGCTTCTCTTATGGTCTTGTATTTCAAGTGTGTTAACAGATGCAAGTCAATCACAAACCTCCATCTACCTGACAACGGCCCCCATCACGTACCTCCAAATCAACAACTGTTTACACATCGAGAGCCCTTCCGCCGATTTTGCAGACTGTCCATCTTTCTTAGCCAGGTTGGTAACTTTTTTTGCTAGTGCCCAATGAGATGAGCGAAAGAAAACATGGAGGGGGAAGCGAGGCAAAAATATCCCATTAACTCAGGAAATTGGTACAAGCTGTGCCACAGCACAATGCAATCACCTTTCCCATCTTAGCATCTCCTGTCCCCGTCACCCTCCCCTTCACCTCGTCCAACAAGTGGTGGAGTCATGTGCACTTTGTTTCCCGGATGACCACTGCAGACCTTGATGGGCAGGTAGAGAGGAGGACGAAGAAGACTAAAGAGAGGTGCAGAGAGGGAGAGTTTTACTGAAGGAAAGAAACATCAGAAATAAGAAATCTTTAATATCTTAATCATTTCCTCGTAGACACTTATGAGAACAACTACAGATTTGTCTCCTGATGTGTCTTCTGTAGGGGTTCAACAAATCTGAATAATGTCTCAAACTGTGTTCAGATTCAGAAGTCTAGAAATAAAAGAAAATAGTGCCATTCATTTGCAGGCTATGTTTTCAACCAAGATGTACATTGATGCAAAAAAGACAGAATATTGCAAAAACAACTGGTGGTAACACTTTAGTATAGGGACCAATTCTCACTATTAACTAGTTGCTTATTAGCATGTCTATTATTAACATATTGGCTGTTTATTAGTACTTATAAAGCACATATTCTGCATGACCATATTCTACATCCCTAATCCTACCCAATACCTAATCTTAACAACTTCCTTACTAACTATTAATAAGCAGCAAATTAGTAGTTTATTGAGGTAAAAGTCATAGTTAATGGCTTGTTAATAGCGAGAATTGGACCTTAAAATAAAGTGTGACCCAACTGCATGGTAAATTAAAGAATTAAATAGTATTTCATCCTATTTGTTGACATACATGGAAATATTTGCTAATTTTTCAAGCAAAAAAAAAAAAAAAACACACTATAAATGGAGTAAGGTGACCTTCTACCTAAGTTGCATATATAAACCTCACAAGTCAATTTTAATATAAAATATATAAAATATGTATTATTTAATTAATGTAAAATACAAAATGCATACGGTTTTACTTTTTGTAAGACTGAACAATAGGTAAATGGCAGACAAAAACAGCAGAATACCAATCAAGAAGATAAACCTCAAATATACGATTTAACACTATACATTATAGACAGTTATATTTATATCTAATTATTGTCTATATTTATATCTAATTAAATAGACATTTTTCTTTTTTTAAATAATATTCATAAATATTCTGATTACATAACTCCTTGAATTATAATAATTATTAAACAACAAAAAAGTATGCCTCTGTGTTACTTTTCTAATCTCATTTTACTGGAGGAAAAAAAATAAATAAAAAACTCAAGAGTGTGTATGTGCTTTTTCTATCTTTGGAAACTTTATTCACATCTTGTGCTTCTATCCAGCATTGTGCAGTGCAATATCCCAATTATACTGTAGCTATATAGTCATATTGTACGTTAACAATTTTCTCATTTGTTTCAGAAGGAGAGCCGTCTAAGATTAAGTTGTTGCTTAATAAATGAAATATAACTGAAAACTTTAAGTCTCCCGAGCTCTGAAAGAGCAACCACAGAGCGATAACATATTCCTATTCGCGATAACAGCGATAACAGTTTATATATGAGACTCATTATTCTGTGTTACTCTGAATGAGGCATAAAACCAAAACAGTGTTTTTAGAACTGTCTGGCCTATACGATCATCTCCAACAAAAAACACAATGTGTACTGTTTTAATGAGCAGACACTGGCCGACTGCACCGCTCTTGTTGTTCAAACCGATTTTGAATATTTCACAGTTTCATCAAGGTCAAAGATGCTGTAACATCAGTTCAAACCAAACCTATAAAGACTGACTGTAAGAGCAGTAAACATTTGGGTCTAATAATGTATTAATTGCTACTAACAGGTTGATTACTACAACAATTATCCATGTAATAAATTACTGTTTTATGAGAGCAAGAAAGAGTGAGATGAGAGATCAAGAAAGAGAGCAAGTGTAATTATCTGTGGAAGAGAGTGTGTGTGGTCCCACAGCTCTGGCTCTAACACAGGCCTCATTACTCTGTTTAGAGCCATAAAGAGCCCCACAGGACGGACACACACACACACACACACACACACACACACGCGCACACACACACGCACACACACAAAATCCGGCCTTCATCACATCATTACACTCATCTCAGTGATCAGTTCAATTCATTTGCACCCACAGCAGCAGTTTCAGTCAGGCTAGATTTATGTACTTATTTCACACACACACACACACACACACACACTTCTCAAGCTATCTCACTAGCTTTTGGCTCTGTGTTTCTAACAGACTTTAATTAGAAACCAGAGGATAACAACAATAGTGATTACTCATAGAGTGCCTTTGCCTACAGGAGGTGAGGGGAGAAACGTTGCTGTTCTTTAAACACGTCACATTGGATGATTCAATTCAGCTGTTCACCTCTGAGAAGGGGTTCGATAGCACCCACAAAATGGACTTCACGGGGTATTCGGCCATCTTAAATCAGCTTCCAATTGATGGTGAGTGCGTTTTTAATCCCAAGGACACTGCAAACGACACAGGGAAATTGAGAGGAAAATGTACACATCAATCTTTAGGAACCATCACTGCACAAAGTTTGGCTAAATAAATGTGGTATTATTCAGTATAATTCACCTCAGGTGTGGTTTCTGTGTTGTTTCTGTGTTATATATATATATATATATATGTATATATATATATATATATATGTGTGTGTGTGTGTGTGTGTGTGTAGCGAGAGAGAGAGACTTTATGTTTGAATTCCATTCCAAATGATCCAATTTTATCAAGTAAAGTGAACTTTTACAGCTATGCTTTGCTCATTGTGTAGGGCCAAGTGAACACTTCGTAGGAATCCTGTGAATTGACCCTTTGCAAAGACCCGCCCCCTTTTGTTACAATAGACAAGACAGAGCAGGTTACTTTAGGTATGAAACAAAGTCTCAGCTTACAAATTTTGTCATTTTTTAAGAAATGCAAACTATATACTGTATACCGTATTGTGGCTCTTTTACAGTATGTGCTGTGACAGATCGCTATAGCGCCTCAATTCAAGCAGTACATGAACGGATCATCTCTTTCTCTTTACAAGTTATAGCATGAAATCAACTTGAATGAATATCAGAAAGTATCTTGTTTCAACTGCGGAAAGACATCAACACACACCATTTTTCAGGTTCAAATCCACCGACATTAATCTAACCTCCTGTATGGTTCGTTTGTTGGAAAAATATGGCAGACTAGGCATTATGATTGGTCAGATCACCTGTCAATCAAACTCCCAGCGAAGGATCAATTGGATCGTAGGTAGGTTATTGTGAAAGTTACTGGATGAAGACATCAAACAGAAAGAAATGCCATAAATGTATCCTGCTCGTGCCTCAGGTGTGTGTCATTAGAGATTAAACAGTGAGACTACATGCTACGCTGCTTTTACGCCACATGCTATGCTAATCAAACGATAAACTCCCAAGATTATGAGGTTGTGCTTTTTATGTCAAACAATTTCAGATGATCAAATAGATGCATCACTGGACGACTCTCACAGATGTGCATATTTTGTAATGGACCAGTGACCCTGTCTTCCTCAACCCATCACATGTGTCCAGGATGGCCTGATTGGGTTTCACAGCCCAGGGCCCGTATCCGCTGCCGGGCTCTGCGGATAGCATGTTCCCGGATCTCCCGGAGCTCTGCGCGGGATCAGAATTCCGGCTGAGTGGAATTTTGGCAAGAGCAATGGTCGGATGATCTAAAGGAGTGCCGGTAAGCAGCCCACATCCACCCTCCTCTGGAGTCGCGCTTCTCCCGTAAAGGGTTTTCTCTGTCTCTGATGGTTCTCGCACCACGCTGCTGTAGCATGCCTGGGACTTTTACAGCTTTCAGCTGGATGGGTTTATTGAGGGTATCATCCTCTCCCGTTGAGTCTGATCCCACAGTGACGCCATCACGACCACTGCCTTACACAGTGCTGTTGGGCCGCAGTGTCTGTGTGTGGGAGTGACAAGGACAAAGTGAGAAAATCACTTTATAATCACTTTTCACAGTGTCTAGAGAAGTAGTGTTTATGTGTTGTACATGTGTGTGTGTGCTCATGCATTTAACATGTGTGGAAAATGACCTGATAACTGTTGCTTCAAATTCACAACAGCATTTGTAATATTAATACCTTCAGAGAACTACAAATCAAATGCACCATATGACACAAACAGACCATGTAATTACAAACCACAGCAGTATTAGTGTTGAATTTTGACTTACATTTCCAGAAGGTTCTTTTATAGGATTCAGAGGCCTTATTTCATAATACTGAAAGACTCATCAAACCATTCCCCTATTGTGCTGATTCAAAGAAGAAAGCCACAAAGCTGAACTTCACGCCCAGCGTCTGGAGCTTTAATAGGCTGAAGAAACACCACCGTAGCCCAGCAGAGAGAAGCGCTTCTGGGGAGTGACAGCAGGAAAGGTCCTACTGTTACAACAGAAAGAAGTGAAGAAGAAAGCAGACTTTCTCATTTCTAACAACCTTTAATATTTAAAGAAAAAAAAAAGTTTCAAAGATTGGCTATTTTATAATTCTGCTGTCAATTTTGATTCAACTCTTCATTCAGATCCAATATATAGCCTATTATCATCATTTTTGATAGTCTGCAGAATATGTAAGTACATAAACAATACATCACTAGCTTTGTGTGAGATATTTAAGATGCTATCCACTGAAAATGTTGACATTTAACATCATGAGACAAGCAATGTTTGATTCATCAATGAAGCATTAGTTTAAGCTGGACCTTCTCAATCAATTAACTGATCTGGTTCAAAGTTAAAATAAATTATTTGTTCATTAATTGGACTGATATAGTTCATAATGACTTAAATCTGTAATGTGTCTTGCACAAAGGTTACATTTGACTTCAGAAGATTGGAATTAATTGCATTATTCTTATGCATATATTTATGATAATTTGGTACTTTGCATCCTTTTTGAACCTTCACAGCTTCAGTCCCTATTGAGGGTTACTTCACGAAAAAAAAAATAGCAGCAATTTCAGAACTTCTGCTTTAAATAAAGTTAAATAAAGGCATACAGGTTTAGAACAACATTAGAGTGAGTAAATGATGACAGAAATGTATCATTTCTTGGTGAACTATCCTTTTAAGGATCATTCATAATGTTTTTCATACCTTGTACAGAGCAATGCCATTAGAAGCTGGGCATTTATCAGTTCCAAAAGTCTGCTTCAATTCCAAAAGCTTGCATCATTTTACCCATCATCCCCCTCCTTTTCTCATTTATTTAAACAAAGGTTGACTTTCATCAATGAGAAGGGCTTTTTCAACTTTTTTTATCTGATTTTGCCTGTGAGTGAAAATTAGGAAATGTGTCATTTTGTTCTATCAAACCTTCATATTAGAGAGATGATGTAAGTTATTATATGAGTCTTCTCTTATTCAACTATGATCAGAATCACCCAAATTTGGCAACACTTCAAGGACAGATGACTTCAGAAAGCATTTGTTTTTTTCTTCATCATCATGTCCTCCATTATCACTTCAAGCATGCTTACGTGGCAGACTTGTCTAAGATCAGACGTTAAACTGATTTGTAAGAGCTTACGAAACACGGCTTATCCATCACGCCATACATTTGTATTTAGTATTTGTTTATCTCGATTAGAAACAAACTATTGGCAAAAAGGTGCTAGCCTTCATGTAGCGCTCAGTTATTACATACAGTCTTAATGACCATGCATGCAGTGACCCGTGCAAATAGTGCTATAGATTAACTACACGGTCAGCCTTTGAGAGGGTCCCAAACTATTCCCATGTAATCGATTCTCAAGAACGGCTGTGAAATTGAACTGTCAGGTGTTCCGTTGGATGCTGATATGATATTGATTCCTCTTTTTTTCCCACAGCACAGCCTAATAGAGCCAGGACGCTGCAGACGCAGCCGCAAGCCACAGCGTCACTGCTATTAAAAGAGCCTATCAGAGTAATTTTGAATTAGACTTCAAATGGATAGACTGACAATGTGTGTATGTGCGAATGAGAAGGCAATGGATGCAGCGGGAGGTCCAGTCGGTTATCTGGTACAGGAAATGTTTGTGTCTTACAAGGCTTAACCACGTGTTTGCTTTTTGTAGCTATCTGTCAATTAGCAAGGCCTACTAGAAGAGGCACCACTAAAAGCACATTGACATTGTGGAGATGAGGCTAATAATAAGTGCAGATAAAGCTCACATTAACACTAGGCTGCATCATTACTCTTTCTGTCAGATTCTGCCCTTTATCCAGCCAAGAATGTGAAAGGGAGACCGACAATCACTGACCACAGAGCTGGAGTTGCATACCTAAGAAGAAAAAAAAACAAAAAAAATCATAAAATGCAAAGATTTTTAAAGACTAGAATATATATATATATATATATATATATATATATATATATATATATATATATGTGTATCACTAAAGTTTCTAACTGAATCATAAGGTCAAGCTGCTCTTAAATGCAAATGTCCTTCCTTGAAGTGACTTGCATTTACCCTTCACAAAGCTGAATCCATTTTTTTTTTTTTTTTTTTTTTAATGACTCTCTGAGTAGTGTTCCTTTTCCATAGTGACTTTCAAGGACACGAAAACAGTGTTTGGATTTGACCTATACAGTATTTGTAGAGCCACTGTCCTATTAGTATCCACGACATATCCATAGAGATGAATGCCATGAGCCATACATATATACAGTCCATACAATCTCTGCAGATGAATGAAAAGTGGGTGTTTAATTACTCAAACAAAGTGGACATTACCATAATGAGTTTGAGTTTGGTGTGGGAGATATATCAGATGAAACTGACTGATGCCCTTTTACACACATATTGATGCCACTAAAAATGCACTGTGGAGAGTTAAAATAGGAGCTTTATTATGTATTACCACAACAGTCTTTTGTCAAAACCTTTTCAGTTCCATAAGAAAACTTGTTCCGGGATTTTCTGTTGCGAGTGCACATGAAATGACCGACAGCAGAGAGTGCATGAGAGCTGCAGTCAGACTCTACTGGGCTGATCTGATATATTTTTTGACATGCTGGTGTGCATCTGTGTACATGCCGATCCTGTAATCATTCTGAATCTAAACATTCACAAACTGTTTACTGAAATTCACTCTCTTCCTCTAATGCAATAACACACAAAAAAACGTATTGTTCCCCTTTCAGTCGGTCACTCCGAGTCACGTCGGATGACCGACGAAATTGGGATCTCGCCAGAGAGACCAATCCACTTCGAGTGTAACTAAACGAGCCAATGGACATTGGCATGCGATTATTGCATCCAGCTGCCGCTGATCACAGCGTGAGCATAAGAGGCAGCTGATGCACCGCATCAATTATCCTTTCGCTTCGGAGCCGAGCGGTAGTGAAGCTACTGCTCCCTTTCCCAAGAAGAGTGTTCTGTGAACGAGTGCGGGCGTTACGGTGCAGCAGCGGTGGTCACGGTGTCCGGGAGAGCAGAATCATCTTCCCGCTGGCAGCCACACTTGGAGTGTGCGGTGGCCAAACTCCCCTGCGTGCTTCAGCACCTCAAAAAAAAAAAAAGAGCATTCTAAGAGCAAATTTCTCTAAGAGAGTACACGGGTGATCGCGTCTTTTTAAAGATGTCTTATCACCCGTGCGTTTCTGGCTGTGGTCGCTTCCTGGCGCCTCAGGACGGTCACGATTGCTGCCTCACGTGTCTGGGCATTCAGCACGCTGAGGAGGCTTTCGTGGATGGCTCATGTTCTTCTTGTGGGGACATGACCATCTCGGAGTTGCGTCTTAGACTCCGCTATGTCAAACATGGCGGAGTCCCTCTGCCTCTGCCGCGGTCCAGCGTGCGCGCCGCTGGGTCCGGTGGGGGCAGAGGTGATCTGAGGATTACGGTGAGGGCTTCCCCAAGTGGAGCTCCTCGCCCCTCAAGCACTCCGCAGCCGGTGGAGCTGCCGAAGGAGCGTGCTGGGCCCTCTGCTCGGGGTGCACCAGGCGTCTCCTTCGGTGGTCCCCCTGACGACCAGATGTCGATCACTGCATCGGAGGGCGGGCCCTCTCTCTCCGGGGATGACGACTCGGCTGCGCTGCCCCCTTCGGGTGTGGTAGCATTGTCCGAGCCAGACCCAGAGATGACGGCCATGCTTTCCCGGGCCGCCGAGAATGTCGGGCTCGTGTGGAATCCACCACCGCGTCCCGATCCTTCGAGGCTGGACGAGTGGTTTCTCGGTGGGGGTCGCGCTGGTTCTCAGCGCCCCCCTCCGGTGCCATTCTTCCCGGAAGTGCATGAGGAGCTGACAAGATCGTGGAGGGCACCTTTCACTGCCCGAAACAAATCTTGTAGTTCTTCCGCTCTCACCACCCTCGATGGTGGAGCCGCTTTGGGGTATGCGGGCATCCCCTCGGTGGAACGGTCTGTGGCCATGCAACTATGTCCAACAGCCGCTTCCACCCTGCGGGGTGATCCGTGTCTCCCCTCACGGGCCTCTAAATATTCGTCAGGTCTAACTGGCAGTGCTTATAGAGCCTGTGGGGAGGCGGCTTCCGCCCTCCACGCTATGGCGATGCTGCAGGTCCACCAGGCCAAAGCACTGAAAGACCTGCACGAGGGTGGTCACGACCTGGCGGTTCTACATGAGCTGCGCGCTGCGACGGACCTCGCGCTACGAGCGACGAAGGTGACCGCACAGTCTCTGGGTCGTGCGATGTCCACGATAGTGGTCCAGGAGCGCCATCTCTGGCTGTGTCTTGCTGACATGAGAGAGCTGGAAAAGGTACAGTTCCTGAATGCTCCCGTGTCACAGACCGGCCTTTTCGGCGACGCTGTCGAGAGCTTTGCCCAGCAGTTCTCGGCAGCCCAGAAGCAGACTGAGGCGATCAAACACATCATGCGCCGGAGGAAACCTGCTGCTTCCACTCCGGCTGCAGCCCCTCAGCCTGCTCGTCGCCGTGGGCGCCCCCCTGCGGCCGCCCCCGCTCCCGCGCAGCCGCAGCAGCCTTCCACCAGGCCGCGTCGTGGAGCCGGTCGCAGGCAGGACGCCCAGCCCGTCCAGGCCCCCGCCAAACCTGGCGGCAAGCGCAAGTGCAAGAGGCCCTGAGACGGGCGACCCAGAGATGGAGGAGACTGCTCTTCGGGAGATGGTGACCGCACCACTCCCTCCCCCGGTGGAGGGCCGGGTGGAGAATCCTGTGTTTCAGTTTGTTTTTGTTCCGCCGCTGGCCCAGCAGCCAGCGGTACCCAAAACATCAGTAAAAGAGCGGTTTCCTCAATCTCTGGGTCTCAAGAGGAGGAGAGTGGTGATCCGTGCATCACAGGATCGCTTCCCTCCTCCTCTCTCGCCAGCAGGCAGCAGGTGGTTGCCCAAGAGCACCCCTCCTGCCCATTCGTGGAACCAGGTAAGGGCAGTAGCACTCCATTCCCCGCTTCAAGTCGTCAAACGCCGGGCTGTCACAAGCCTCAAGCCGGGTTCCTGTGTCTCCTCCCATGCAAGGAGAAATCAGGTGAGTGCTACACTACACACCCAGACCCCGCCCCCTGCCGTCACAGGCCAGGCCGTCACAGGCCCTGGGGCCGGTCCCTGTGTTCCACCTCGCTGCCCCACCGCGGGCATGTCGGTGGGTCCGTTGGTTCCACTGGTGCGGTCTCTCGGAGCCTGGTTAGCGCTCCCCAGCCCGTTCCGGTGGCTCCTGCGGACCATCAGACTCGGCTATGCGATTCAGTTCGCCCGGCGTCCCCCCAAGTTCAGGGGCATCCGGTTCACGTCAGTCAAAGCCGTCGATGCCCCTGTCTTGCGCGCGGAGATTGCAGTCCTACTGGCGAAGGATGCAATAGAGCCGGTCCCTCCAGCCGATATGAGGTCGGGGTTTTACAGCCCTTACTTCATTGTGCCCAAGAAAAGCGGTGGGTTACGACCGATCTTGGATCTGCGAGTTTTGAACCGTGCACTTCACAAGATGCCGTTCAAGATGTTGACGCAGAAACGCATTTTTGGATGCGTCCGTCCCCTAGATTGGTTTGCAGCGATCGACCTGAAGGACGCGTACTTTCATGTTTCGATTCTTCCGTGGCACAGGCCATTCCTGCGATTCGCGTTCGAAGGTCGGGCATATCAGTACAAGGTCCTGCCCTTCGGGGTGTCCCTCTCGCCTCGTGTCTTCACCAAAGTCGCAGAGGCGGCCCTTGTTCCCCTGAGAGAACAGGGTGTGCGCATTCTCAACTACCTCGACGACTGGCTCATACTTGCACAGTCTCGAGAGCTGTTGTGCGCACACAGGGACCTGGTGCTCAGGTACCTCAGGCAGTTGGGCCTTCGGGTCAATTGGGAAAAGAGCAAACTCGTGCCAACGCAGAGGATCTCTTTTCTCGGCATGGAGTTGGATTCGGTCAACCAGACAGCACGCCTCACCCAGGAACGTGCTCAGTCGGTGCTGAACTGCCTCAAGACCTTATCAGGCAGGACAGCGGTCCCACTGAAACTCTTTCAGAGGCTCCTGGGGCATATGGCTGCAGCTGCGGCCATAGTTCCGCTCGGTCTGCTCCATATGAGACCACTTCAGCACTGGCTCCATGGCCGAATCCCGAGGTGGGCGTGGAAACGCGGTACTCACCGGGTTCAGATTACACCGGCCTGCCGCAAGACCTTCAGCCCGTGGTCAGATCCTTCGTTCCTTCGGGCAGGAGTGCCCATGGAGCAGGTATCCAGGCATGCTGTGGTATTCACGGATGCCTCGGCCACCGGCTGGGGTGCCACGTACAACGGGCACGCAGTATCAGGGGTTTGGACGGGCCCCCTTCTGCGTTGGCATATCAATTGCCTCGAGTTGCTGGCAGTACGCCTTGCCCTGTGCCGCCTCAGAGGGCGCCTTCGGGGCAGGGACGTTCTGGTCCGTACGGACAACACTGCGACCGTTGCCTATATCAACCGGCAAGGCGGTTTGCGCTCCCGTCGCATGTCGCAACTCGCCCGCCACCTCCTCCTCTGGAGTCAGAAGCATCTGAGGTCCCTTCGTGCCATCCACATCCCAGGAGTGTTCAATCAGGTGGCCGACGAGCTGTCTCGAGCGGCACTTCCTGGGGAGTGGAGACTCCATCCCCAGGCGGTCCAGCTGATTTGGAGTCGGTTCGGAGTTGCTCAGGTAGACCTGTTTGCATCTCCAGAAACCACCCACTGCCAGTGGTTCTACTCCCTGTCCGAGGCAACGCTCGGCACGGATGCACTGGCACACAGCTGGCCCCAGGGCTTGCGCAAGTATGCGTTTCCCCCAGTGAGCCTGCTAGCACAGACATTGTGCAAGATCAGGGAGGACGAGGAGCAGGTCCTGTTAGTGGCTCCATATTGGCCCAACAGGACCTGGTTCCCGGAACTCATGCTCCTCGCGACAGCCCCTCCCTGGCCGATTCCTCTGAGGAAGGATCTGCTTTCTCAGAGACGGGGCACCCTCTGGCACCCGCGTCCAGACTTGTGGAAACTTCATGTGTGGTCCCTGGACGGGACGCGGAGGTTCTAGGTGACCTGCCCCAGGAGGTAGCGCTCACTATCGCTTCAGCACGAGCACCGTCCACAAGACGGGCCTATGCGCTGAAGTGGAACCTGTTCGTCGAATGGTGTTCCTCTTACCAGGAGGACCCCCGGAGATGTTCGATCAGAGCCGTGCTTTCCTTTTTGCAACAGGGGTTGGAGCGTAGGCTGTCCCCCTCCACCCTTAAAGTATATGTTGCTGCTATTTCTGCCCACCACGACCCCATAGAGGGGAGGTCGGTGGGGAAGCACGATCTGGTCGTCAGGTTTCTTAGGGGGGCCAGGAGGTTAAATCCTCCGAGGCCTCCCTCCCTTCCCTCTTGGGATTTGGCTTTGGTGCTAAGAGCCCTACAAACTGCCCCCTTTGAGCCATTGCAGTCAGTCGAGTTGAAGTTTCTTTCTATGAAAACCCTACTCCTGACTGCATTGGCCTCAATCAAGAGGGTGGGGGACCTGCAGGCATTTTCGGTCGACGAGTCGTGCCTTGAGTTTGGGCCGGCTGACTCCAGTGCAACACTGAGGCCCCGGCCCGGCTATGTGCCCAAGGTTCCTACCACGCCCTTCAGGGACCAGGTAGTGAGCCTGCAAGCGCTGCCCCTGGAGGAGGCAGACCCAGCCCTAGCTTTGCTCTGTCCTGTACGCGCACTGCGTCAGTACGTGGATAGAACTCAGAGCTTCAGGACCTCAGAACAGCTCTTTGTCTGTTACGGAGGACAGCAGAAGGGGAAGGCTGTCTCCAAGCAGAGGATGGCCCACTGGATAGTGGATGCCATCACCTTGGCCTATGAAGCACAAGGTGTGCCCTGCCCGCTCAGGTTGCGTGCTCACTCCACTAGGGGTGTCGCATCGTCCTGGGTGCTGGCTCGTGGTGCCTCGCTAGCAGACATCTGTAGAGCTGCGGGTTGGGCGACTCCCAACACGTTCGCTAGGTTTTATAGCCTACGTGTCGAACCGGTTTCCTCCTGTGTTCTCACCTCAAACGGGTAGTGGCACTGAGAGGGCCGGCTCGGAGTCGGCTTGCGGCGTCCTTACGCCTAAATTCTCCAGAGAGTTCCTTAACCAGGCAAACCCTGTTGAGTCCTCCAGCACTCCGGCGTCCGGACACGGCGGAGCGTCCGGCGCCAGGCCTTCAGCCAATGAATTCTTGAAATCTGGTGCGAGGCTAGTGCCCATATGAGAGACCCTGTCGGGATCCCATATGTGTATTCCACGGTATTCTTATTGGAGCCGTGTTTCCCCTGGCGGACCACGTTCTGCCATCTCTAAAGATGCAGCCTGAGCCATCTCAGAGACTTCCATGTGCAAAAGGGCCCTCTAGGTTACTTCACATGTTTGAATGTCACTTAAACCCCCTTTGGGAGGAGGTGACTCCGCAGTGTGCCTCTTCCAAGTGGAAGGGCACGCTTCCCAGTGTTATCCTAGTCCTACTGTTTGGGTTACTCAAGGAACACCAGTAGTTGACCTTCTCTGTGTAGAGCCCGGTCCTATCGTCTGCCTTATGGGAAGGGTCAGGAGCCCTACACAGGGCACTGGAAGGGGCAGCTCCTGTGGCGCTTTGGTAGGGATCCCAATTTCGTCGGTCATCCGACGTGACTCGGAGTGACCGACTGAAAGGGGAACGTCTCGGTTACGTATGTAACCCTCGTTCCCTGAAGGAGGGAACGGAGACGTCACGTCCCGTCGCCACAGTCGCTGTACCACCGCTGAGCTGCCGGGTCGCCGGCTCGGCTCCTCAGCGAAAACATAATTGATGCGGTGCATCAGCTGCCTCTTATGCTCACGCTGTGATCAGCGGCAGCTGGATGCAATAATCGCATGCCAATGTCCATTGGCTCGTTTAGTTACACTCGAAGTGGATTGGTCTCTCTGGCGAGATCCCAATTTCGTCGGTCATCCGACGTGACGTCTCCGTTCCCTCCTTCAGGGAACGAGGGTTACATACGTAACCGAGACGTTCTCTAACAGTCGAATTAGCATTGCACAATTTATGTTTGCATTTCTCCAAAGTCCCCCTGGATATTCTGCATTACCCACATACATAAACACACAAAGGTTCTACACACAAGAGTTTGTCTTTTATTCTCTCTCTGTGGTTGTCCAGCGTCATGTGGAGGCGTATGGGCAGGAAGTGAGGGGCAAGACTCTTCCCCTTAATTCAACAAACTCACACACATAAACACACTCACCTCACATATACACACAAACACACTCTCAATAACAAGTAGATCACACTGACCCGGCCAACATCTGTGTATTTGCCCTCTACTCACTGGGAGACAATGTAGAACAATAAAATAACCCTTTTTCCTCCTTTATTTGCACCCTTCCCACAATGTAGCTTGAGAACCGGCAAGGAAGATTGACTGAGTAAAGACTAAGAGATAAAAGAGGCTAAAAGGAAATTATTAAAGGAATAGTTCAACCAAAAATGTAAATTCTGTCATTATTTACTTACCCTGCTATTGTTCCATTCGAACAAAACAGTTGAATTTTTGCATATACTGAGCATTTATATTAATTAATTATTTTATTATTTGTTTCTCATATAATGATATAACTCATTATATTTAGAGATGCACTAATATGGAAATTTTGTTTGATACCAATAACCGATAATTTTGGAAGCCGATAAATCTAAATTATTATTCACTATAATTTTCCCATTCAGTGAGCTGTTAACAGCTGCAACCAGATCATTGAATCAGTGATTTGAATTTGAAATATTTTCAATTAAAAAAAGACTTACATTTTAGTAAGTAATTTAATTTATGTAAACAAAAGACAGAATTCAATTTTTTGTGTGAACTATAACTTTAGTTTAGACAATGAGATGAATAATGGCTCACATAAGTACTGACTGATCACAAGAAGTGGTCATGAACACAGAATGAATTTTTACATTTCATTGAGCTGATTTTACATTGCTTTTCTATGTAAACATGTCTTAGACTGACATGTTTGAATGTTGTGTTCGCGTCTCGTTTTCTTTTTTTTTTTTTCAGCATCTCACATATAATACAACATTCTAAAGATGTGGTGTCAAGTTTCAAATTAAGAGCCAACTCATGTTTTAAATGCAAAATTTTACTGTTCAAACTTATATAGAATTCTCTATACTGTTTGGTAGCTGTATACATTTTTTTTTCCACCCTCAAAAAGACTCAACGTACAATAATTGAATATTTAGGTCCCCTCTGGTCAATCAACCCTGTTGCCATACTTTTTTAAACACGTACTGTATATTTGGGAATCCGTTAAGATGAAATAACTCTTGAATTTATGGCAACACAAAAACAGGACAGCCAACTGGAGACTAATGAGAGACTCTGTGTACAGGAAGTGCAGCTCATAGACTTTGGAGGTTTTAAACCACAATTACATATTGTGACAAAAATAATCCCCCTTTATGAAAAGAACAGGGCTCAGGGGTGAAAACATGGATAAAGAAAAGAATAGGGAATGAGGGTGATCAAACACAGAAGGAGAGAGAGAGAGTGACGATTATGAGAATATATGGGATTGTGGTATGGCCTAGATTACCTCATTCCAAACCAAAGCCACACGTTCAGGATCTGCTGCCAAACCATCTCCTTTCTCTTTTTCTCTCGCACACGCTCTTTCTCATGGCGTAAATTACTACCCAATGAGCCCAGACATATGACATGATCAATGTATCGCGCTCTCACACAGTTGGCTGGTGACACTGCTCGCCCTGTGGTGGTCGGGTCAGTTGTCCTCAACACTCAAGGAAAAACTGAATCTATTTCAAGGCCACTCGATCACTGCTGCTAATGTACTGCCAATGTCTCCTGCTTTTCTTTCACAATTTCTTTTATAAATCTTCCTCCATCTGTTTCTTTAACACAACTTTATCCCACTCACCTAAATGCTTTTTCCTCTTGTACACCTGCTTTCACATTCCATAAAAGGCCATTTTTACTTTTCACATGCTGCCTGAAATATAATGAGAAATATAAAATCACCCCTTTTTTAGTATATTGTAGGGTCAAAAAAAATCATTAGGATATTAAGTAAAGGTCATGTTCCATTAAAATATTTTGTAAATTTCCAACCGTAAAAATATATCAAAACTTTAAAGGCAATTTTCTCAATATTCTGATATTTTTGTACCCTCAGATTCCAGATTTTCAAATAGCTGCATCTCGGCCAAATATTGTACAAACAATACATCAATGGAAAGCTAATTTATTCAGCTTTCAGATGATGTATAAATCTCAATTTCAAAAAATTGACCCTTATGACCGGTTTTGTGGTACAGGGTCACATTTTAAAAATTCTAAATTATGTAAATACAGTATGTACAAATTATGTAAACCAATAGTCAAAGAGAGCTATTTAGCTATTTAACACAGTTTAACTAAACTTACACTGAAATTAGACTTTATTCTAGACTCTAATCACATCCTATATACTGAAATTGGATATTCAATGAGGAAAAAATGTGTTGAATATCCTATTGCATTTCGAAATAGGTCATATCACAAAACAAAATGGGTTGTAAAGCTATTTCATGTTGACTTGACCTGTTGAACACTAACGGATTTGAGCAAGAAAATAGTTCTAATGAGAAAAAAATGCTTTTCCAAAATTGAATAATAGAGACCAGAAATCACAAATGACACATTTAATGAAATACATGATGGATATTCTTAATCTGTTCCAGTTTGGATAGTGAATCTCATGTATTCAAGGATCACTGGACATGAAAAAAGGCGGCGTTTCCATTCTGCCTGTTTTGGAGCTTTTGAAATAATGTTTGCTCTGCTTTATTTATTGCTGAATTGCTTGCCTGACACAGTAACATTTACTGTAATAGGGTGAGATGCATGGTTAGCTCCAAATGCCAGCCACCCGCATCCTCTTGCCAAGCTGAACAGACTGCGCTCAATATAAAACTCCCACATAGAGCGGAGGTGCAGAGAGGCTGGTTACAGTGAGCCCAGCAGTCTCTGCTTATGGCATTTATTAAAGAAATTACCAGAGAATCCGACAGGCCCGATTAGCATATGGTGCAGATAGGATACGTCATCTCTAAAGACAAAATGCTGTGATTACCTTAGCATCAAAATGATGGCTTCTGACATGCACGTGTGCGCTTTAAGAGCGCCGATCTCGGCTGAAATATCATCCTCGCAATCCCACCTGCACCGTCCAAACCGTTTCCTGCTGGAATCCCAAACTTCTTTTTTTTTTATTTGCGTTCTCTGGCTTTTATTTGTTGTGATAGAACATCCGTCAAACATCTTCTGGCTCGACCATCTATCTTTATTAAAAAAGGGGGTGGGGGAATCAGCAATAATTTCACCAAGATGACCTAGGCTGCAGAGACAAATAAACAGTGAGGAAAGAAATCTGACATCATGCTTTTAAAGAGGGATCGGAGAAAAGCAGGGAATGAAAGAGCCGAAGCAGAGGGAGTATAAATAGGTAGGCTGTTGTTGTAAAAGACAGAGGGACCGAGGTTTTTGGAGACTCGGCCGAGCCAGGGGGAAATTGCGCGTGGCCGGTATTGGAGGCACTACAGTGGAGAGCAGCGACGTGAGAGATGAGCGGAATCAGAGGTTTATTTATAAAGCTCAGCGTTTTATAGCAGAGAAAATACGACTGTGTGCTGGAGTAGAAACAGGTCTGGCTTGAACGAGAGTGTTAGAGAGCTGGATGAGGAGTATTAGAACATACAACAGCTGCCGTTACCTGAATGCCAGTGCATATACACAAATAAAATATTTAGTCATATTTTTGGAATCAACATACTATTTGCTCTTGGGCTGGTAGTAGCAAAATGGCTCAAGAGATCTCCTAAAATTTAAGCTCTTGTTACCAATGTATTGAGTCATTATTTTGGCTACAGAAGACTTTCGTTCCAGTCTGTCCTGGACCAAAGCCACTGTAAGCAAGATTTGGAATGTAAGTGGGCAGGAAATAAAGGGATAGATAGAGATAGAGGGATCAGGAAGAAAGCATGACTGTTCTAGCATCAGATCAAAGGTTATCGGGGGTGAACAGACACGATTGCATCAACAGGACAATGACACACAAGTTTTGTCGACTAAAATCACACACATGGACAAAGTGGAAGTGGCACTTTCCACCATCAGGGTATTTTTGTGCCCTGTGTTTTTTCTTTTTTTTTTTTTTTTTTTTTTTTAATAAAATAAGAGTACCTCCCTTCTCAACTCTATCCAAAATTAAAATCATATGTCAATTGTTATATATAGACTAAATTAATGTTGAATCCATTATAATAAAACATAAAAATAATTCTAATATAAAAACTATATATATATTTTTTGTCATATTTTATTGTCAAATAAATAAATAAGCAATCTAGGGATGCTCAAACTGACAATTTAACCGTTAAATGAAAGTAAGAATTTTGACCTATTAATACTATTTTTTTATTTTTTATTTTATTTTTTTTTTCAACCCTTTCTCCAACATGGCAAGATGACAAGACGACAAGACAAGACAAGACAAGACAAGACAATAAAATAAAAACTATTTGTTTTTTCCTAAATTTACAGTCTAAAACATTTGGTCTACTGAAAGAAAATAAATAAATAATAATGAGACTATAAGAGAGGCCCTGTTTTGTAGCCTATTTGTGGAAAGTGCCAAGTGGTGTTTTGCACTATAATTTTTCTCATAAGCGTTCTCAAAGGATGGTCCAATGATGGTGCAATATACCTGCAACTTTCAATATATTAGAAATTACATGCTTTGGCTTAAAGTAGCGTGACTTGAAGAACTGGGGGGGGAATGAGAGAAAATTTGATAAAATAGAAAGAGCAGGCAGACCCATCTGAGTTTATCACCGCTGGATTAAAAGATAATATCCGCTGGTCATACGGAAAAAGCCAGAGCAACTGTCACAGTACTCCTGAACTGATTTTGGGACACAAACTGTCTCTTTGACGGACACACATGTGCACCCTCAAGGTCTCCGAGTGGAAATGGAGCGCTCATACAGTTATCTGACGTTTGAGGAGACTGAGGTCCACCATGACCTGTCCAGTCTGCCATTTGACAGTGGACCTCTTATCTCTGATGCCAGGCTGCATGTTGAACACAGCTCCATGTCTGTCAGGCACAGAAAGAGAAACTGCATGCATAGGCTACAGTTTGGGGTCAGTAAGATTTTTACTCCGCAAGGATGCATTAAATTGATCAAAAGTAAAGACATTTATAATGTTACAATAGATTTCAATCAATCGATAATGTACAGCGGTTTCAATATTTTCAATATAGCTAATAAGAAGAAATATTTCTTGAGCACCTAATCAGCATATTAGAATGATTTAAGAAGGATCATGTGACACTGTATACTGGAGTAAAGGATACTGAAAATTCAGCTTTGCCAGCACAAGATAAAAGAAAAAAAAAAGAAAAAATACAAAAAATAAAAAAATAGAAAACAGTTCTTCTAAACTGTAATAACTTTTCACAATATTACTGTTTTTAATGTATTTTTGATCAACAGTTTTGACATAATTGAAGCAGAAATACCAGGAATTTCTTACCTTATATGGACGGCCTTTGAATAAAAAGGTTGAGAACCAACGTCCTAGATGGAAGACTGAAAATGACTCTGCTTTCTCAACATACTTTGCGGCCGAGATCTCTAAATGAGGTCACTCTTACGAATGCCTCTAGAAAAAACATATTCCATATGGTCTCTAACTCACTGCATGGGGCAAAATAACCCTCATCTCTTTGTCAGGGGGTAAATACAGTCAAGTCTAATCCATGACATTTACAAACCCTCTTTAACACTGTATAGAAACAAAAAGTAGCTTATGACTATGACCATGGCTCACCCACATATGAAAATCGGCATGATTTACTAACTCTCATGTCAGTCCAAACCCGTGTGACATTCTTCTGTAGAAGACAAAATGTCAAACAAAAAAAAAAAAAAGAAAAAAATCCAATGTCGTTTTGGCTCCAATTGACAAAAGTTTCAAAACATTTCTTTTTGTTTCATAGATAAAAACAAAGTCATACAGGTTTGAAATGACATGAGGGTGAGTGAATGACAGACATGTTCACAAGTCCCTAAGGTCCAGGTTCAAGTCAATTCTCAAGTCTTTATTCTGTTTTTAGCAATAGCTAAGCAAATAAAATATAATAATTATACTTTTTATTTATATTAGTAGTAGTATGCAGTAATATATTACTACTGTAAAACAACTACAATATAAAAATAAATGTAAATAAAAAATGAATATTTTATAATTGTCATGATTCATACAAGGAGCAAGGGAAAGAAGTAGCCAGGAGATACAATTCTAACAGTCTTTAATGAAATCCAAAAGCCAAGGAACACAGGGAACATGAAGACATCAAATGACGTTTGACACCAGGTGCTCGAGACAGGGAAACACAGGGCTTAAATACACTGGAGTAACTTAGATAATTAATAACACACAGCTGAAACTAATAATGAAGACAGGAACAGGAAGACCAAATATGGACAGATGAGAGAGGGAAGCACAAGACACAGGGACACAAGTCTGACAATAATGCATATATTATTCAGTTTCACAAGAGGAAAACTATAATATTTTTGTCTTAATTTCTTCATTTGCAAGAGTTAAACCATAGAGCTGATTTTTTGGAGGAAACCTGCGGTTTCAGTGAAAACAGGTTTAAAAATGTGTCGTAACAAATCTGGTTAAGTACTATAATAATCTGTCTACAAAAAAGGGAAATAATGCAAATGTAAAAATTATGTGTAACTGGTGCCCGTTGCGTTCCCAAATGCCCGTTTAACTCACAGTACATACAGCGATTGAGTTCACTGCATTGAACTGATACACCGAAAACACTGGATCACAAGCTGATCACATGAGCGCTTCGATTTGACACACGCAGCACAAACAGACTACATACTTATTTAACTAAATCAAAGTCTTTTCGCGATGGGGTAAGGACGCTAAGCCATATCACGCTTTTGATTTTCGTTCATTTGACAGATGCTTTGCCAAAGCAATAACTTCAAAGGCAGTTTATGTTATTATGAGATGTGTAAAAATATATTCTGCTCATTATTAAACTGTGGCGGCCACCAGAGTAGGTGATTAATGAGAAATGCTGGATTGCATTTCAATTTAAATGACATAAAGATTATCCCAAGGTAAGCCTATGCTATATTGTTACACATTCTCAGTGGGGTGATGAACATGCATGCCTTAGATGTGTCTCAGTAATGCGGACTCAGTGTGTTTGGAGAAGAATTGTTGTGATACTTGCTGCTGCAGCACATATTGATAGGAAATGAATGAATGAGGAATGAATAGAAAAATATGGTGTTTGATGCTGCTGAAGGGAGAACATAATCGGCAATGACTTCTGAAGTCCAGTTCAGGTTTCCAGTCAGTTATTCACAAGTCAAAGTCAATTTTTTTGCGACTTAAGAGTGACTTGAGTCAAAGTCACAGACTCGAGTTTCCATCTCTAAATGGTAAATGATGATATAATTTTCACAATAGCTTTGTCATTGTGTGTTCAGCTCAAAGGACACTTCATAACCATCATATTAGAAGCAAATTTCCAAAACCTTCCACGTCCCAGTCAGTTTAACAGCAAATCTGTCCGTGTCCTCCAGCCATTGCAGGGAGATGCTGAACACACAAGTTTTTAACTTCTCAATCGCCATTGATTAAATGGTTTTCCTCTTCCACCGTGTACAGTAGAAGCAGCAGCATATGGCTTTGACTGAACCCCTTGATGGGGTTTCTGTTTAAATATCCCCTGGAAAGCCAGATGGGCCCTATATTAATGGAAGCCAAGCGGAACAGAGAAAATAAGAGAGGGAGGAGAGAGTGATGGGAGGGCGTCGAGGAATATGAGGCATTCCACCGCTTCAATGAAGTGCATTCCAGTGAGTCGAAGTTTGGTGAAACCACCAAAAAATAGGAAACCACCTCCTATTTCTCTATCGTAAGCGGTTTACACAAACAATATCATGTTTAATAACCCCTAAGACGCTGTTGTACCTAGAGGGTTTTATTGAAACAGTTTTTTAAGTGGTGCTAAAAAAATAATCGATAAATGGATCTACAGTATTTGGAGGAGATTTCTTTCAAACAAGAGGCAAGCAGAGATCAAACACTGCAGTTTCTCCATTTACTTGGAGAGAAATACAAATCCTTTCCTTTCATTTGAACTGTTCGCTCCTTGAGGAAATAGCTGGGGCTAGGAGTTGGCTGAGCGGTTTATTTATGCTAGCTGATTAGCTGGCGATGTTCAGCGCAGGAGATCGAAGGCGAGGAACGGCACCAGGGTTTGATGGACGTGTCTGGTTGGGCAGGACGGAGGGGTTAGGGTACAGCGCTTTTAGGGGTAATGAGGATTAATCAGGATTAATGTTAACATTGGCAAACACCGCTGAGAAAACACAAGATTAACGCAGCATGCTGACACTGTTCACGTTGTAAATGAACTATAGCGCTTAAAAAAAAACTGACCTCGGGTCAGCACGAGACTCTATCATATGAGCTTGGCATCAACTGCTAATCAAACACACATGCATAAACTCTGCATGAAAGATTTCGGCGGTCAAGAGCACTGAAAGACTGGAACCGAAAAGAGTATTCATGACTTTTTAATTTTCCCATGTAACTGTAAATATTACACTAAGTCTATTACCCATAATTATAGTTCATTGTTAAATATTTTGGTAGGTAGCTGAGAGGAACAGTAATGGCTTATTGGGTGGTTTGCTGTCAGTTAAGATTTTTGGAAGCTAAATCTCTATAAACCGTACAGCTCAATCCTAGATCAGCCTTCAAACAGACACCAAAGGAAAGAATAAATTAATTAATTATCCTATAATTAATCCGGTAGCTCAACTGATGGAACATAGCGGTATTGATGCCAAATTTGTGGGTTATTTCTGAGGGATGCAAAGAAGCTGATCTGGATATGTGCACAAATTAGTGAACTATCAATCAATTGTTGAATTTAGATTTTCTGAACACTATGTAAATACTGTAAATGCAATACAGTAGCTGGTGCGAACAGAAGTGCTTGACCAAAAGGCCAAACAACAGGTGTTGAAACATTTACAATTAGCTTAATGTGTAATGAATGTGGATCTACATTTGTATCAGGGGTTTGGGCTTAATACAAAACATAGATCCAGAACACTGACACAAGAATATCATATCCATCCTCATGTCTTTCCAAACCTGTATGGCTTTCTTTCATTAGTGGAACATGACTCAGTGTTTTTTATTCATACAATGAAGGTCAAATATGTCCACTGTATTTCAGTGTATTACAGAAAACATCAACTTTTGTGTTCCACAGAAAGAAAACAGAGATAGTTTCATCTAAATGTTTATGATTGATGGTACTGGTCAACGTAAATGCCCTAACTTTACAAGCAATACCCAGAACCTTCATTTCATAATGCATGAATCTCTTGTTATCTGTTCTAGATGCTCAGCACAATAATATATTTTCAATTAAGGTTCCTAGTAGTAGAGTGTGCAGCAAAGGCAAAATCAATAAAAGCTTCCATTAACCAAACTTGCTGCTTAATCAAGAACTCTTTGATCATGTTGTCTCATGTGCTCTGTAAAATCTGCGCTGTGAGAACACAGCCCCTATCTTCAGTCAGCTCATCATCAATTTGCATGATTGCTGATTGGGCAGGGCTCAGATTTCCCCTCTTCCTGTATTAGCGGGCTGCATCATGTCATCAGTATTGCTGAAGACTGTGAGAAGGCACATCACTAAACAACACAGATCTGTGTTATGAAAGTTATAAATTATGAAATCTAAAGCAGAGGAAACTTCTTTCAAACAGGCTTCTAGGGCATCAATATGTTCAAACAATTTAAAGTGAATTTAAATTGTTTGAACATTTTTTTCTTTATTTTATTTTATTTTATTTTATTTCTTCTACTAAATATATTTTAAAATGTAATTTATTCCGGTAATGCAAAGCTGAATTTTCAGCAGCCATTACTCCAGTCTTCAGTGTCACATTATTCTTCAGAAATCATTCTAATAATTATATAAATCGAATGAACGTCAGACTGATTGAGAGATGTATAAAACTACACCCACACTTCCATAATGACCAAGGGAATAAAGAGTGCACAGTTAACATCTTTGCATGCAAACAGTATATGCATTAATATATACACACTACACACCTTTACAAATGCACTGCATGTTCACAGCGAAACAAAACAACCCTTTTGCATGTGCACATAAGCAAGGATCAGAGATGCCACAGGAAATGCACACACACACAGTTTTCTCACAATAAACAAAGCTCACATCCGGTTGTTCTCCAATCCCACGTCACCTTGAACCTAATGCCATGGCTCTCGTTCATGTCGTAATATCGGTCTGGGTGGAGAACGCATTCAGATGCAAATTTCAGACATTTGTGAATATCAATAACATCTGGCTGGCTTCCTGAGCAGGGAGAAATCATGTCTGGAGGCCATGCCAATCACAGTGATCCACACATGAATAAAGATGTCTCCCTCTCAAAACACTGCTTCTCAGTCTCTCCAATACTAATTGAGATGGAGACGAAGCCTCTCCCTAAAGAATGGAGACAAATCCTTCTTATGCCACATACATCAATGCATTTCTGTTTTGAGGGCGGAAGAAAAATCTGGTGTGTACCTCCCACACATTTATACAGCTTATTTATTCATTTTTATGTACAAGACAGACAGTGGGGCAAATAAGTCAACTAGTGAAAATGCTTTTATTTTGCATTTTTCTAATTTAAGACTTCTCTATTTTTTCCATGACAAATTATATTAGCAGAATAACAATTTGAGTGAGTTAAACTGAAGTTAAACAAGTTAAATTGAAAAAAAAATAAAAATAAATAAATAACATGAACTCCAAAAGTAGGTGTTAAACCTCCCTGATGATCATGTTCTTCAGCAGGTTTTGAGATGATCTAAAGGTGTCAAATTTCATTAATGTGCAGAAAGAGCTGAATTTTATTTATTTATTTTATTTTTAAATTGTCTTTTTAAATTCAGAAACATTCTTAATTTCCAGATTTAAATTAGATTTTGAATCCTAGACATTTAATGTGGACTTTTGAACCCCTCAAAATGTGTGCATTCCCTTTACAAATAAGTACTGTTGTGGTACAGTGATGTAGGGAGCTTCTAGTAATCTTTAAAACAAAAAAAAAACAAAAAAAAAAAAAAAAAAAAAAATATATATATATATATATATATATATATATATATTTTTTTTTTTTTTTTTTTTTTTTTTTGCAAGATATAAACTCATAAACTCAGAATTCCGAGTTTTATTTTTTCATCCTGAGGCGTAAACAGGCTTCCATACTGTTGGTATATAATTTGATATACTATAATACTGAATGATTCAAATATTTGTACAGTACCATGGCATAGTCATTGTATTAAGTTAAGGTGCTCTGAATAATATTTCATGGTGCTTTTATGCAAGTGGCATCTGTGTGTGTGTGTGTGTGTGTGTGTGTGTGTGTGTGTGTGTGTGTGCACGTGCATGTGTGAACAGCTCTTTGAGAGTTTGTTTAAATGTCAGAGGCTAAGAGAGCTGTCAACATCCACTTCCTCTCAATGTGTTTTCCTGTGTATGTGTGTGTGTGTGTGTGTGAAAGCGTGTGAGTGATTAACATTGTTGTAATTGCAGGATTAGTCGAGCCCATTGTCAGTGAGATAAAAATGGCTCTTACTGTCTCAAGAGTCAATGTTAATGGGGGTCAATTGGCTCAAAGTAAGAACGAAAGAAGTAATTATTCAATTACTTATCATAATAAAGAAAGACTGTCATTTGATTATGCTAATACGCTTGACACATTTCCAGTTCTGTGAAACATGGTTCAATGACTACAGGTCAGCAGGGTCAGTCAGGCCTCTCATTTTGTCCTACCAGCTATTACAAGTTGATTGATTAAGACAGCATTCAATTCCTAAGTGTTTCAGGCAACAACAGGATAAAAGGCAAAGGTGCTTTAACTTGCATATTTTGACTTGTTTGTAATGATGTTTCAGACTGAAAAGTAAAATAAACCCTTAAAGGTAGTAAACTTTCTTGTAAGTAAAGCCAATAAGCCACGCAGTATATTAGGTCTAAAAAGAGTGACTATATTATTTTTCTTAAATTTCAGTGCAAACCATATTATTTTCCTTTTTTTCATACAATTAGACAATTACACCCAGAAGGGACTGGGGACTTTCAATCTTCAAAAAATATACAAAAGTAGGGTAGATGTCAAAATTTTCAAGGGATATATGATATTTTATGATATGATTTTATTTTTATAATAAAAATATCATTATGTTTATTTACTTCTTTTATTATATTTTTATGGTGTTTTAGTGTGCTTTTTTAGTGGCAAAGCTTTATTTTCCAATAAGAAAAGAGCCACAAATATTAATTTTGTATGAAAAAAAAACAAAAAAAACATGAGGGTAAGTAAATTATATTTTGACTAAATGATGATGACTATGTTGAATAAATTTCTATGTTATGACATGATGACATTTTTATAATAAAAATGTCATAAAATAGTGATTATTTATTTTTATGGTACTGTATATCATGGTGCTTTTGTGTCATTTTTGGTGACAAAGCTTTAGTCAGTGACTCCATGGAAAAGAGCAACCACTACCCTTTTTCTCCTTTTTTCCCACCACTTAAAAAAAGGGGGGTGTGGGGATTAAAATGATGACACAATTTTTATTTTATGGTATGATGACATTTTCATAATAAGTATCATAAATGTAATTATTATTTTTAATATTTTATGGGTTTTTCTTTTTTGTGTGTGCCAAAGCTTCAGTCTCCAATAATTGTATAGAAAAGAGCGGAATTCATTCATTCATTCATTCATTCATTCATGAGGGTTTGGAATATGAAGGTGTGTAAATGTTAAACAGATTTTTAATTTTTAGTTGAACTATTATGTAGACAATTGTACCTTGAACCATACCAGTCGTTACAGTTCATATATTTAAAATAGCATTTAATATCTCTTTTCTAGCTTTATCCTGCTTCCATCCTCAAATTTTACATATCGCTCAGGGGTGACGGTGGCATATGCTGTCCATCTCAGGCGGAAGAAGAATGCTTTGAAATGTCTGCACAACAAACAGTGGCCGCAGCCTGTCAAGCCTGTGGACACCTTCGACACAGAACATCTGGAAGCCCAGAATTCCCTGACAGAGCGAGTCGCTAGCAGACGGTCCATGTAACAGATGAGGACAGCAAACCAACTCTAATGTCACATATAAACACATATCACAAACACACATGTCCATTCTGCCTATTGTTTGTCACGAGAAAAAGGATTTCCAAAATAGAAGGGGAAATGATAAAAGACAAGTCAACCATCTGGGAGCTAACCTCCCTGCTCCTCCTCTCTCACCCGGCCCTGCGCCGCTCCGCTCTCTCTCTTTTCTGGATGGTGTTTGCTGAGCATTAATTACATGCACCAAGGCCTTGTGTGTTTGGAGTGAATGGCCGCCAAAATTCCATCCGACTCTGTTGGTCACAAAAACAGGCCTGGTGCTTCCAACGATAACAGGGTGAGTGACTGGGAGGAGAGAACAGGGTGGGAGGACAACTGGAAAGAGGAATAATGGTGAAAAAAGATAATTGTAATGGAGAGGGAGAGATCTATAGAGACAAGGGCGGAAACGGGAGGTTATTGAGTAACTTCATCCATAAAGATGTATTTTCATGGATGTGTGAGATCAGTATGTTTACTTTGTGGTAAGTAAACGCATTTGCATGTAAAACAAAACGCAATAAATAAATAAATAAATAAAAAAATAAATACAAATATCTATAAAAAACTATTTAATAATATTACTGTTATACAGTACATACACAGTGTAGTTTTGAATAACAAAATGTTTAAAGTTTTTGAAAGAAGGCTCACCAAGGCTGCATTTATTTAATCAAAAATACAAATATTGTAAAAATACAAATATTGTGAAATATTATTTCAGTCTAAAATAACTGTTTTCTATTTTGATATATTTTAAAACGCCATTTACTCTTGTCATGGAAAAGCTGATACTTTTTTTTCAAGATTCTTTGATTAATGTAAAGTTTAAAACAACAGCATTTATTTAAAACAGACGTCTTCTGCAACTGTAATAATGTCTTTACTTTTTTAACAATGTACTGCATGCTTGCAGAATAAAAAATAAAAATTTTATATATATATATATATATATATATATATATATATATATATATATTTCTTTTTTAATTCAATTTATTGGTATAGCACTTTTATGTATTTTATCACAATATGTATTTGTTCCAAAGCACCTTCACAGAAAATGAATGTTTCTACATTATAATTAATACTGACGTTATCAGAGGTGACATTTTCAAAGTTTCAAAGTGTTGTTAAGCAGAGTTAAGACTCCTGATGTAAAGATCTATAAAGTTTCATCTTTACATATTTCCAGGCTTTGCTGTACCATTTGAAATGGCAGTTGGTATTGTGTTGTATGAAAAAGGTATAAAAAGTGAATCAGCACTTGACCCACTACTACTAGCATTTTCTATTCTACTTTTTTTTTTTTTTTTCCTATTTATGAAAAATAAATAAATAAATAAACAAATAAACAATGTTTTGTATACAGTTTTAGACTAACTGGGACTTGCCATATCACTAACATATTGTTTTCCTTTTTTTGGTTTAATTGCTTCTATTGTCCTCATTTGTAAGTCACTTTGGATAAAAGCATTTGCTGAATGATTAAATGTAAAAGTAAAAAAAAAATTATTCCTGATAATTTAATGTAAGTTGTAAAGCCTAGTAAAACCAACCTACACTGAAATGAAAGGAATTAAAGATTTCAGGATACATTCTGAAAAAGGCTGCAGTTTAAGTCTGCAAGGCCTGATGCATTTGCTCTGTCATTTTCAGTAGATAAAATCAAGCTGAAAATAAGCTGAAAAAGAAAACCTTTAGCCTGTACCAGCTATAATAGCAGCCAGAAAGTAGCTCTTGCTGAAAAACATGTCAAACGTTTGAAGTGTTTTTCAGTATTAAAATATTAATATTTCATATCACCCCAAGCTGCCACCATTTTAGCATCATACACCTGCATGCACGCTGTTGAGCTGGAAAAGCGCAAAAGAACAACATTTGAAGTCTGACGTCCAACTTGAAACTTGTGGATATACATACAACTCAAATTTTATTCATTGTCATAGACATGGTTAAACACCATAAGGTGATGCTGCTAATAAACATTCAATTTAAGCATATAAAATACATTATACAGATAAAAAAAAAACAGCTGATATTTGTAGTAGACTGATGCAGCTACCTTTTGTTAAAAACTGAGATCTCTAGGATCAAATATGCCAGGGTTATTATTCGCAGTTAGACCAAAAAAAAAAAAAAAGTGTTACAAGCACTTCTGCTCTCCCCTGCCACTAAACCAGCTTGAAAATGACCTGGAAAACACAAACAGTAAGACAGCAGTTTGTCAACATCACGCTGGACTGTTTTGAATTAGCATGTTGCTTACAGGTTCAGACGGGTCAACGTGATGCACGCCAAACTCTCGTCGCTGCACATTTTAAACAACAGCAAAGGGCACGAAACAATTTCAGCCCACAAATCAGCCATTCCATGGAGTCGAAGGTTAAGTTACAAAGAACGATCAATATCAGCGGTGCTTTACATAGTCCAGATTGTTTAGAGGAGTGCAGAGGTAGCAGCACAGCCCTAACCGCTACTGCATTTGACATTTAACTGGAATTAACTTAACATATTAGAGCATGCTTCTCTAAAAATGAATTTGCTCTCCATCAGGTGCGTCGGCGGCCCGCATCTCAAATAAGGTCAGAGACTTGGAAAGAGTATTCGGTGAATACATATCAAACAGAAATAAAAGAGAAGACAGAGGGATTTTTCTCTTTTCCTGGTATTTTGAGGGTTGATGACTTTTACTTTAGTGTATATATATATTAATATAGTGAGTGACCAGTGTGTGTGTGTGTGTGTGTGTGTGGGTCTGCGCATATAAGTCAGTCTGCTTTCCATATATTCTGTCATTTTGTCTGTTATTAGGTGGATAAAATACATTTTCAGTGTGATTGTTCAGCTATTATAACTTCACTACTTCCAATACATCACCCAATGTTGTGATACTCCTGAGATTTGCTTTTCTCCAGGAAAAGATTTACTTGACTCCTTTTTAATATCTGGTTTATCACCCATTAGGTTGTGCCAAAAACTACAAGGAAACCAATCCCTTATATCAATACTGTGTGAGCCGGGAGACACTGTCCAAAAAAATAAAACCTGCCAGAACAGAGGAAACAGCAGGATGGGTATCTGAATTGAACAGTGGCTCTGAAATGTAATTGGACACTTCAGTATGAGCCTTTTTTTCTCAGTGACTTTTAATCAACTCGTTCCAAGGTCATTTTTAATAGATATATGAAGTCAGTTCTCTTCAAGTCCTAGCAGAGTAACCACAGGTGCAATTCAGCTATGAACATGATCCACTAACGTTTGGCAACTAGTATAGTTTATATTCATTTTAAACAGTATATTTATTATTAAAACCAATTTTTTTTTTTTTTTTGTCAAAAATTTCACTTGAAAATAATGCTTATATTCAATTATAATAGTTTATATAGCTTATAATAGTTATTTTTTAAGAACATTTCGAGCCAAAATAACAATTCTATAATCACCCTCTTATTGTTGTGTAAGACATGAAGGCAACAGGAGATATTTAGCAGGGTGTCCATGCTGCTCTTTTCTATGTAATGAACTCTAAAATGAAAAAAAAAAAAAAAAAAAAAAAAAAAAAAAAAACTATAAAAGTGGTGCCATAGCATACTTTGGGCCTGATTTACTAAACAGGGCAAATTAGCGTTAGAGTGCAATTCCATAAAAGTGCCAATGGGAGGGGAAAATTTTTGACAATGTACACATTAAAGAACACAGACACAGCTAGATCATTTCCACAATGACCAGCACAATCTACCAAGAGCAGCCCAAATTACCGCTTGCTTAAAGACATGATTTTTTTTGGCCGTTAAATAATGGCTCAATTACCAGCAATTTATTGAGCGCAAGCGTTAGTAAATCGCATTGCATGATTCATTTTAATACTCTCCTCCCATAATTTGTTTGCGTCTGAAAGGGAAACTCCTACAAATGCATATTCAATAAGGTCAGATGTGAAAATAACTGAAAATAGCTAATTCTTAACTGCACGTCTTTAGTAAATCCTGACAGTGTTATTTTAATGCCAAAAGACGGTGTGCTCTGGTGCAAGCTGTTAGTAAATCTGGACCTTTGTGTGAGGAACAGACAACATTTTTTATTTATTATTTTTTTCTGACAAATTTCTCCAACATAATTTATATTTTTGATTTAATTGTTCATTTAAAATAAATGCCACGTGATATTTTCTCATCTAATCCAATGCTAAAAAGCACCATAAGTGGTCCATATGACACTTTGTGTGAAAAAAAGACAGATATTTCATTTGTTATTTAGTGAAAATGTTCTCTAAAAGAGTTTCACTTTAGAATAAAAGGCAAATTTGTGATATTTTCTTATGCAATTCAATGACATTCATACACTTAATCATAAGTGTCTAAATACTTTTTGGGGCCAATTTATGTCTGTATATGTTCTGAAGTTTGCATTAAACTGTGGAAAAAGAAGAAGAAGAAAAAAAAAGAGATTAAAGAGGAATGCACAGGAGACAGAATATAATAAAATATTAACCAGGGTAACCTCTTAAGCAATGATGTTTTCTACAAAAGTGCTCTGAAGGAGCCCAGAACAGTCTATAGCGAGGAACAGAGGCGGTTGTTCTTTTGATATGTGGGGCCGGCCATGGACAGAGACCTCCAGCACAGACATACATCACACTAACCCACAGCACTCCAAAATACTAAGCCCCAAATTTATATTCCCATCAAACCAGCAGCGTCTGCACATCCCGCAATTAATCAGCATGCAAGATTGTACTAAAGTAAGAGAGGTTTAGATAGAAGATACTACACTTGCTTTGATGCTTGCTGTCTGAGTATCTGCAACAATAAACAGCATATTCAGATTACATCAAGCAGCTCCTAGGTCTGATTTGATAGATAACACTTGTACTGCAGATAACCCTTGTCATGTGGAGCTACTCTCAAGTCATCCTTTACTTCTAGTGGGAGCACGTTCATTCACACACTTATTTGTTACTTGTCATCTATGCAATCAGTACCAACATACTTGAATTATCTGCCAGGGTTGTGTGCCATTCAAAATCATAAAGAATCCAGTGACAGAATGATTAATAGAACAAGAGAATGAATGAACAGACAGATATGTGGTGTGGTCATTTGAATTCCATTTCACACTCATGAATTGAAAGAAAGCCGGTTCTTCAGTTCAACTTTTGTAGCATCACACTAATATTTGCACATACATTGACATCCTCCTCTTCCACATGCATGCACTTATTTTCCATCAATATTCCCCACCAGGGCTGCCCTATGCATCTGCTTCCATTCCCTGAGGGGAACATCTGCCCTGACACTGTGATTTCCAGCTGACAAACTTCACACGACATTGCAAGATGAGCCCCTGGATCACACTTGAACTCCAGCATGCATTCAAATCAATCCAGAAGACAATCAAATCAAACAGGACTGCCCCGCCGATTGCCGTGCCCTCTCTATGCCTGATGACACAGGCACAGGAAGATGGAAAAGGGAGACTTTAATTTTGCAGAGGTGATGGGTCAAGATGAAGGCATCATGGGAGTGATTAGAGAATGCAAGATGAGCTGATGGAAGCACAGAGAATATGAAAGCAGCGCAAAGAAAATGTGTTATATTATGAAAACAAATGCAGGCATACAGTTTGGATTTTCTCTAGATGGTTTGGGATAAAATGTGCACCGGACTATTTACTAATCTTAACCTTAACCGAACTTCAACCTCTGTCTTTTAATTCTAATGCAAACTGGACACTTTTTAAACATTTTTATGCCATCTCATATTGTTTTGTTTTTGACACAATTTACATTCTGAATGAATTTTTCTCATCTTTTTAAGAACTATTAATTGGTAAAATCCAGTTATTAAATTAAATAGTATTATAAAATATGTTTTTTTTTTTTTTTTTTTTTTTTTTTCTGGTATTTCATGACCACTTTTCACCACCCAGTCAATTCCTAATCAATTCCTAAAATAATCGCATCAAAAAAGCAAAACAGACTGCTTTAATGTTGACTTCATGTCTGTGTTAATGAAAAATACAAAGACAGACATATCAAATGTAGACATCCGATTTGATAAGCGATACAGTTTTACTTGTGAAACCCTGAAATGCCTTGGAACATAGGGAATATGGACAGCACTGTACTTCTGTTTTTACAAGCCACTATGTTAATGGCTCATGGGGGCCAATGATGCAACAAAGCTATAATTGTTTACAGAATTGTATCAGGGTCTTATGTGTCCACATGTTTTTTGTTGTTTATTGCTCACCTGCACTGTGTGTTTGGGCTTTCCTGTGAGACCTAATTGGTCAGTTGGTTCCTGAAGACTCAGCAAACAACAAACCCCATAAGTTTTCATTAGGAACAAGCTACATCTCAGTTAAAATGGCCTTCATCCTCTCAGTTCCATACACAGCAATCCAAACACATTTTGAACCCAATACACAGGGCGGTGATGCCATTTGTAGAAATGTTCATATTAGAAGTGTGTACAAGAACTCATTCCGAAGGGACCGCAATGACCATTATAGAATTGCACAGATGTCAAATCAATTCCTTTCAGAGTCTACAAGCATGAAAATAAAATCTGCTCACATAGATGGCAGTAAATAATAAAACAATAAATAGAATAGAATTCTTATCATATTGATCACTGAACTTTCTCTAGATAGAATTTGCCAAATACACAGCAAAATTGTGAAATTTCATCTTGTACTGTCAACTATAAAGGTTTTTAAGTTGTTTACTTGTCTTGTTTGCTGTCTGGTGAAATTGTTAATAGGAATCTTGTTAGTGGTGGAGAATAAATGAAAAAAAGGAGAAAAACATGAAAAATAATGTCAATATATAAATTGAAGCAATGGGTAATACTGCATACAAATACCAACAAATGTTGCATAAATTTAAACGTACATGTATACAAGTATGGAAATTATACAAAAAACAAAAACAAAAACAAGTATACACAGTATCAGCATAGAGAATAAATAAATAAATAAATAAATAAAATAAAAAAAAACTACTACTTTTAAAATCATTATAAACTACAATAAAACTGAAAACGGTTATTTAAAATTGCAATACTTCACAATATTACTATTTGTACTCTCTCTCTCTCTCTCTCTATATATATATATATTTTTTTTTTTTTCAACTACTTAGCAAATGTCTTTAAAGGTTTTATTAAAGTAAAATGTATGTACATTCATAATAGAACACTGAAATGGTACTGTATAAAAAGGTCTCTGTCTCACCAGCAGACAAATGGAGTGTAACTCAATGTGAGCTATGTTTTTCAACTTCAATTTAATTTGTGGTCCCCTGTTGACAGTACTGCAGTTCATTAATATTAATTACACTTTTATTAATCCGACTGATTCCAACTGATTTACAGCCCAAAAAATAATTGCTTTCGTTAGACAGTGCTGATTATAATTGAGACGATTGTGTTTATCGCAGTGTGACTTTGGACGTTTGCTACTGGGAAATTTACACATGGATTACCACTAGTTTCTGAGTGAATTAAACAATACAGACTTCAGATGCTTTAGACAAGAGGAAACTAAAAAGAACAACCCTAGTTTGCCTTAATTCTCTTTTAAGCAGTGCATGACCGTTCTGTTATCATTTAATCACACCTCATGTCATTTAAAACCCATATTACTTACTGTACTTTCTTCCATGAACACAAAAGAAGACATTTCTAACTGCACTGATGGCTGTTTTCAGTGCATTTACACTGAATGGGCACTGGAGCGTTCAAAGCTTCAAAAAGAATGAGAACTAAATGCAAAAGTGAGATGAGATGAGATGAATAAATGATGACAGAATGTTCATTTCCTTTAATTCATGTACAAATCACACCTCACATGTAACTGTATACATTTTGTCATTATTTTATCACTACTGCCTTCGATTCAAATCTTTAAACTCTCTTGAATCTGTTTATCATGATTTTTATATATTCCAGCAGTGCAGGACTACAGAAAGATTTTTTTGGTGATCAATCTGTATTCATTTATCATTCTGAGGTAGCCTTTCAATGTACAGCTAATGAGAACAGATGTGCTCCCAGACGACCCACACTCACACAGCACAAGGTCAATAGTATCCTCTAAATGTCTGACCACACACTTCAGGCCTTCGTTAACAGCTGTGCTGTACTCAGAGCAGTGGAAGACGAACAGTTTGTGTTTTTTTTTATTTTTATTTATTTTTTTTTATGCCAGTGTGAAACAACGCTGCACAATAAACTCATGCAGCACTGATGCTGCTCATGGGCTGTGAGAGAACTGTGAAGCTAAACCTGGAGCTCCATGGTCTGGAGGTCCTGCAGATGATGTGGAGTAAAGGGCCAGGGTTTGTAAAGCCATTACATCACCATTTTTCCTCATTAGATGAGCTGGATAACTCTCTGGCCTGAGGAGAGGAGGAGAGACCAAGGCCATACACACTGCAACTAAATACAAAACATTCATCACTCCTCTTAAAGTGCCCCTATTATGGGTAATGAAAGGTTCATATTTTGGTTTTGGGAGTCCCCAACAACAGGTTGACATGCATGCAAGGTCAAAAAACACTTTCATTGTCTTATAATATGCATTTATTTTTACCTTACTTGCTCAACGACTCCCCAACAATTCGCTTAACGATTCATTTTTTTCCAAACCCCTCCTTTGCGTGACGCTAATCTGCGGTGATTGGTCCGATTGGTCTCATGTTCATTGCATCTCGCCTGTAATGCCTGATAAAGCAGCGTTTGTGAGTGCAGTGCTGCTTTGTGTACAGCGTTACCGGGGAAACAGCTATTTTACCACTCCAAAAGTGGCACCTAGTGGCAAAGAATGAATTTACATTTTCATTCAGACCAGTGGCAAAAAGATTAACAAGTGGGCGGACAATATGCTAATGTTTCATGTTGACGTCATCATGAAACGGCTTGGGATTCGTTTTAAAAACGACTCGTTCAATGATTCAGAGTCGACTCTTTCTTTTGAGAGACAATAACTTCATACACGGTGCACTTTCAGATTTAAAACTTTGCAGGATGTTTTCATTCACCTAGAGATGTGTTACACACTGCAAGAAAGGTAATTTTAAAAAATCCATAATAGGGGCACTTTAAGTGAATGTCAGCTTGAGTGCCACTGTCCATTAGTGGTGCTTAATTTGAGAACGAATCAGTGTTTTTGATCAAATGCTTCTCATTCAATACATATTCTTCAGTCTGAATCAGATGAATTCAGTGGTACAGCAGATCACGTTATTGCATTGTTTAGTTCGTTCGTAAATGAAAATCTGCTGAAACACAAAAACGTAAAAAAAGAAGAAACAATATATCTGCTCTGATGTCAGTTGTGGGGAAAACACAAAATGCACATTTTAATAAACAAATAAAATGCTAATTGTAAAAAATCAGTTGGAAAATTATTCAGTGAATGATTTATAACAAACCAAGTCAATGCATAAATATATCTAAATGAATCAGGGAACACATATTAACTGATTCAAAAGGTTTGCGTCACCACAAGCTCTTTAAAGAAAAAGTGACAAACCAAAATGAAAAAGAACATACAGAAAATAAATGAAGATATTCTGAAATTCATGTACATTTCTTCAGTTTAACGGTTCACTTCAGCTGTTATGATCATAAAATTATTTGTAAACATATCATATAAATATCATATAAATTATTTAAGGAAAATGCTTAATGTTAAACTTTCAGTTTAAGAATCAGTTGGAAGAATGATTCAATGAATCACTCATAACAAATCAAGTGAATAAATACTGGTTTAAATATTTCTAAATTACTCAGTGAGCAAACCCACCTTAAGAAAAAATGTGCTATTCACTGCACCTAAATGTATAATTGAAAAAAAAAAAAAAAAAAAAAAAAAAAAATATATATATATATATATATATATATATATATATATATATATATATATATATATATATATATATGTTGTATTAAACATTAATAGAACAACAGATTTTGTGTGAAAATAAATCTTTCAAGTTGTTTATTTTGTTTAAAAATCTTATAAATGTATGAGGTGGCAAAGGGGGCTTTTTACCCCACTCAGGGTAAAAGGCCCACCAGCATGGGGTAAAAGGCACACGGTATTAATACAAATATGCTATTTCAGCTAAATGTATATATATTTTTTTTTTAAGTTAATACTTGTTCAAAACAATCACTTTGGCAAAGTTTGTACTATTTTCTGCTTATTTTGAAAAACAAAATAATTAATTTTTGTTCAATAAATATACTGTCATTAAAATGTGTTAATATAATAATAATAATAATAATAATAATAATAATAACAATTATATATATATATATATATATATATATATATATATATATATATATATATATATATATATATTAAAATACAGACACAAAATCAATTTAATAAGTAAAGATTCTGAAAGCATTGAAGGAGATCCAATAATAATTGAATATATATATATATTTACAGTCGTAACAACAAATGATATTTTATTATATGATATGATTAACATCATGTTCTTAAATATGATGGTTTCATTTTAAACATGGTGATTATCTCTAAATGGACACCCAACATAATATATGATATTTACCATTTGAATCTAACCATGTCATGTCAACAAATGGAAAAGCCAGCGATCTAATTATCATCTTAATTATTGTGAATTATTGTGCGCCTTTAGCCCCAACAGCTTTTTACCCCAAATGCCATACTTTTACATATTATTTCGTTATTTAAAAACTGTTGCTTTAATTATCTTAAACAAACTGAAAATCATGAAGAAGACCCTTTGTCTTTTTTGTCTATTGAAAAGTTGTTGTGTCAAACACAAGACTGGGTTTTTTTCACACCCTGGTTTGAATGTACTGCACATAGAGCGTGTTTTCATGTCTTTCTCATCTGTTGCCATAGTGTTATGCTGGCGCTTTAAGAAACACGGCTGCGTGAGTGTCGTGAAGTGCCACGAGCGCTACGGTTGAGCAGCACAGTGTTGCCAGCTTAGCAATTTTGTTGCTAAATTTAGCAACTTTTCAAACTACCCTAGCAACTATTTTTTTTCCAAAAGCACCTAGCAACAAATTTAGCAATTTTTAAAATTTAATTGGAAACTTTTAGCAATTTTTGATAAGTGACTCAGACAATAAAAAGGCACACATTTTCCATCCAAATTACACGAAAAGAGAAAACCAAAGATGCCTAGCAGTACACACATCATGTGAATTGAGTTAGCTGCTATTTACAATTGTTCAATTTAATAATATAAATAATAATTTAATAATTGTTAATTTATGATACACTTTGTTAGTAGCTTGTACCTGCGATTGTTGATCAGTTAATACACTGTAAGAAAAATGGAAAAGATACTAGTAATTTTCCAGGACATTATCCATTATCCATTTTAACCCTGTAACCCGAAAACACAATGTGTCATTTAAAATGCAGGTAAAAAACCAATACGGAAAATTATTTCATATTAACATAGTAGATTGTGCCCTACTTTTACAGACTTTTCTTAGAGTGTAGTATCCTAACTTTCTACTAATACACTGCCTAAAGCATAATTATTGAGAATGTGTATTATTACTAGTTAAGTAGCTATTAAAAAAAAAAAACAAAACAAAAAAAAAAAAACTTAAATTGTAATCATTCAAAAATGTGTTCAATAATTCAATGTATTTTAAAATACAGTTATTTCTATTTTAATATTATATTATGCATATTATTTTACAAACAAATCTAAGTCAACATATATCAAATATATTTTTTCCTGAGATTTGATGTTGTGACAATTTTGCGTCATGATTATGCAATGACGTCATCGCGCAATGACATCACAACGTCATTTAGCAACTTTTAGCAACAAATCGACCTTCCTTTAGCAACTTTCTATGAAAATTAGTTGGCAACACTGGAGCAGGACGAGTTATCAGTGCAGGGTGAATATTCCTCGTGAAGTGGAGGATCAGGGTTATTAAAATCCATTAAATCACAAAATATAGAGAAATATGCACATACAGTGAGTTATCTACTCGTTCTCAGTGTGATGGGAATTCGGATGGTTGTGTAATTTTGCATATCGACAGCGATTGCTGACGAACAGTTTGGTGTGGGAAAGCTAACCATTTCTCACCAAAGCGTAAGTGTTGATGATATATAACTGTAAAGTGGTGATGAGCTGTAAGTTTGAATCATCAAATTCATTTTTGAAGTCCTATGGGTATTCCTTTACTAATGTAAGGTTGACTGAGTGTTAAATGGTCTAATAGTGTTTGTAATGTATTAAGGATACCCAAAAATGCAACTTCTAATTTCCTTTCCATGTACTTTTCATGTAAATTGAGTAGCCTTATTTAGTTTGACAACTTTGATTTGTTGACAGCTGTTACACTTATGTGTCTATTTGTTTTCCAGGATGAAAGACTACTACCGTTGTCTATGTTAGCTGGTTATTGTGAATGTGGGAAAAGAAGTGCACTCATTTTGATGTGAAGACCAAACTTTATTGTCCTCAATGGCTGTATTTAAGTTTTCATTTTTCTGTCCCAATCCCCAAAATTTGCCTACTTAATGCTGCGCTGTTCCAAGTGCAGTCTGGAATAAAAGGCCCCATTTAAATTCTTCATCCTGTGTCCAACCTCACAAATTCATATCCCGGGCTACATACGCAGTAATTTCAGTGATTCTCATTTGATACTTAAATCTACAACATTTAAAAAAACAAAAAAAAAAAAAAAAAAAAAAAAACATAAAATATTAGATCAAATAAGCACAGAATCAACTTTGCGCTGCTGCGTGCGATCGCGTCAAAGATCAGACAGATAGACACGTGCATCTTGAAAAGTGGATGTTTTGGAAAGTGCTAAGCCATGTTTTTTTTTTTTTTTTTGCCATCTAGTGGTTTAGATGAAAATAATATCAAAGGCGCCTTTTACCCCGGGGCGCTGTTGTACAAACAGTAAACAGGTAAACTGTAAACAATAAGCTGTTTGAACCCTTTCTTTGTTTACAAAGAAGAGTTACATGCCAACAGGTTTGGAGTAGTAGCCTAGGAGTCACTCTTTTATTCCATTCACACATGGAATTATAATTTAGGGGATTCACTCCTGAAAATAAATTAGGTTGTCACAAAGCTTTTGAATGTGTACGTGTGCAGAAAGAGAGGGTCTCATTTATTCACACTCTCCTGAGCGGCATGCCTGTGAACGTGTCCGATTCTCAGAGCTGAAGCCAGAATTATCACTGAATCATCCAGATACAAAGAGCCAAAACCTTTGTGTGAGTGTGTGTATGAGAGAGAGAGTCCACCTCCCATTCAGTTCCACATTAAAAGGTCCCCGCTCTCCTGCACTCCCTCAGATTCTTTCATATTCCCTCATAACACGTGTACAGCGTCTCCAACCATTTTCATAATGTATGGACTTTAGGTGTCGTTACAGTGTCTCAATTCATATTCTTTTATCTGAATGAATTAATAAAACATAAGGAGAGACTTGAAATTATAGCCAGTTCGTATATATATTTTTTTTTTTAAATCTTCCTTAATTCCTTCTCAAAAGCGTCAGTGTTCAGCGCTCCTGGTGTTAAGATATGAATATGTGAGCGAATGAGAGAGAAAGACAGCCACAGCAGGGGACAAATACACAAAGTCATTTTAGCGAGGACCCATTTGGGTCCTAAGTGTTCCCTCTGCGCTGCCTCAGAAAGAGCCTCTCCATTTTTCAGCCGGAAAATAATAAGCTACAGCGGAAATCTGGTGAGTCGGTGGCTCGCTGGCAGCATTTTTTTTTTTTTTTTTTTTTTTTTTCAAATGCTGCAGCCTGTGTGTTTGCATGAAAGAAAAGAATAAAGAGCCTCATTTCACTGGTCTGTAAAGTTTCTGATGGGATTAAATTATTATTTGTCTAAAGATGAGCTCATTGGTGGAGAGTTTCCTGCATAAAAATAGCAGCTGACCTTAAATAGTTGCCATGATTTATTTATTTATTTATTTATTTATTTATTTATTTTTTCACTGAGAATGCACATTTGTTTATTTACCTAATTTAATATTTCTTCCCATTTCTTGGGCACACACGCACACACACACACACGACATTGCTTACTGAGTGAAGCGCCCTCTACATCTATGCCTATATTTCTTATGAAGATATCTTCATAAATGTTTTTTTTTTTTTTTTTTAATGAATGAATTAAATAAGTAATACATAAATAAATGTACAACAAGATTACAGTACTCCAGAGGAAAAAAAATATATATCTTGAATTATAATTTTGAAATATATATTATTATATAAATTATTTTCTTACTTTACTGGCAAAGATGTAATGATTTACTCTTACATTTAAAAAAAAAAATGTTCTAAATTAAGTTAAATAAAAGTTGATTCATTTAAATAAAAGGCAAGGCAACGTTTAATTATTTTTAAGTGCTTTACATAAAAAAGTAATTAAAATAATCATAAAAAATAATCACAACAAAAACAAGGAATTTTAAAATGTTTAAATTATAAAATATTTATAAAACAATAAAATTATATAAGAATTATAAAATAATAATAAAAATAAATAAATACTATGAAATACGTCAATAAATCCAAAGTCCACAAATTAATAAAATAAATAAAATAAAATAAAATATTGCCTAAACAAATTCTGAAACTCAAAGCAAATCCCTAACCAACAAGAGACACTGTAAAAGTAAATAGCATTTGTACATAGTACAGTAATGATATAAGATGGTAATGCCAACTGAATTCCTTATTCATATACCATACAATTATCGTGGTAATTTCCAAAAGCATGACATGACTATGGCAAAATTTATTTATTTATTTATTTTCATTAGTGACGCGTGAAAATTAAACTGATGCAAGAAACTGATGCAGATATCTAACCAATGAAGAGAATAAGAAACTGCCCATCAGCACAACAGAAAAAAAGCTTCATTTTCTTTGATCATTTTAGAGAGTATAAGAGTCCAAAAGCCATGAGCCTACAGAGAAATCAATGCTTGTCACTTTGCAAATGTGTGCATAAGGATTTATGTGTGCTTCCAGAGTATTCATTAAACTTATATTGTGCACCTGCAGCCATTAAAAGCTTTCCCTGGTTCTTTGAGGTTTGTCATGGGCTGTGTTTCAGTACACTAGCATACTAATCCATCTTGGTTTCATAGAGAATGATGATGGACATAAATAAAACCAGCAGCCTCCTGCTTTGCGAGCTTCTGACTAATGCACATTTCCCTGAATACCGAATCAAAGGAAACAAACCTGGAATGTGCTCGGTCGCCACGGTGACAGGCTGTCAAGACAACGGCTCCTTCTGTGGCTCTGCTTCTCTAATGCGGCACACAGAGCTGCTCTTACAAGAACAGATGCAACCAAAAGACTTTTAACCTTCTAGAACCTTCCACACATTATTACCACTTTTCCTCTGTATTCCAGTGTGGAATGGACATGAAAACAAAATCAATGGGAAACAAAAAAAAAAAAAAAGAGTTAATCTCAAAATGTGCAGGTGCACTACACTGTCTTTTTGGATACCATGATATTCTTTTTAATAACATACAACAACTTTCAAAATTTTCCTATCTGAGGCTTTGTTTACTTGATAACAACAGTAAACAACAGCAAAAAAAAACAATTGAAATTAACTTTCCTCTATTTTAATATATTTTGAAATGTATTTTTTTCCTGTGATTACAAAGCTGAATTTTCAGGAGCCATTACTCCAGTCTTTACTGTTCAGTCCCAAATGATCCTTCGGAAATCATTCTAATATGCTGATTTGGTGCTTAAATAATATTTTTTTATTATTAATATTGAAAGAGTTGTGCTGTTTAATATTTTTTGTGGAAACTGTGATTTTTTTTTTTTTTTAATAATTTCTGATTAATAGAACATTTAAAAGAACAGCATTGTATTTATTTATTTATTTATTTATTTATTTGTATTTAAAGCATATATTTAAATTTAAAGATAATTAAATTTAATGTATCAAAAAAAAAAAAAAAAAAAATCTTACTGACCACAAACTTTTAAAAGGTAATAAGCAAATACATATAGCAAATTATCATGGTATCATTACTGCATTATGGCATTTCCACAGTAAAATGTGTAACTAACAGCCAACATTTTATTTATTTATTTATTTATTTTTTAATCACAAACTATGTGTGTATTTGTTACTTTTATTTGAACAGAAGATATACTGAAGAATGTTTTAACTGTATTTTTATTATATTTATTTATTTTTTAATACAATAAAACTTTAGTCCAAACAGTACAAAACAACACTGGATGCCACTGATTTTCATTGTATGAGGGGAAAAAAAAAACACTAAGGGTAGATGAAAATGAATTTTTAATTTTCATAAAGCATTTGTTGATGTATTGAAAAAAAAGTGTTAATTAATTGTTATTTTTTTCTGTAAATTAATAAAACAAATAAATTAATTCTTATTGAGAATGCATAAATTAACGTCTGGATGTTTATGAGTCAACTGAGAGAATATGTTATAATAATCCATATAACCTCAAATAAGACCCTCAAGAGTAAATGACCAGGCTTGAGTAGGAGTGAAAAAGAAGGCTGAATTATTAATTTCCTCAGACATAAGCTCCTCAAACCAAGACAAGTCCTCTTTGCAAAGAAACATTTCTCCCATGGTTCATGAGTCAGTGCGTTTATGTTCCAAACCACAGTGCTAGATGCCATAACACTGAATTGATGTTTTTGTCTGTTGTATGAGTTAAACGTCACACAGGAAAACATTAGCGCCCAACCTCAAATACTGTAACTGAAGCACAATATCTCCTGCTCAGACACACACACACACACACACACACACACACACACACACAGCATCTCTAATCCCATCTATAATGTCCCTGTCTTTAATCTTGTGTGGAAACACACAAAGAAACACTGTTTCATTTGGTGCCGGTGCCGGCGCCGTCTCTGAGCATTGTGGGATGGCAATATACATGATAGGATTTGATAGAGACCCAGTAACCTTTGGATGTGAAGGCTATGTCAGAGAGATAGATTATCAGCAAGAGTTTTTATCTTCATCCGTATCCTTTCCCACACAAATACAGTAAGTGCACTAGTTCTAAAAGCACTTTTTCAGTCTTTCATGAATGATTTCTGCTCTTTCTTAGGATGATTTTGTCGTCAAACATGCCCCTGTTGAGAGCTACAACAAGAGTACAGTGCTAAAATGTGTGTGATGGAGGTTCTGTGTTCTGATTGGCCAAGGAAATGACGTCACATGATGTGTATTACGTTTTGTCAGCTTGAAGGCCAAACAATCATATTGGAGTTTGGGTATAAATCATTATGACAAAAGTTGGTCTATGAAAACTGTTCTCAATGGAGGTTTGCCTGTGACATTCATTTTGTGCATGAACACACACACACACACGCACACACACACAGAGACAGATGATTAGGTCAAACTCACGGCTTATCAGTGATGGGATTCTAGCAACCAACAAAAGAGGCTTAAGCACTCTTAACGTGAAATAGATCTAACGGCCCATAAAAGACTGTGTACTCAGTTTCATTCGTATTGCACCGTTTTTTTCAGACATCTAAATCTCCTGGCTTCTTAGTTTCCTCCTTCTCTGACAGACAACTTTACAAAAGTCCCACCATCATAGACTATCAAGAGAGACTGCTGACCTTTACCTTTCACTCCCTCTCTCTGCTCATTACTTGCATTAGACATGTGCACCCTTCTGTGTACTGCTCTCCTCCTCTCATCCTTTCTTTCTCACACTGTCATTTCACTCTTTTGTATAAATGACAAGGGCAGATGAAAAAACAGCATGTGTCTTTTTAATATGACCTCAAGATTAAGCATGAAATTAAAGCTGACAGTAATACTGCTTGTATGAACCACTCCAAAACTCTAATACTGCTCTTTAGTATTCATTAAATAATAAAAAAAAACTGAGTCTCTATAAAAAAAAAGAGAAGCGGGGAAGCTGTTAAAGATTAAACTGACATTTTTTAGATTAATTAAAAAAAAATTAAAAAAAAAATAAAATACATAAAAACAGCAAACATAGAAATGACTAAATGTATAAAATGAATAAATCAAAGTAAAACGATGTATACAGGTAACTTTACGCAAAAAAAAAAAAAAAAAAAAAAGTACCTTCTTGCTACATTAGATTGCCTATACAATCAACCCCACAATACAACCCCAGTTTGGGTTGTTTTTAACCCAAGGGCTGGGTAAATATAAGACAGAACACATTGGGTTTTAATTTTACCCAGTAAATTGGGTTATTTATTTAACCCATCACAACGGGTTGATTTAACCCAGCTAATGGGTTGATTCATTTTTATCAAAATGTAGCTTTTTTTTTGTTTTGTTTTACTTTATTACTTTATACATGAAATAATGTTTACAGATTAACTTATTATCTAAACTTTTGTAAAATACTCCACACAACCACTGGTTTGCATAATAACTTATTTTATTTTCTTTTATTTATCATTTACATCGTTGTTTATCGTTTTTATGTATACATTTAAACTCGTTTAACCAAACATTAGAAGTAAAAATTAAACATTAAACAGAAGTAATTCACGTGTAATTGTCCAGTCTCTGTTATTCCGTTTCCACCGTAACGGCGCTGGCTCTCGTACCCAAGCTGGAGTCATGTTCGGTGGGGAACTGCTCACGGCTGAGACCGCTGCCATGCGTTTCACACATAGCCGAAATATACTGCGACTGCCTTCATAACCTGCCTAAAAACAAACAGGAAATATTTTAACATCCAAAGTATTTGTATTCTGTATCTTTATGAATAAAATTGTTTATTTTATGCAGATTATCAGGCTTCTCCATCACGCAACAATTTGTACATATTTTACAAGGTGGCCTGTATGTTGCTCTGCATGAAACTGAACGATATACAGCACAGTAACGATTTTATATATAAAATAAAATGTACACAAACCTGTATTTACCGAAGAAATGCATCAATTTGATGGCGCTAGAACTGCTCTCTCCAGAAGACAAAGCAGAATCCTCAACCGCTGGGTTACATCTGACCCAGGATCTGAGTAAAACAAAACCTACCCAAACATTGGGTTATTATGTCTGACCCAGGAGCTGGGTAAAACTAAAAAAAAAAACTACCCAAACATTGGGTTGTTACATTTGACCCAGGGGCTGGGTTACACAAAAACTACCCAAACACTGAAAAAAGAACCCCAAAAAATGACCCAAAAGGCTGAACCCAGCATTTGGGTTAAAAAAATAACCCAGGATTTTTTAGAGTGTATAAAAGTAAGTACATGTAACATTTAACAAGGACACCTTAAAATAAAGTGTTACCAAAAAAAAAAAAAAAAGGAGGCTAAAAATAGATTAATAGCTAAAAAATGATGACATATTAACATGATACTAATTTACTCACAAGGCAAAATTGCATAAAATATCAAGAATTGTTTTTCTTACTTTCTTCATTGTATCAACACATTCCACTCTTTTACACTCTCAATTTCATTATTTTCACTGTTTACTGTGTACACATTCCACTTTCTTTCTAGCTAGCAACCTTATAAAATCTCTGTTGAAAGCCTTGTTCTTTTGAGAGCCTTGACGCAAAACAAGTGAGTAAGGCAGTATAAATTTACACATTTACAAATAAAAGCTTTGCATAGTGCAGTTGGAGAAGTTTGGACAGTGGGAGAAAGCATATGGCACTATGAGCTCTGACTCAGGCCATATGCTGATAGGTTAAAGGGTATGACTGAACAGAGCTTGTACACCAGCCATACAGTGAACCGCACTGATCCATAACCCTCGTTGAGAGAGCGTGTGTAGTATTACCAACATTACCTCACTGCCTTTAGCCCATCAAAGGACGTCCTAGCAGGAAAGAGGGTCAGATTTCAATGGGCTAGCATTCTAGACATGTCTTCCCTGGGGAAATCGAGGCTGGGTCAGTGGGGTACGGTCAGCCCTCCTGTGGACGCCGGTCATCCCCTGTAGAGAGGAAGTTCAGGATATTTTAGACAACCAGAGACCACAGGTTGAGGAAATGTAACCAGGACAGCTGTAAGATAGCTATTAAGTTCAGAGGGATAATGAGAAAGAATCAGATTTTTGTGAATTTGCTATGGTAGTTTTCAGTAGCTTCAGTCTATTTTAATGTTTTAAAGCAGACGTGACTATTCAAATAAAATACATTATTAAACAGTGCTCTGTCCAGATTCAAGTGTCATGCTTCTACAACAAAGTCATTCTGATAGATCTTCAGAGTGATTGATGCTCGCTCTATGTGTTTTATGATAAGAGCAGTAGACTTTCTTCTTATTTGTATTCTCTCTCTCTCTCTCTCTCTCTCTCTCTCTCTCTCTCTCTCTCTCTCTCTGTCAATCTCTCCACCAGGAGGTTAAAAATGTCCTCTTGGTCTCTTGGGAGAAATGATACAGAATTCCCCACAGGAAATTTCTCTCTGCAATCATTGCGTTGTAATGTGAGACATTAGGATTTATTTATGCTAGTTTCATATGAAGACTCGACAGTTGTCAGGTCATCTATGAAGCCATTTATGAAAATGTCAGTTGAGCATATTTCTGAGTAAAAAACAGCGTAAAACAGGAGGAAAAAACTACACAAAGGTCAAACGTCAGGAGGGACAACACAGAAAGTGTTTTCCAGCTGTGATTGATGATCAGTGTAGAGCCAAAGCATGAGACACAAAAATGCACACAGACACGAGTACAATGAAACAGGGTTATTATAATTAACAAAAAAAAAAAAAAAAAAAGGTAATATAAAAACTATTAAATTAAATGAAATAAAATATTAAACAATTTTCAGTTTCATTTAGTTTAACTTGATTAACTAAAATAACCAAACTTGAACTAAAAATTTAGAAAACCTGCATAGGCATTGAAAAAAAAAATCTAATAAAAATGACAAAATCACAAAAAAAAAAAAAAAAAAAGATGACTTTATCTATGGGAAATATAAAATATAAATTCAAAATATTGCACGGATGGATGGATGGATGGATGGATAGATAGATAGATAGATAGATAGATAGATAGATAGATAGATAGATAGATAGATAGATAGATAGATAGATAGATAGATAGATAGATAGATGTGTACTCAACTGTGCTTTTTTGGGACACCATGGATATGAACTAAATTGTGCTTTTAACATACTATGTTTGTAGTAATATATATATATATATATATATATATATATATATATATATATATATATATATATTCTGATCTTAAATATCTTAAATTTGATCTTAAAAGTGATTTTAAATGTATATTAAGAAGTACTAAATAATAATTTTTATTATATAAAGCACAAAAAAAATTAGTGAATATAGAACATTATGGAAGTGCACTTTTTTCAGACAGACAGACAGACAGACAGACAGACAGACAGACAGACAGACAGACAGACAGATAGATAGATAGATAGATAGATAGATAGATAGATAGATAGATAGATAGATAGATAGCTTACAATTTCATTAAAAGTGGGAAAAGGAAAGATGAGGGATTGAAAAAAAAGAGATTGAATCAAAACGAAGCATGGTTAACCCATGCACCATTAACCCTTGTAATCCATCTAAGCTCTTCATGATTAAACTGACTGTATCTTTGACCCCATTTCAAATGACCATTTAGGAGTGGCACACCATATTTCAGAGAGCATCAGATGATACTTCAGGACTACTGATGTCACCCGCTGATTAATCCCAATCTAATGAATGCATAAAACGACTATGATAATCTATAACACCTCTGGCTCACTCACTGGAGGTAGTAAGCCTCTATTTCTGAAAGAGCTGAAAACTCACCCTATTATCTATTATCTAAATGCATGTTATAAATTGTATTGTGAACAATTCATCTGTGCATGTTTCAGCAAAACTGTGAGCTTATAATATTTTGAGGCACAAAAAATTTCTTTATATCTACAGGTATGATATAACTGCAAAATAAATAAATAAATACATACATAAATAAATTACTTAATTCAAATTCAAAAATAAAATAGTTGTCCATGTGCTCGTGTACTAAAACAAACTCTTAGAAGGGTGAGTGGGGTAAGATGTGCCACCCCTAAATAAACTGTGCACAGTTGCTTTATGCTAATATACTTAGGACTGCTTTAAAATATCTAGCAAACTCATTACAGACACATCCTAATACCACACACAACATTAAGGTACAAACAATGAATTTTGATGAAGTCAAAGGAAGCGTGTGCTCTCTCTATTCAAGTTCACATAGAAGAAGAAGAAGAAGAAGAAGAAGAAGGAGAAGAAGAAGAAGAAAAAAGACAATCAGACCATTTTGCAGGCACAGTCTGTCCAAGCTGTTCTCGTTTTCTTGATCCAGGAGTCTCACATTTGTACAACAGTCATTTTTGAATGTGCATCAAAGTTTGACATCTCTTCTATTATACATGGTTATTAAACCATAACGTCAACAACACCTGCCACTATAAATGACAACCGGCCTGCAAGGAAACAAATTTTATATTGATTTCCATTCAAAATTCACAGATTCTTAAGTTGACGGGTGATATTCCAAGAGCTCGTATTACTCTCGTTGCTGACAGATGCCTTTTAAAATGACGCTGTGAAAAAAACACCTGCATAAACTTCCAACAGGAGAGACAGCAGTAAAATATATTCCTGTTTGATAGATGTGATTTGATTTGCTTTCAGACAGCAGAATTTGTAACAGTATTCGATCTGAATCCATATTTGTTCAGTTACAATTTAGAATGGATGATTAATGGTGAGACAGACAGAGAAAGGGTGAGTGTCATTTTCCATTAAGTTTTAAGCTGTGTTTGATTGGTTATGCCTTGTGAAAGGTGTGGCTTATGAGGGAAAATATGCAACTTTTAAAAATCCAAACAAAACAGCGAACTATTGAGGCTCCTTTTGAGATACTGTTTTAAAAATATTCTGATTTTTGGAGGTGTTATGATCAATATCCTCAGGGACTCAAAACACAGTCATACCAACCAGTTCCACTGTATCAAAGGAGTTCTAGTTGAAAGTGGAATTTACCCAAGCTTCAGATCAGAAAGGTAGGGCCCTATGATTTACATGATGTGGAAAATGCAGACAGAATTGCACAATCCAATCATAAAACTGAATTTACTGTAGGCAGAATGTCATATAATAATTTGGCAAAAATAAAAAATATTTAATTTTAAAATTAAAAAAAAAAACCTATACATATTGATTGTGTTTAAAAAGTATAATTAAATTGTAAAAGTTTTATGCGTTAAATTGGTTACGACTGTTTTGATAATAAATTTGCACTAAATCATAAAAAAAAAATCTGAATAATAATTAACTATTATTATTAAATAATTTTAAAGAAGGCTTATCATAATAATAATTATTATACCATAGTGTTATCATTAAATTCATTATATTTACATCATAATTATGTTTATAATTTTAATAATTTATCATCATTAATTAGTTTATTTAGTTGCATGAAATCATACAAAGTCTGGAAAAAAATGTAGGGTGATATTACTGTAGTAATAATAATAATAATAATAATAATAATAATAATAATAATAATAATAATAGAAGGGTTATAATAATAACTATTATGTCATATTGTTATAATTTTACATCATCATATGATCTGTAATTATTGATTTTTTTTATTATTAATTAGTTTATTTATTAAAATGCTATCAAACTTTTGGTAACATTTTTGGTAACTACACTAATAATCTATCTATTTCAACAATATGAGTGGCCATAAATTTTGAATAAGCACAACACTTCTAACAGTCATCTGTGAGCAAAGGTACAGATGGAAAGAATCTTTTTTATTAAACATGTACAGTAATTGTGTAATCATAATGTTAATGGTTGGTAATGTGGGCAGCTTGTCTGTCTATCTCACCTCAGATAGGAGCGGCGGTCTGAAAGCATTCCTGTTCATCAGCACAATCTAACGCGATTGACTCAGTCCTGCTCATGCTGAGACAGCACTAACTCTCTCACACACACATTATAGACACACACACATGCAGACCCTCGCAAATCAGCTTCTTTTACCCCATGCTCTTCCTGTCTCTCTCTTACAGACACACACATAATCACTTCTCCTGATAGTCCGTCCCACAGGCCCTGAGCTACCGTTTCGTGTAAGACTCGATTGCTCCCCGAGTGATTTCACAGTGCGCCGGGCTCTGGTGCTATGAGCTCAGACAGGAAATGCTGCTGGTTGCTTATTTTGGCCCTGCCGTGGCAGGCAGGTGCAGACTAATAGGAGCTAATGGACTAGCTATTGTGCCACTTCCTGTCGGAGAATTCCCTTGGGAGAGGCAGGTCCGGGGAACTTATCTGCAGGGGTTTGGGTCTCTGATGAAGGAAGTGAGCTCAATGCCACTGCGGCGCTGTAGATAACACACTTCCAGGCCAAATTCAAATGCATGGAGAAAGGCATGCAGACAAATACTTTACACACTGATAAAACCATGCAGCAATTTTATTGCTAATACACAGCAGCCACCGACATCAAATGTTAATTAAGAAATAAGCTTGTGGGTGAAAATATCTGAAACACAATGAAAACGATTTTTTTTTTTTTTTTTTTTTTCCGTGATATGACACAAACAGCAATCGCCTCATTTGCTATAAATAGCGATATCCTGTTTTTAGGAATCTGAAATGCATGACATCACACTAAAGGATTACACAGATCTGGAAAAAAAAAAAAAAAAAAAAAAAAAAAAAATCTTCGGGGTGGGCGGTTTAGCAAAAGTCCCATTTGAAATCATTGTAGCACAAAAAGCAATTACGACACCAGCCATAGAGTAGCAAATTCAAACACCAGAGGGAGCCCCTTTTTTCCCCCTCACACAATGACTCTGAATAAAAGTGTTTCTACTGAGTCAAATGCATTTGCGGATTTTTTTTTTTTTTCTTCTCCCAATGGTGCACACAAACATTTAAATGAACATTTTGACTGAGAATCAAACTCAATTCTTCCTCTTCACCGAGGAGTTAACTGCACGGATGGACCAGTCAGGCCTTTAAAATGCTCTTCAGGGTTCTATTATGTCGACCCGGAATGGACACTGACTTCATCAAGGACTGGAAGAGAAAAGTGGCAGGAGGCACATCAGCTAGACAATAGATAAACCAGCTCTATTTCAGCTGAAATAATACTCTCTTTACACACAGCTTGCCACCACTGCCTTAAGAGAAACGGCGAACATCTCAGTGGCAAAGCTTTTGTTGTCTGGACTAGACACGGTTGGGAAGCCTACTGTGAAATTTAGGGCAGCTTCCTGTGAGCGAAACAAGTAACTTTCATTCTGGCATCTGTTTACATCTACTACAAGCATTTCAAGCCAACACTTCCATAGTATATAATAATATCACACATCTGGCCGTGTGTGTTGAAACATTTGAGTTGTTTTGGTGGTCAGAAATGTCCCAGGATGTCAACTATCCAAAGACTCGCTCAATAATCCGCCACCTACAAACCGAACATGTCTTTCTCTTTACAAAGTCAATCGGAGGTGAGTAGAGAAACATAGCAGCTGCCATTGTGTCACACTGGTGAGCGCTATAGACTGCTTTGGAAAAGCACTGCATGAATGTAACAATCCATTCATACAACCAGTCAATACAAAGTTAGAAAGTGACACAGAAGCTGAGAGTAAATCAATCAATTTAAGTGCACTAAGTGGTTTTTCCACTCAAAAAAGGTTTATACCTTCAGAAATGAATAGTGCTTTGGGAAAATATGTTTAATGTACAATCAAATAACATATGACATATTAGTAGCCTAGAAACTGGAAACTGTTAGTAGCTTTTCGTGTTCAATGCAGAGTAGATTCTCCATGCCCAGTTTGAAAGGACATAGCTAGTCTTAACTAGAGGTAATATACTGTACAGAGACATACTTCAAACACCTATATTTTTCAGAGAATGTCAACTTCTTATGTGCACAGGTCAACCTGGGATAACACCACATAAACACCATGTGCACTCCAAAACTGATGGGCAAATACTGATACACTGATTGCTCAGGAAGATGAATAATTGTCAGAGAAAAATAAACATTTCATTATTTGGACCCATGGCTTAGCAGTTATAGTGCTCATATGGAAAATTCAAGATTGAAATGGCTTGAGTCAAAAATCTCCAATTGTTTTATAACATATCTTCCTATCAACTCTCTATTTTAATTCCAATTAATTATTTGGTGAAAATTCAAGGTGTAGAAAAATGTAGATCAATTTGAAAAGTGGCACAACGGTTTTCAACATTGATAATAATAAGAAATCTTTCTTGAGGATTTCTGAAGATCATGTGACACTGAAAACTGGAGTAATGGCTACTGACAATTCAGCTTTGGCTTAATACATCTTAAAATATATTAAAATACAAAACATTTTTTTAAATTATACTACTTTTAAATTAGACTTAAATTAAAAAAAAAAAAAAAAAAAAAAAAAAAAAAAAAACATCTTCCTGACCCCACTTTTGAAAAGTACAGTTCATCCACTAAAAAAAAAAAAAAAAAAAAAAAACACTTTTGGATTCATTGATTAAAATGAAGTTGTATCATCAATGCCACTTGGTCTGGGATTTTATATGTAATGAAACTGAAACAAAATTCAGACAGCATTAGGTTTGACCTAAGAGTCCAAATATTTTTGGGGGGCCACTATATATCAAGTCAGCTGTATGTTTCCCTTGATAAAAGGCAGGAATCTGCACATTAATATAAATCTTCAGTTGTATTATTTCTCAGGCTGTTTAAAAGCGGGCCATTTGCCTTCCTGAAAAATCGAACACATAATGAGTAACGGGCATAAAATATTTCCTCTCTTCCCACAGAGGGCAAAGACAGAGCCGCTGAAAAGCGAGACACTGATTATGTTAGACAGAGGGGTTTGAAAATCAACCTGAGCGTCGGGAGGATTTGTGTCGTTAACCTCTCCTTCCACCCAGGGAGGAGGAAAAAAAAGTAAAATGTAAAAAAGAAATGAGGTTGCCATGGTAACAGTGAATCTGAATACGGGAGCGTCTTTATTGAAAGTGACACATTAATAAACTGTAACCTCCCAAGGGCCAGTAATCAGGCTTCAATTAAGTTTTCTCTCCCTCTTTCGCTCTCTCTGTCAGATCTCGCGTTCATTTTGCCGGAGCTTCTGTTCCATGTCTTTGCCTCCAGTCTGCGTATGCGTGTTTAATAATGCATCGAGGTGGCGGTCCTCAGACACTTGACATTAGCTGGGAAACGCACCACTGTTTTATCGATTGGCTTGATGAAGTATTTCAGCGGCAGGTCGTGAGCCAGGGGATGGTACGGATCTACTGTCATTTCCACCTCTGAGGAGAAACGAGAAAGAGGTAGAATACAAAATGATAGCTGAGGAACAAGAAAGACGTAAACCGAGAATAGGACGAAGTGAAGCAACAAGTAGAGTACTAAAAATGTGGTATATATGTTGGACCTGTGGCTTAGCAGTTATAGTGGTCATATGGAAAATTCAAGATCGAATCTGGTTTGCATCAATAATCTGACTTTGCAGGTGTTTTGTAACATATCTTCCCATCACCCATTCTCTACTGCCCTAATGTACATAGAAAAAAGGGCTCACAACTAAAGAAGAGATCAAGTTTAGCTAGTTAGCATGGCTAACGGATTGCTGTCTCCAGGTATTATAGACCTTCTTGCAATAAAATAAAATGAAGAAACTCTTTAGCACATACAGTTTCGATCACCAGACAGAGCGATGGAAAATATCCCATTTTACAAATGCATCTTGATGCACAACAGAAAAAAAACCTTGACATTAAACGTGATATTTACAGTTATTTAAGGTTTTGGATGGGAAAAACAGAGAAAGATAAGGAGAGAATATGAAAGGTGAGCTGAAATGGAAAAGAAAGAGAGAAGAAGACAGGGCCCATAAAAGTGGATTGATTGACCAATGTACCGTCCTTTCACCCTCGCTATGATCTGTGCTGCTTTATGGCATATTACCTTCAGCAGAGTTTCAATAGAAGGGCTCATATAGAGATATAGAGCACTGTCACAGCTGCATCCATTACTCAGTATGGAGAGATAATCAGACAATCTGTAATAAGGAGTCATTAAATGGCAGGAAAGGAAACTAAATCTCATGAGATGGAGCTGATGGGGCTGATGGGCGCCGGTGCTCAGTTGCGATCAAGATGCAATGGGCTCCACACTGCACACATGTGCAAATATCTCTCTAATAAACCATGATTACAGCACTGATTTAAACCAGAGATTTATGGCTCTCTTGTAAAATTCCCTGGCCTTGTGTACAGCACCTCAACCTCTGCTGCCTGAAGCGACTGCAATAGCGTGTCCTTGTTGATAGTGGACTCTCTGACAGAGTTCCTTTCAAAAGAGAGGAGATTTTGCCTTGAACTAGGGGCATTTTCTTAAAGTGGAAGTGAAGCAGTCAGTTAAGTTTACATTATTTAGTAAAGTGATTTCCACTTTGATTAAAAAAATATATATAACAAACATGATTAATGTAACCATTTTAAAGAAAAAAGGATGTTTCGTTATAGCTTTTGGAACAAGGGCGCCGCCATCTTGCAGTACCACAGCGTGTGATTTCACGGGGTTGGTTCGCTCCGATGGCCAGTGTAGTAATTTAAGCATTTCTTTACATTTTGAACACACGAATGTTATTTTATCACACAAATAATTTTGTTTTCACCATAATTTGGATGAATATTCAACATCAAACTGTCTATATGCAAAGTTTTGATTGTGGTGTCCCAAACATTTTCATAATGTGAGGCACAACTTGATGTAAACAAACTACAGTTCATACAGTATCATTCATGTCGCATTTTATTGTTATTCAGACCATTCAGACATATGCATTACATTGGCTGGTTCACCAGTTGTATGTATCATATTTTATGTTCACCTGCGAATACAATTAGCTTTCCTGCTGTTAACAGGACGTAGTGTTTAACTAATCACCTATCTGAACGATCGGGCCAGTGCTGCTTCCTCAATAAAGTTTATCATTCTCACGTGTTTTAAGCCTTGTCAGTTTAAATATTAAAGTGTTTTAAGCCATTCAAGCATGAGACAGCACAAAATAGATTTCAATGCGGTACTTACAGGCTGTGATATGCTGTGATAGGCCTTTTCTGAAAGAGATATAAATGCGGTACTCATGCGTTGTGATAGATCATTTCTGCCGCACACACACAAAAAGCCACAGCTTGGCTCGGACAGCACGTGAGTACCAAATTGAGATTTATTATTATTATTATTATTATTATTATTATTATTATTATTATTATTATTGTTGTTGTTGTTGTTGTTGTTGTTATTTATTTTTTATTTTTTTAATGATATGTCATTGATGTGTTTTTTTTTTTTTTTTTTTAGAAACAATTCAGCTTGAGTTAAATTAAAGCTGTGATCATCATGACACCTGCAATGTTACAGAAGATGCGTTGGCTAATGGTTCAAAACAAAGGTGACTCATTACTAATAGCCAAACGACAGACAGACAGACAGACAGACAGACAGATAGATAGATAGATAGATAGATAGATAGATAGATAGATAGATAGATAGACAGACAGACAGATTATTATTTGTCATTATTAGTTTATAATGCAACCTTATTCTAAAGTGTTACCGATTTTGATTTCAAGTAGCTAAATGATCTAAGCTTCCTACTTCAACACCTGAAAATATTCCATTACCATTCTATTACAATGGATGGCTGTTCGGTGTTATTGTGAACAAACAATGCCTGTCAGTATTGAGCTAATCAGATAAAAGCAGGAAGAGCATATGAAAGAAAGGTAAACACTGGTTGGTTTCCTCTCTGTTTCAGCCTGGCATGACTATTGTTCATGAAGAGGTGGTACACATGCAAATAGCACAAAATTCAACTCTTTTCTTTGTGCTTAAGATGAAAAGCCAGTTTATATTTAGACACGGTTGAGTTGTTTGTCAGATTTAGAGCGGTGACCACCTCTGAATACTGGGCTTAATGCTAATACTGAGCTGCTGACTGGTTTTAGTCTTAGATATGGGTCTCAACTTGACGGAGGCAGTCAGAATCGGCTTTTAAGGATCAATGAAACTCAGAGCAATGCACAAATCTGCTTATAACTTGACATTGCATAATTAGACAAGTAATAACTGCAATGTTTTAATTATTTCCTTGGTCACACAAAGCACGTCAAAATTGAGCTAGATTTGTGTTTCCTAAAGAAAACACCACTGCCTGGAAAACAGCAAAAGAACATTTTTACAGATTTCAGTAAAATGACAGTTAGACATCATTTACTGTAGATAAGGGAGAAAACACAAATCACAATACTATTATTCTGATGACATCAATGTCAGAAAGAAAGAAAGAAAGAAAGAAAGAAAGAAAGAAAGAAAAGAACATTTAAAATTAACAATCTCAGGAAAATGACCCACAACTACTGATGACTCATCCTGCACTACAGATTTTTATCCAATCAGATGCTTTCTAATATGAGTGTGCCCCGCCCCCTGAGACTACCTCTCTCTAAATGGCGATTTTGTGTATCCAATCATAGAAAATATTCGCTGCTTAAATAAAACAGATCAGCTTTTCAATACCTACACTTCCTGTTTCAAAAGCAAACACGTCAACACATGAAAGCAAACTACTCATCAAATGATATCTTTAAACTTCAGTCTTTTTAAAAATATGTCATTTTAAATCACACATAAGGCTGAAACCATCTACACAACAGTGTGGACTGAGTACATGTTGTCAAATGTGCATGTGAAACTAGCGTTACCTGAGCATACTGTATGGCGAGGCCCCTGTAGCGAGAGGTAAAGCCCCAGATAAAGTGTAATGTATAGAGACGATGACAGGTCTCAGAGAATAATTTAATATTACGTAGTGATTTTAAGCACACCGTCTCTTTGTGTTTCGCTCTCTCATGTTCGCTCTCTGTCTGTAAATCTGTAAGGAAGTGTTGGAGCCTGTTAGCTGAAGTTTTCTAGGCACAGAGGTCTGGTAATTTAAACCCTACACAGGGCCCGTTTTATGAGCACGCACACACACACACACACACACACACATTCTGCCTGTCTGTCTGTCTCTCTACTCTCTCCGCACTCAGTATTTATGACACCGTCTGTCTCCCTCCTCCTCCTGTGCACTGTGTAATTTAGGGTGACGGTGAGGAAAGAGAGATAAGATGAATGGAGCGGCAATGTCTTGAACGGAGACATCTAAATGAACAAGGGTGCAGGTGCGGCGTGTTACGAAGAGGATATTAGAGGCAGACGGGGATGACAACGCATCACACTGAGGAAAATTTGACAAATACACACTTTGTTATTCAGATTAGCACACAGGTACTTTCTAGAATCTCTCCAGCAGAGATGAAAGTTGCAGAGGTACAAACAACACACACACACGCACGCACGCACGCACACACACACACACACACACACACACACACACACACACACACACACACACACACAAAGACGCTGTGTAAAATTATTGTCATAGTCAAATCGGAAACAGTATTGTGAATTTAGGGATCCTTGCAGCACAGAAAAGGTAAATATTAAAGTGCCCCAACTTTTTATTTATTTATTTCTTTTCTTTAAGATTATCAAAAGAGCTGACATTTTACCACTAGATTTACTTTTCTCTCTGTTAGTTTTCTAAGTTTACATGTACTCTGTGATAGTTAGGTGAAAGGTAAACAGGTTTGGTGTTGGGGGGGGGATGGAACAGATTGTGAAATATTGCAACAATTTAAAATAACTGTTTTCTATTTGCAATTACTTTAAAATGTAATTTATTCCCATGATAGCAAAGCTAAAAGCAGCCATTAGTCCAGTCTTCAGTGTCACATCCTTCAGTAATCATTCTAATATGCTGATATGAGGCACAGGTTTTAAATTAAGTTTCCAAAATTATTTTTCTACTCAACAGCCCCCTGGTAGTCCCCAGGCCCCAGTTTGACCCCTGCACTAAGTATTTGTTTCACGGGTTGATATGATTTTGGCCTTATGACTTTCAAACTTTAAGTGGGGAAAAATTGCTGAGCTTAGTGCAATTAAATGTAATCAATATCGGCTCCAATATCTCTCGCGCACACACACACACACACACACACACACACACACACACACACACACACACACACAGGGCTGTTGTTCATCATCTAAATAATTCTAAGTACGTTACATACAGTTACCTTCAATTATCATCCTATATAGCCTCCCATTGCAATGCATCAGCTTTTCTCTCTCAAATGTGTCACTTGTGTGCTGTATCCCACCATTTATAGAAAAAAAAAAATCACACAAACGTCATGTCATTCACAAAGCACAATATATATATATATATATATATATATATATATATATATATATATATATATATATATATATTATGTTTTATTTTATTATTATTATTTATTTTTTTTTTTTTTTACCATATTGCTTTTGAACATACTTCCATATTCTGTGTTACTCAAACATGTGTCATCATAACATGTGGACCCTGAGGGCTTTATGGAATCTTCTGGAAAGAGACTCAAACATTACCAGAGAAACATTTTGGTGGTTCATAGATAAATGCCATCTCTCTTGTGAGACTAGAAATTTGAAATACTAGAATATGAATAAGATGAATAATGAAAAATAATAGATAGTCAGAGGCTTTCTGAAATGTCAAAAAGTGGAAGATGGTCTATGCAAGCAACATAAAAATGTTTAAATGTATTATATATATTTTTTTTTTTTTGCATGTTTTTATGTAATACACATTTTTACCATTGTATAATATGCATGAAGACTTTAGTGAAAAGATAAAATGAAAAATTAAAGTGAATTTCAGAATTTTTGGTATGTCTCTCTTTTTCATCTTATATCACGTTGTTCCTTTACATTTATCAAAATCCTAAACCCCTGCTTGCTTCAGTTTTAAATTAGATTTTTCAGTCTCAGAAATTCAGTGTGGACTTTGAACCCAACTACTGTATATATGAAATCTGCATTACTGCCACCACTCAAGACTGCTGTCATGTGGAATTGAGCAGTGTGCCGAGGATAAATGCTTTTATGAGCGGGAAACACATAGGCCCTTTCCTCCTAGACAAATGAGCAGCAGACAGAGTCACGTCTGTGCAAACGCCTCTATATGTATGTGTTTATGTGTGAACAGAACTCTGATATGGCACTCCGGTAAACAGATGTGTGTGAGTGGGAGAGTGAGCCAGCAGACAAACATTACCACAGTCATTTATCTGTCAGAATGGAGACTGGAAAACAACAGAGTTCACAAACACAGACACATGTGCACACTCGCACCCGTTCTCTCCAGTTCTGGCAAACTTAAGTTATGCCTCCTACACTCTCGTTAGTCGCCACATTCATTCCTCATGCTCAGGTTTTAAATGAGTGCTTTGAGGTACTTTATGTGTTTCTGCATTCTCAGCTCTGGCGTCCATCCAGAACAGTGGGGACACTGTGCAGCGACCAACACATTTAAGGATTAAAAAAAATAATAATAATAAATTCTGGCGTGTAGTGCAATGTACAAGTAGTATTATATGTAACCATTGATTATAACTGCAACAAATGATGACTTAAAATAGCAATGAAGAATTGATCTAAAGGTTATGAGCACAGTTCATACTATATGACAAAATGATGACTACAGGTGTCTCACTCGCCCTCTACTTTCATCTTTCCACTTGTGTGCTTAAAACCTGGTAGAATAGGGTAAATGTTAGTTTATAACAGGGAGCATTCTGGCTAGGAATGGGTAGAAACATTGATACTACAGAAATTCAGATACAGACATCAATTTTGATGTTTTTTTTTTTTTCTATTTATTTATTTGTTTGTTACCAGTATAGTATTGTCCCACAGCAACTGCTGTAGCAGCAACCTTTTTCTGTCATGTTTCTAATAACTGTAAATCACAACCAATTATATTAAAACAACAGGCCATCCAACATGTAGATGAATTTGTTTCTTCATTTCAAAGAAATTTGGAGAAATTTAGCATTGCATCACTTGTTCACCAATGGATCCTCTGCAGTGAATGGGTGCCATCAGAATGAGAGTCTAAACAGCTGATAAAAACATCACAATAATACACAAGTAATCCACATGACTCCAGACAATCAATTAACATCTTGTCAGTGAAAAGCTGATTGCATTTAAGAAACAAATCCATCATTGTGTTTTAACTTTAAACCATTGCTTCTAACCAAAATACGAGTCCATAATCCACAATAACGCTTCATCTAGCAAACAAATCCATCCCCTATTGTTCTCTCACATCAAAATCATTCAGAACCATTTGGACTGTTTTTGCTTGCAAACAGTGCTTTATTTGTGCATAGGTCTTTGGTCTGACATGTCAACTTTATTTATTTATTTTTTAAACAATCACGCTATTTTATTCCATTTGTAGTGGTGAACAAACAACACACACACACACACACACACACACACACACACACACACACACACACACAACACAACACACAACACAAGTGTATTCAAACAAGAAGCAGCACAAAGTCTCTTTCCGCTCATTTTTCTCTCTATGGGGTGGTGCACATAAATATATACTATGGAAGCCTCCCATTCATCTTTTTAACAGTACTTCAAAATGTTAGTGTTTGTGTGTGTGCGTGGATGTTGTACTGAATGGAAGCTTTCTAAAGCATGCACTCATGTCAATTTTGTTTTAGTGAGAAGGAATGACAGAGCGGGGGAAGAGAATGCAGAACAAATTTTGACATCGTCAGACCCCAGCTTCCCCTCTCTGTAATCTACGAACGCCCAGCAGTACAGAACATAAATATCCCTTCACGTCAGTTCCTCGGAGCTGCTGCTGTGTGCGCGCCTCGCTGCAGGGACGAACTATCCGTTCAGCCTTTTGTCAGCTCATAAAACTAGAGTTTTGCTTACGAGCCTCACTGTGTTCCCACCGCCGGCGGGTTTCCGAGGTAATGTGATAACATGATACGTTGTTATGCATGTGGAGGGAGACATCAAGGAGTGTGTGGAATAAGGGAGTCAAAGTTGTGGCTATGTCATGACGAAGGCCCGTGACTTGATGCTGTACAATATTTTTAACACAACCGTTAGACTGAGGAATGATTCCAGATGTGTTTTTAGTGCAGAGAATACTTGCTTTCAGAAACGGTATGCCAGAGCTACATGAACGTCCTGTCTGCATTAAACATGGGGTACTAGATCTCATACTGTGCGGTGGTGAAGCCCCAAGGCATCAACACTCGAGGAGTCAAAGTTGTGAATTGAGAGTCCCAGTCAAGAGCACTAAAGAGTGAATCTCAAGCACTGAAGCGAGCCTTTGAGTCACTTGAATCAAGTGTAGACGCTGAAAAGGGCAATTCTGACAAAAGAGCTAGACAGATACACACTGTCAGAATGGATCGCAGAGTTACAGATCCAAGGCTAATCAGACAAAAGTCTGTACAGACACAATGGGGCAAAGGGCAACTGTCAGTCACTTCAGAGATTTTTGGATCTGACAAGAGAAAACGGGAGAGCTTGGGTTAGCAGCACAGAAGTGTGCGAGAAAGCAGAACTTTCTTAACTAAATGTTACTTTACATAGGGATTAGTTTTACATTGTGTGAACTTGTAGTGCAGCATCTATGAGACATAATTTGAAATACACAAACCAGTTGGGCAACATTAAAAAAGTAACATTTGATTCCTTTTCATTTTAGAATGGGTGATGCCCCACAGAATGTTGAATTGTAATGACAGGAGGAAAATAAAAAAATAAATAAAAAAGGTTCTTTATTGGCATCAATGCTGAAGAACCTTGAGCATCTACCTTTCAAATGCAGAAAAGGTTCTTTATAGTCGAAAAAAGGTTCTTTGGAATTTTAAAATGTCCTTCATAATTGTTCTTTTAGGAACTGTTCACTGCAAGATTCTTTTGGGAATCAAAAATGGTTCTTCTATGGCAGTGGTTCTTAACCTAGGGGTTGCGACCTCCCGGGGGGTTGCAAAGAGGTAGCAGGGGGGTCACGGGAAGACTTTTATTTTGAAACTTTTAATACTATAAAGCTGCTTTGACACAATATGTATTGTAAAAAGTGCTATATAAATAACAGTGCAGTTCAGCCCAGTCACAGAAGAGTTTGAGTAAATAGAGCATTTTGGGAAATGAGAGCATTCAGGGAAATTATCATTCCTCAATTAAATGGACAAACTAAACTACTTTTTTTCCAGAAAAAAAAAAAAAAAAAAATGAATTATTGGTTACACCTTTAATAAGCATCAAATTGTGAGTTTATTGAAGCAAAAGTTGCAGTTAATAGTTTGTTAATAGCGAGGAATTGGGCCTTAAAATAAAGTGTGTTCGAATTATTTATCTCAACATTGTTAATTATGACAAATGTTTCCTGAGCCCCAAATCAACATATTAGAATGATTTCTGAAAGAAGATGTGACACTGAAAACTGGAGTAATGACTGCTGAAAATTCAGATTTGCCATCATTAAATTATATTTCAAAACATAAATAGAAAATTGTTATTTTAAATTGTAATAATATTTCACAGTTACTCTTTTTACTCTATTTTTGATCAAACAAATGCAAGTTGACTTAAAAGTTGCTTTTAAATGGTAATGTCATGTATATGATGTTTATGGGTAATTCAAGGAAAATGTATTACGAAAATACATGAATTTTGTTGAATCAAAGGGAGGGACTTAAAACGTAAAATTCTGAATCATTTTGTCTGCATCACTTTGCATGTAAATTCAGGAATTGAACTGAAACTTAAAGCCATTCTCAATTCAATTTGAAATTGCACAAAACACTAACAGAAACACACAGCATAGTTGTAGCATAAGCACAGTTGATATTACGCGTCATTGCTTCCTCTCCGCTCGCTCTATCTGTACTATCTCCATCTATTCTCACTCCGACACAAACTTCTTACACCTTGCCCTTGATCTTTTGTAATGTTCCTTATACAGACATGCACACACGCACACAGATAATCCGTTTAATGGGTATTAACCCAAACATACTCATTACAGAGATGGATGTGATGGTTTAATAGCCCTGCTGAGCACTGGAGGTGAATGCTACAACACACACAAACTCACAGACAATCCTCATTTCTCTGAGGGATTACCCAGTCACACATAGAGTGTCAGACAAGTTACAGACCAGCACTGATCCCTGATCGCTGGGCTCAGCCGCCCGTTTAGTATTCATCTTCTATTTTCAATTTGTGCACCACTTAAAAACAGAGCTTTCTTTCATGGCAAGATGTTTCAATGCTGATGGGCAGGCCCAGATGGAATTTCAGGGGATTTTATATGCTGAATTTGAGGGATTCTGTGGAACAAATTTGAAAAAAAGTGAAAGTGTTATATAAAGCTGAGAGTATTACTCTCGTACTGGTAGCTGAAAGTGCAATCAAATTATTTGTGACAGCTTTCTGGAATACTTGGCTCTGATTGGTCCATCGCTGCATTCATATTTTTGCATAACCACCGCAAAACTGTATATTTGACTGTTGTCCCTGGTAACCAATCCTCTCAGCCAATGTTCTCTTCTCACATAACACATAATTTCAGCTCAAATCAATATTCCATGCACATTTATTTATTTGGTAAATAGCTTTGCAAGCCAGATAATGCCAGTCATTATCACAAAATAAACCCATTTGAGATGATACAAAACTTGCTTGATGATACGCGTCGGGTTCTGATTATCCTGTCATGTTTATTTTGTGATAATGACTTGCTGACTCTACATTATCTCTCACATATATTATCATAATAAAATCATATAACATAATAAACAATCAAAAATCTTTATGTTTTTCATATGCAGAACATTGTTAGGAAATGTTACTCGAATAATGAACAATAATTTTAAAGCATTTATTGGTCAATATTAATCATTTGAAATATTTATTGAGCACCAAATGAGAATGGTTTCTGAAGGATCATGTGACACTAAAGACTGAAGTAATAGCTGTGAAAAATCAGCTTTGCCATCAGGATTTAATTGTTATCCTGATATAACTGTACTTACTGTATTTTTGATAGATATAGATGTGATCAATGAGCATGAGGCTGCTACCACCACACTTTATTTTTGGGATGGTACTCTGCAGTTGATGAGCAGTGCCTGGTTTCCTTCAAACATGATGTTTGGAATTGAGGTTCATCAGACCAGATAATCTTGTTTCTCACAGTCTGAGGGTCCTTTAGGTGCTTTTTTTTTGCAAATTCCAAGTGTGTTTTCATGTGTCTTCACTGAGGAGAGAATTGAGTTTGGCCACACCGCCATAAAGACTGGATTGGTGGAGTGTAGCAGTGATATTTGTCCTTCTGTAGATTTCTCCTGTCTCCACATATGATCATTGAGCTCCACTAGAGTGACCATCAGGTTCTTGGTCACCACACTAACCAAAGCCCTTCTCTATCAATTGCTCAGTTTGGCCAGGAGGCCAGCTCTAGGAAGAGTCCTGGTTGTTTCGAACTTCTTCCATTAAGGTTAACAGAGACTACATGAGGCTTGACGCAGACGTGTTTCTGAGCTCTACAGGCAGTTATTTTGACATCAGTGCTTAATTTTTGCTCTGATATGCATTATCAGCTGTTAAACCTTTTTATTAATACTTGTGTGAATTTCCAAATCATACCCATTCAAATGAATTTGCCACAGGTTAACTTCACTTGAAGTGTAGTAACATCTACAAACAATGTACAAATGCTTCTGAGCTAAATTTCAACGGTCCCAGATAAGGGTATGAGTACTTATGCAATGGAATCATTTACGTTTTTTATTTTTTTTTTATTTTTAATAAATTTGCAAAGATGTTAAAAACCTGTGTTTTGCTTTATGGAGTGTAGATTGATGTGGAAAAAAAAGTAATATAAAGCAGTTTAACGTAAGACAGCAACATAAAACGTGGAAAAGGGGTATGAATACTTTCGCAAGGCACTGTATATACATATATATTACCATTAACCAAGATTAACAAATACTGTATTAAAATGCTGTTTTTATTGTTAGTTCATAATACCTAATGCATTAACAATTTGAAATTTGAAACTGAAGTAGTATACATTGTCAACTCAAAACAGTCATCACTTTTATAAGTAATCTAAGCATCTTCTCATAAAGCATTACCACTGATGCTGATCCATATCCAAATCACTCAGGTTGTGCTCAACAACTCCAAGATGCTAAAAAGGTTCACAAAAAATCTTAAAACTGATGAAGAGTAAACAGATTTGAGATGCGACAGTTTGAGACAGAGGCAGCAGGTATGGCCAAACTCAATCATCCGGTGAAGGCAAGCTGTTCACCGCAGATGTTGTTGACAGGTGACAGTTGTTGCACAGCGTCAAGCTAGCTTGAAACAAAAACATCGCAAATCCCCTGCTAGATACACCTCGACCATCCAGAACATGGAGCAAGCTCGCAGTTCAGACCTTCTGCTACACTGTTAGTTTACACTGGAAAACTTAACATAAACTAAATCACACAATCAGCCAACGTCACACAATTAACCCTACATACTGTGTGTTTTGACTGTAAAGTCAAACATTTGGACTTTTCCGTCCCCGGGCCACGTCTACTTACTGTTTTTGGGTCTCACAGAGCTTAATCAAAGGCTGTTTATATCAGGTTCTGTCAAAAAGATACTCCACAGACTAGGGAGGAAAAGAGGAGTGGAGGGAGGGAAGAGGGGAGCAAGAGAGGGAGAGATTATCCAGATAGCAGCTAGCATGAATCATATGGCAAGAGAGCTCATGCTAGCTAGAACGAATGTGAGCTGAACAAGAAAAAGAGGGAGTGTGTAACCTCTGGGAGAACAGATAAAGATTGTACCGGGGCAGTGTGTAAAACTTGTGCAGCTGCGGGCCGAGCTTATCCCGTATCCATGACAGGCAAAAAAAAGAAGAAAAAAAAAAAAAAAGACCTGATTTACATTGCAGCAGGACTTGGGAATCCAGGCCGGATTTGGGCAGGCTGTGTAGTCCCGGTTAGTCAACAGAGGAGTCATTGAAAGAAAGCAGCAGAAGACAGATGACAAATTTAAAACACAAACCTGGAACCAGATTATTGCTTTAAAGGATACTCCACCCAAAATGAAAATTTTGTCATTAATCACTTACCCCCATGTCGTTCCAAACCTGTAAAAGCCTTTTTCATCTTCGGAAAACAATTTAAGATATTTTAGATGAAAACTGGGAGGCTTGTGACTGTCCCATTGACTGCCAAGTAAATTATACTGTCAAGGTCCAGAAAAGTATGAAAAATATCATCAGAATACTCCATCTGCCATTAGTGGTTCAACCGTAACATTATGAAGTGACGAGAATACTTTTTGTATGGAAATAAAACAAAAATAATGACTTTATTCAACAATTCGGCACCGTAACATCACCGTAGCGCCATTTTGGAGAGTATCACTGCACGCAAAATGCGTATGCTCTTCCGTGTCAGCCACGACACAAGGATATATTTTCTACGTGGATTTACACTTTGATTTGAATGCAAACAGCGGATCCTTGTGTCGCAGCTTACACGGAAGAGCGTACGCATTTTGCGTGCAGCGATACTCTCCAAAATGGCACTACAGTAACGTTACGGTGCCGAATTGTTGAACAAAGTCATTATTTTTGTTTTATTTTTGTACAAAAACTATTCTCGTTGCTTCATGACATTACAGTTGAACCACTGATGGCAGATGGAGTATTCTGATGATATCTTTCATACTTTTCTGGACCTTGACAGTGTAATTTACTTGGCAGTCAATGGGACAGTCACATGCCTCCCGGTTTTCATCTAAAATATCTTAAATTGTGTTCCGAAGACGAACGAAGCTTTTACGGGTTTGGAATGACATGGGGTAAGTGATTAATGACAAAATTTTCATTTTGGGGTGGATTATCCCTTTAAATTCTGATTACAAGTTCAACCCAAAAATACCTGCACTGTGTCATGTCAGTAGAGAGTAAAAAGACAATGGGCCTCGTTCACTGATAATTCTCTACAAATGTCCTTACATGATTGATTGATTGATTGATTGATTGATTGATTGATTGATTGATTTTATTTTTGCTTTCAGCTATGCTAAATTTTATCTTAAATTTAGAAAAAAAATGCAAACATAAAAAAAAAATAAATAATAATAATAATAGTAATTTAATAGTTTATTATTGGAAGACATTTATACACAGGTTTCGCACAGACAAATGTGTTGGAATGGTTAGCATTGTGGGATATAGAGATTTTGGCAAAAGTGTTCAGTGTGGGCAAGTCTGACGACTAAGAGGTGTGGGAGATAGAAAGAAAAGAGGGAGGAAGATATTTATCTAAGGGACACAATGAAGGACAAACAGAAATGAATTGCACACTGCTGGAAAGAAGCTGGAAGCATTTGTCAGTATAAATGACAAAAGGAAAGTGGGAAGTTTCTCATATCACCATGAGAAGCCATGACCTTAAAAGTGATGGTTTGAAAAACAAGCCGGGAAGAGGCTGTCAACAGCAATACCTACACATTTACAGAACATCTGATTTTGGCATTCACATGGAAGAACAAGAAATCAAGTAATTTAAGACGAATCAGCTCACTCAGTTTGTTTTCAGTGGTCCTTTATTTTCCCATGATCCTCTCCTTTGCGGTTTTGAGAGGCAGATGGGATAGTGTTTCCAGGAAATGAGAAGGTGCAGTAGAGAGGTGCATGATGGGGGATTTCTCAAGCTTACAACCGTACACTGCCATGATGACTTTAACATCTGCGAGTGTGTTTAATGTGTTTAAATTCCTCAGTGAAAACCGGTTGACCTAAAAAATGTCAAAAGGTCTAGATTAACATACAGAAATCTACAGACAGGCCTGTACTTACAAAATCAATCTCATGTACATTTCATACATGTGTTGAGCAAGTGTACGTGTCTGAACGTGTGTATTTGTGTCAGCAGGTTCCTGTCAGTGTGGTTCTCCTCACGTAAATCAACTCCTGCCATGAATCAACAATGTGATTTTGTCTGACATGTAATCACTGTATTGTAATTAAAAAGAAATTACACCCTATGATACAGTAATATGCTTCAAATAATATCTATTATCCACAGACCACAGAGGGGAAAACAAAAAAAACAAAAAAAAACAAAAAAAAAACACAATTGCATACTAATTATCCTGCAATTATGAAATACAACAATGCCTCGGTAAGTTTGCCATAACGCTCCCCCACCCCGCCTCAGGTGGAGTCAGATAGTTATTATTTCAAAACAGACCTTCATTAAAAAGCTAATTTTTCCAATTCATTTCCTGTTTATTGTGCGTAATTAGCACTTGTTGTGGTTATCTTCCTGATAGCATTTTAATATTTACAAAGGAACTTCTTAATACTGTTACACTATGTGTACAACATTTAGTGAACTGATTGAAGAGGAAGAAGAGGCTTTTTGCAACCTCCATTACATTTAATACAAGGACTACCCCGCTGTTTACATCTATTATTAACATTTGGGCTGGGTAAAAATACACAATCTTCATTTGAATGATCTTGATATTGATTTTCTTACAAACCTATAATCTTTACCTCAATGCCAGTGTTTCCCCACTCATGAATCTTGACCCCCAAAACAAAGCAAGTCATATTTTACTCGAGCTGGATGTTCAGATAGAATGTGAGAAGATAGACAGCCTGTGTGATGCAAAATAATGGCAATAAAACACATCTTTCAGGCGGCACACAATAACATATAGAGCAGCCAGTGTAGTCAGATTCATAAACAACTGACTCTTATGATTCAGTTCTTTGTAGTCAAACATATACAGTGCAATCTGTGCAGCCTGATTCACAAACAAATGAGTCTTTTAACCTAGTAATTTTTAGTGAAGTATCAACATGTGGTTCAGTTCACAAACAATTGACTCTTTTGAACTGGTCCTTGTGATGAATGATTCAATGAATTTCAATAAACAAATAGCAAATTAATTGCATATAAATAGCAATTCAGTAAATAAATAGCCATTGAATTGAATAGTTTTAGCCCTGTTTTTAATTTTAAATCTGTATAATTTTGTACACAATTAAACTGTTTCCTGTATAATTTGCAGCATTAAAGGGGTAGTTCACCCAAAAAATGAACATTCTGTCATTAATTACTCACCCTCATGTTGTTCCAAACCCATAAGACCTGTGTTCATCTTCTGAGCACAAATTAAGATATCTTTGATGAAATCAGAGAGCTTCCTGACCCTGCATAGACAACAATGCAACTACAACGTTCAAGGCCCAGAAAGGTGGTAAGGACATCGCTAAAATAGTGATGGTGAGTAACTGATGACAGAATTTTCATTTTTGGGTGAACTATCCCTTTGATTTGCAATGGACACAAATACAACACAATGAATCAGAATGAAATCAAACTGAATTCCAAATCAAATTGTGAGCTTATGGATTGGAATCAATTTAGGAATCACAAAAACCCACTTTTTTGATTAAAAAAGTTTATACCTCTGCAGAAGACTTCCTAAACCTTTTCTGTATGCCTGAAATCAACAAGAAAAAATAGCCACAAAATCAGGGACTTTTCAACAAATGGTAACACTTTATTTTAGCGTCTCTTAATTAGTTGCTTATTAGCATGCATGCTACTAGACTATTAGCCATTTATTAGTAGTAATGAAGCACATATTAATGCCTTATTCTACATGACCTTATTCTACATCCTTAATCCTACCCAACACCTAAACTTAACAACTACCTTACTAACTATTAATAAGCAGCAAATAAGGAATTTATTGAGGGAAAAGTCATAGTTAATAGTGAATAAGTGTTCCCTATTCTAAAGTGTTACCCAACAAATTCATCAACAAATTTTGAACCAATTGTTCACAGGTATTAAAACCTGTGACCAGATAAACCAAGATATTACAGAATAAAGTGTCTTGGTCAAAAGCTTGATGGTGATGAATTGCCTTTTGTGGGCTCCAAACCTACAGCCTTCTTGTCTCCAGCCTACATTTTTATCCACAATCCCTTACCACCCTCTATCATAACTTGGCAGAACATTTGTGAGTGATTCATGCCGCTGTAAATGGAAGCTAAAAGAGTTGTCTTGGGAGTTTCTGTTTGTCAGATTTGACAAAACGCTTGTTGCAAGGTTAGGTATCTTGAGCACTTTCTGTTTAGTGCTCCCATTATGTCTCTCTCTCTCTCTTCCACCTGTGAGAATAAAGGAAAACAGAGAGAGGGCAAAATACAGTAGGAAAGTGAGTGTGTGGTGAACAACAAGAGACTAGTTGAACCACAATGACAATTTCTTTAAATATTGGCAAGCTGTTAAAGTCATCTGTGCATCTGTGTGAATGAGGTTTGCTGGATGCTAAGTGACTATTAACATGTTTCTGGTTGACCCCTGCATACTTTGGGTTATATTTTCCACCTAAAATGATGAGCGTAGGGCTACTGGAGCCAAAATGGCTGCTAGTTTGCGGCTAGTGGTTTGACTTGAAACCAGAAGAAACTGATAGGGGAAACATATGGCTGTTGCTGATGTCACATCCTGTTTATTTTGTTTAACATGCTTTTATTTAGTTAATAATCAGAAATTATGAACCTGAATTGAACTGGCCATGCCCACAGGAAGTTGAATTGGAATGAGAATATGTGCTATCTATCTATCTATCTATCTATCTATCTATCTATCTATCTATCTATCTATCTATCTATCTATCATCATCATAAAATAAATTCAGCATAAGCCGTCATTAAAATAAAATGCACAATTTTGTAAATGAAACTTATAAAATGAAGTATAACATTTAGTTTATAATAGGTAATACAGTTTTGTAGTTTTTTTAAGTTTTATAGTTTATCAGTCTGTCTGTCTGTCTAGAATTTTTATTCATTTTAATTCTACTTCCTTTTATTCAAATTTGAATTGTAATTCTGCAACCTGTTTTTACCTCAATACAAATCCAATTAAAACAAGCATTTTAATTGAAACAGCATTTCAGTGTAATTCTGCATGGTGCACAACCTTGTTTATATGACAAACCAAGAGAATTATATTTATGTGCACTTGAGGAAAAAAAAAATCATAGCCCATTATATACCATTACATTTTCTTTTGGGAATCTACCATGCTTTTAACACACTCTTAGGGCCAAAATACCTCCAGTGGGACAAGAGTGATATAATGCAAATCAAAGTACTACAGTATTAACAATTGATATCATGGTGCCACCACAGTATATTTTATTTATTTATTTTTGTAAGTCTATAAAGGCTTACTTGTGCATATGCTAACTCCTTCTTTAAATACAAAGCAGCTGAGCGAGTTTAGGCAACACATTCTAATTTTATCACGGATGATGCTCCTCTGACTGAGGTTTTGTTTCCTGGAGACCACAAACCACCCAAGGAAACTATCCCTGTTATATATCACCCATTACTAAGGGCCTTCACAACTGTGCGCTCATTCATTTATGCTCTCCTCTCACTCGCTCTCTCTCTCTATCTGTTCCACCGCCGCAAGCATCCCTTTATCGACTGTGTAGGCACACTGCTGAGATAAAGCATTAAAAAATATCCCACGCTGCCTTGAGTCGTGCCGTTTCTGGCAATCTGCATGAGTTTGAATGACCAATGACAGCAACTGGAATGCTTCATATATCAAAGCCAACACTCCTCATCCTGACTCCTCATGAAGTCATCTCTTCCTGTAAATCGAAAAAAAAAAAAAAGAAAGGAAGGAAGACAACTTTGTGTTTATTGCATGAGTATGCACAAGCATTGTGTGCATGACAGCCATGTAATGTTTGATCAGAGACACTCATAATGCTTTCAGTCCGCTGATTTGTGTCACTGCTCAAAAATCACAGAAGAGAAGTGCCAGTATCATCATTTGTTTGGAGTCTCGAGTGCTCAAGTGTCGAAATTATTTATGAGTGCTGAGTTATGCGCAAACGCTGGAAAATTGGACAACACTTGGGGATTCATCTCTTAAAAATCGCAGACAACTAGCTGGATTTAATTAGCGCCGTTACGACCCAACAGTCCCTGTCTCCAGTCTCTCTGCGGATCAGTTTCAAATGCTGCATTGTTTCATCCATATTTACTAAGTGACTGAGAGACATTAAGGATGACATTAGAGACAGCACAGGGAGAGAGTGAGGAGAAGGCCACAGTTTGATGTTGACAGAAAGCTTTGTGATTCTTCAATCAGAAGAGAATTTATACAACTGAAAATGACTGGAATTTCCCTCTCTTACTCCCTAACCTTTCACAAGCATGATTAAGATGTAGGCTGGGTCTCAATTTGAATGATTCTGCTACACACTAATCAGTCTAATATGCAGTAAGACACAGTCCATACAGTGAAAAAGTAAACTGTCATAAAACCACATCTAGATTCCACAGTCCCCCTTCATGTATACTATAAGCCTTTAAGCATTAGCATCTAGCTGAATACCTTTACTTAAAATACATTTCATGGTAATAAAGTGCATAAACAACACAGAATGCAAAAAAAAAAAAAGAAAAAAAAAAAGAAAAAAAAAAAAACTAATCTTGTAACTGTACATTTTAAGGTATATAAGTATATCTGTATACATTTAGTCAATATAAAATAATATACAAATCATAATATAATAATATTATAATAATACAATTTATATTATAATGTATTATAATAAGAAATATGTTCATATCTGGCCAAAAATTAACACTTCATAATATAACTAACATCAATATTATATTTGGTTTAGTGTTTGTACCATGTGTTACTGTGGTTAATTTTTGCAATAAGAAATGTCCAAATTTCCCTATTTAGTTCATGATAATAATTGTATATACAATGTACCAATAATACATACATACATATTATTATTATTATTATTATTATTATTATTATTATTATTATTATTATTATTATTATTATAGAGGATTTTATTGTTTTTCTTTTTATATGTTTATTTATTTATTTACAAGACACATTTATAATAATAATAATAATAATTATTATTATTATTATTATTATTATTATTATTATTATTATTATTATTATTATTATTATTATTATTAAATATAAAATTATTATTATAAAAAATGCTAACATGAACAAAGTGGACAATTAAAATATACATAAATATCTAGAATAAATAAATTATTACAAACATCTAGAATAATAGAATATATCATTCAAATGTTTATTATTATTATTATTATTATTATTATTATTATATCAAATAATTACTATAAAAACATAAAGAGTGGACAAACAATATTATACATGTATGTAGTCCATAGCACAAGGGAAATACAGCATTTGCATACTTCAAACATCTACCAGGCAGCCTAAGCATAATGATTTCAATGAAGTATAACCTGGAATGAAGAAAATTAAATGTTTCAGACAATTTAGGATTGGTAGTTTGTGGACAGGGATGAAGCCATAATGTGGGACTATAGTATTTATGAAACTGTGTGAAATCTGCTCACCTCTGTGTGTGGAACATATTTACTCTCTGCAGTAATCAGCAGTTAATTACTCCTATTATGTAGAAGTGTCAACCAGTCCCGCTGTCTCTCTTGGTATGGGGGAAAGACACATCATTATGGTCTGTCACAAAACCACAGACCTAATGTATGTCACATATTTCTGTCACACACTCGTTTCTTCTCTCTGCGTGAGACTGTGAGTCAGACAGTCCTGTCTGCGTGGTCAATTGTCTGACTAACTAACAGGTTAGGAACGTTATGGTTTGTTTTTATCTCTCAGCTCCAGAACTTTTCTCATTTTATCATTCTCCATCCATCCATCCATCCATCCATCCGTATTAAAAAAAAACAAAAAACAAAAAAAAAAACATCACATGGTTTCAAAAGTCTTCTAAAATATGTATAAATGTATGTGTATGTACAGTGTGTGTTTGTGTATGTGTGTGTGTGTGTGTGTGTGCATTATGTCTGTTTATATGACTAAAAAAAAAGACACTTGGATGTGGGTATGAAGATGATGAAAACTCGCTGTCTGTTCTGTGCCGTTTCTCTCTCGCTCTCATCTGATCTCTTCCACTGGTTCTCAATCAAATCTGACACCCAAGAGTGCTCCAAAATAAATCACCTCATCTCACTCACACTCCAGTAATCCTTCCACTAGTGTAGAACAGCGTGTGTAAGTGTGTGAGAGTGCTACTGTCTAAAAGAGGGGTTAACCATGAAACCATGAGGCATGCTCATTCGTATTTTTGGACTGCCAAGCCTAATTAAATTGAAGACAGTTGGGTTAAGGTCAGAACTGACATTCCATTACAAATCCCAAATAACTTAAACCAGCATTTCCCAGTCGGTTTTGTCCAATTTTATATTGCACGGCCCAAAACAGTACAAAATGTATTAAATGAAACACTTACATACTACTAAAATAATAATAATAATAATAATAATAATAATAATAATAATAAAAATAATTTTATTCATACTGTGTTACTGTGTTATTAATTATTGCTATTTTTACTACATTTTATCTAAAATAAATAAATACATACAATGATTGAATATGCTCAATTATTTGTTGAAATACCAAGCAAGAGTGCTGCCTAGACAAATTGCTTGATGCTTGCTTGAGCGCTGCCTAGACAACTTGCTTGATACTTTGCTGAACTAAACTTTACTAGAGTAATATGCACACTTTTTACTCTGAGAGTGAGTGTATAAATACACTTGTATGTGGGCGAGTGTTTCTTCACACACAGGTGTGACAGAGATGACAATGAATGGCACTGACATCCTCTTCTGACAGTTATCTGGTACCCTCCAGAAATAACCTTACACAGTGTAACTAGCACAGATCACAGTGTGCTTTAGTGCAGTTCAAGGGTTTTGACTGTGTATGAGTTTGTATGTTCCTCGTGATAAGATGAGCAGAAGCTTTGGGGACGTCACATGCACACACACATACAAACTCGATCACACGCAGAACAACACAAGAAATAATCAGAATAGCATAAAATTATACAGAGGTTTCACTCTAAAAAATGCTGGGTTGTTTCAACCCAATTTTGGGTCAAATATGGACTAACCCAGCTGTTGGGTTCAATTTTTACATTCAATTTTTAACCCAAAAGTTGGGTTAGTCCATATTTGACCCAAAACTGGGTTGAAACAACCCAGCATTTTTTAGAGTGTGGTCATTTTATTTATTTTTTTTATTTTTTTTTTTTTTGTATTTTAAGAACTACAGTCTTTATGATTATGACTGTATACACATGGCAAGACTTTATCAGCAAAGGAAACTGAAGGTGAATTATAGGAACAGTCAAACAGTAAGAACTGTGCCCATGCAAACAACACAGAACTACTGCAGCAAAAGTGACTGCAAACCTCAATATTCACCTTGAAGACCCTGTTTGCACAGAGAACTTCTCAAAACCAACATCCATGAAAGAGCAGCAATTGCTTGGAGAGAAGAGTGAGAAGCAGATGCCTTCCTCCAACATCTTAAAAGCAACTGACAGATGCTTTGATAGACAACATTCAACTGGAGACTATTTAAAAGTTGTATGTATCTATTTTAAGAAGGTTGGAAGCTGTGTTAAAGGCAAATTGTAGTAAAACACTTTAATAAAGACATATTTTTCAGGTGTTCACATTATTTTGCATTATTTTTCATATGCATAATTAATATAAACACGTTTCCTTAAATATGAATAAATAAATAAATAAATAAATAAATAAATAAATAAATCCAATTCTGTCCTGTGAAGGTAGTAGTGCACTTTTTTTTTTTTTTTTTTTTTTTTTACAATTTATTCTATGACTGAAAGTATTAAAGCAGCCAATAAAATCGAAATAAACATTATGTCTTGTGCTTCATCCATTAGCTCAGATCTAATCTAGATTGAAGAGGAGCCTCAAAGCAACCTCATATCGCTAAATGTTATTGTTATTCCAATGATGAGATGGTGTACTTAGCACATCTGTTGTAAATCACTCATTATACCACAACGACACCATCCTCTCTCCATCTCCCTTTGGCATTTATTATTCCAAAACAGAGGCATAAAAGCTTTTATCATGAATGCACAATAATGTGTCTCTTATTTTATTTATTTTTTTTTTCACAATATATATGTGACTAAAACATAAGGAGTGCATGCATCTCTGTAGACATGAGTAAACAACTATCGAATCAATAAATGCTTTAGCAGGTCACCAAGATTTTAAAGCAGCCCTCCACTTACCACTTCTAAGGTGGCTGCTTACAGAAGATTGGAGGCGTGTGCTGCAGATAGCTATCCTGACAAAACAGAAAATTGCTTACATCCTTCTTTAACTCACCCAAGCTGTGCACCGATACCTGTCGCCTTTGATCTTTTCATTTTTGCCTGTCTGAATACACACCTCAGGCCCAGGAAAGCTATTATGCTACCAAAGGAAAAGACTTTTAGTTATCTTAAGGAAACATCAGACCGAGATTGAAATCTAATAAAACATGGATTGAGGTAAACTGGATACACAGACAGATTCATGAAGAGATATATCATCTCTATTTAACATGTACAACAACATTTCACATTTCGGAGGTTTACTTAAAGGGATAGTTCATGCAAAAATAACAAATGTGTAGCCATTTTCTCACCATTATATCATTCAAAACTTGTACAACTTACTTTCTCCTATAGAAAACAAAATAGGATATTTGTAAAGTATTTGTTCTTTTTTTTCTTCTTTTTCTTTTTCTTTTTCAAAACAACACTAGACCCCACTGACTTTCACTGTATCGGGGGAATAAAACAGAAATAATTTTTCAAAACATATTTTGCAAGTTATATATTTTAGGAATGACATGAGGGTGAGTGAATAATTTGGGGGTGATCTTTTTAAATGTGTTCCCAGTAATTTTTGTATTTTTTTTTTTTTTTTACAGCTACAACTTTTTATGAGGAAAAATTCCTGAGTGCACCTTAACATAAAACATCTGATGAATATCTCCTAAAAGGCCCGGTAAAAGTCAGTAACCAAGCTGGAGATTTTAGAAGTAAATGCTGCGAGTCAAATAAATAAATAAATTAATTAATTAAAAAATTACAAGGATAAACTTTATTCCTGTTATTTTTAGTCTCAAATTAAATAAAGATATCCAATCAGATCTTAAAAAGGTTTAAAGAAAAAAATAAAGAAAGAAAAATCTCCTGCTAGGTAAGCTGTTGATTAACCATAATAGTAATGAGCTAATCTTTATCCACTGTGATTGTTACGCAGAGACCTGAATCCAGCCCATTTAATTGCAGGTTTAAACAGCTTTAAGTGTTTACAAAAAGAAAGCCACTTAATCTCTGTCAGTGAGTGAAGAATCAAGTGTCAATTATTACCGAATCAAACAAATTTATCGCAGGCCTTCGTGGTTCCACATAATTTAGGGTACCAGGTGCGAGATGGAGCAAATTCGATAGAAATGGTTCTGTGTGTCTCTCTATTGCTCTTTGAATGTGCCTGTCAAATTACCTACATTAATTATTCGCGTTGTCAATCAGTAATTCCTGAAACGGGAAAAAATCTGCTTTTATCTGCTCTAAACTGATAAGCGCCCCAAAATCGAGGAAGTTCTCTTTGAACTTCCCTAATTTAATTAAGCACATCCAGCCATCATCACCATCATCATCCTCATCGTCTATAGACAGAAAGAAATGAATGAAATAATTAATCAAGCCTGGCTGACTCACACACACACACCTGTCTATCATCTGGTGTGGCAGCGGGATCTGTCTTGACTCGCCAACGGGTGGTCAGATGACCTTTTCACATACAGGTGAAGCCTCTTCATTCTGGATGGAGTCAGGGGTATGTCTTCCAGCAAACACCGGGATTCCTGGATAGATAGAGTTTCTGAGAAAAAGGTAGGAGCGGGGTTACTAGCATCTCAGACCTCTCTTGAACTTCTTTATCTTTATTGGCTGTCTATGATGAGTAATAAACAGACTCATGTTTAATTCAGAGCAAAGAATTTTTTGGCAAATCTCGTGTGGGATCCAGCATTGAGCAAAACCACATGGAGACAGGAGGAATGACACACAGTGTTTGGAAATGACAGGAGGGTTCTGGAATGTTGGAATGGTTCTTATCTCATGCACATTTTGCTGGAGAACATCTGGTTTAAGCCAGGTGTCTTAAAAAAGAACTCTTACAAAGAACTCTATTTTTCTGTTTGTCCCTCTCACTCACACTGCAGGGGTTTAGATTAGTGCATATTGGCTTCAAGTTGAAGTGTGCAATCAATTGGACGTTAAACTATGCTTTCTTTTCCAGTTAAAGGTATAGCTCACTCCCTAAAAGTAAGAAATTTTGACCAACATGTTGTGCTGTTGTTGTTTCTTTACAATTGGTCTTTACAATTAAAGCCAATGAGGACCAATGTTTTTTTAGACTCCACTGACTTTTAATGTATGGACAGTAGAAAGGAAGTCCTACAGGTTTTGAAATACATTTTCAGTTTTAGCTTGTCTATGGAAGGAGATTTTTGTCATTTAGAATGGAAATCAAGCCACATGGTTTTCTGTCTCGCCGTCTTGTGAGGTGCCATCAAAGACAAAGGATTAGGATAATTATTTTCACATCGTCTATCTTATTGCTTATGCCACCTTTAACATTGCAGTAAATCCCTATTATGCTGTGATTACTCCAATTGAAAAGAACTGGCTACTGCAATAAGCAAACCTGCATACCTTTCTTTCTTCTGTAAAACATAAATGTAGTCCAATGTTGGTTTTTGGACCCCATTAACTTTTGTTGTACAGTGTGTAAAAATCGTTGAAAAAATCTTTAAAATATTGTTTTGTGTGTCAAAAGTTAATTTTGTCTCCTTATAGGAAAACACTAGCATGACTTCAAAGTTAACAGACATGGTCTAAAAGCCGATTCTGTTGCATCTTATGGAAACATGCAAGTTTCATTACTGTAACACCAACAAATAAGAACACGTTGTGAGGTATGACAGCATTTATCATGAAACACACATTTGGCACAATGCCCACATTCTTTATTCATTCTTCAGGTGACAGATTTATCACTGACGCACATTGTCAAACAAATCCCTAAAATATATATTTTAGTGAGGAGTTGAGTAACCCCACCAGTTATAATCCCAACAATGAATCACATGAATCTGTTTAATTTAAGACTACAGTTCTCAACCCACCATTCACAAACACCCCCATAAAATAAGAATGAAAATAGCCACAGTGGACATCTACAGCATTCAGAACATAGATGCAAAATAAATCAGAAAAGCCAAGTAAAAGAAGATTGTGCCAACAAGATTGTTCTCTCCTCATTCAGTTTCATCGTATATAAGAACACCACACCGGGCACTGCTGCTACTTTTGTGAACAGAGCTAAAGTCGATTTTTAAAGTAGATCTGGATGGGTTTCTCACACAAAGCTATGATATGGCTTCAAATTACTTGGAATATAGTTGTATGAAGTTGTACGGACCACTTTTATGATACTCCTATGGCAGTTTACTGTAATTTAGAGCATTGACAGCCCCAGCTTTCATTCACATTCAGTATATTAAAAACAATGATCATTTTGAATTTCTTCAAAAATTCATCTGTTGTCCACAGGAAAAAACTGACCACTACAGGTGCATCTCAATAAATTAGAATGTCGTGGAAAAGTTCATTTATTTCAGTAATTCAACTCAAATTGTGAAACTCGTGTATTAAATAAATTCAATGCAAACAGACTGAAGTAGTTTAAGTCTTTGGTTCTTTTAATTGTGATGATTTTGGCTCACATTTAACAAAACCCACCAATTCACTATCTCAACAAATTAGAATACTTCATAAGACCAATAAAAAAAAAAACATTTTTAGTGAATTGTTGGCCTTCTGGAAAGTATGTTCATTTACTGTATATGTACTCAATACTTGGTAGGGGCTCTTTTTGCTTTAATTACTGCCTCAATTCGACGTGGCATGGAGGTGATCAGTTTGTGGCACTGCTGAGGTGGTGTGGAAGCCCAGGTTTCTTTGTCAGTGGCCTTCAGCTCATCTGCATTTTTTTGGTCTCTTGTTTCTTATTTTCCTCTTGACAATACCCCATAGATTCTCTATGGGGTTCAGGTCTGGTGAGTTTGCTGGCCAGACAAGCACACCAACACCATGGTCATTTAATCAACTTTTGGTGCTTTTGGCAGTGTGGGCAGGTGCCAAATCCTGCTGGAAAATGAAATCAGCATCTTTAAAAAGCTGGTCAGCAGAAGGAAGCATGAAGTGCTCCAAAATTTCTTGGTAAACGGGTGCAGTGACTTTGGTTTTCAAAAAAACACAATGGACCAACACCAGCAGATGAGATTGCACCCCAAATCATCACAGACTGTGGAAACTTAACACTGGACTTCAAGCAACTTGGGCTATGAGCTTCTCCACCCTTCCTCCAGACTCTAGGACCTTGGTTTCCAAATGAAATACAAAACTTGCTCTCATCTGAAATGAGGACTTTGGACCACTGGGCAACAGTCCAGTTCTTCTTCTCCTTAGCCCAGGTAAGACGCCTCTGACGTTGTCTGTGGTTCAGGAGTGGCTTAACAAGAGGAATACGACAACTGTAGCAAAATTCCTTGACACGTCTGTGTGTCTTGATGCCTTGACCCCAGCCTCAGTCCATTCCTTGTGAAGTTCACCCAAATTCTTGAATCGATTTTGCTTGACAATCCTCATAAGGCTGCGGTTCTCTCGGTTGGTTGTGCATCTTTTTCTTCCACACTTTTTCCTTCCACTCAACTTTCTGTTAACATGCTTGGATACAGCACTCTGTGAACAGCCAGCTTCTTTGGCAATGAATGTTTGTGGCTTACCCTCCTTGTGAAGGGTGTCAATGATTGTCTTCTGGACAACTGTCAGATCAGCAGTCATCCCCATGATTGTGTAGCCTAGTGAACCAAACTGAGAGACCATTTTGAAGGCTCAGGAAACCTTTGCAGATGTTTTGAGTTGATTAGCTGATTGGCATGTCACCATATTCTAATTTGTTGAGATAGTGAATTGGTGGGTTTTTGTTAAATGTGAGCCAAAATCATCACAATTAAAAGAACCAAAGACTTAAACTACTTCAGTCTGTGTGCATTGAATTTATTTAATACACGAGTTTCACAATTTGAGTTGAATTACTGAAATAAATGAACTTTTCCATGACATTCTAATTTATTGAGATGCACCTGTATATCTGCAAATATTTGCCTTTTTTAATTATCAGCAAAGCTCGATATGTTTTTCCACTTGGCAAATAAATGTCGGAAGCAGGGCTTTTATTTTGACAGTGCAGATGCACAGAAGCTCCCATTTTCCACCTTCATTAGTTTGTCTTTTAAATAAATTATTAGACAGGACTGTTGAACAAAGCAAGTACATATATATATATATATATATATATATATATATATATATATAAAACTTTATAGTGTTTGCCTTTATATTATTAATAGTTAATATTAGTAATATAAATGCAAACACTATAAAGCTTTCTCATATAGTGTTGCCATTGAGCAAATGTACATTTATTTAAGTCAATGAATATCTAGTAAATATTTAATTTCACAAACCTTCCAAATTTTAATGAATTCAGCTGTAAGATCCTCTGGAGTGTGCACTTTTATCCTGTCAGTGCAAAACTGGATGAAAATACATAGTTTAAATGCTTAAATTTCAAAATATGCTGTGCTCCAGTATATCTAGGCTGCTATGTCTTCTTTATATCATATTCAATGAATATGTAAAATTAGCATTACATTTGCAAATAAGAAAAAAAGATTAATCAATTTGTTTTATAAAGTACAGTTTCCCTGCAAAGAAACAATTTAAATACTTGGAGTATTTGATTAAGCTAATGGCCAACTCATGCCATTAGCTCTTTAACCCAATATTTTACTTTACATTACACAGATTTTGTTCTTTTAATATTTTCCTCCTCACAAAAGGCCCAAGTCTGTCCAACTTTCATTTTAGTGGCTTAAGTGAGGGCTGGGATTTAAACAGCATGAGTTCACGGTGAGGCGGACCTGTCGTAAATCTGTCAACGCGCCACCACACAGTAGAGCTGTCCGCCCTGATTTACACCCTGTTGGAAATGATGGACAGGCATTCGGTTAGACGGCCCAGCCTGGGGTTCTTTTAGAGAGGCGAAATGGAGAGAGCAAAGTGGTCCTCACAGTCCACCCGAGTGGAAACGTGTGGGAAAAGGTGCACGGGGTGAGGCGGAGAAAATAATAAACATTCTCCGCCGTCAACAGGATGCTGGATTGGAACCAGTGCTTGTTGGGTTTTATGGAACACAAAGATACATTCAGTACGGTTGTGGGCTTTTCTTTGATAGCAGCGGTTTGGACCTGACTTTGGGAACAGCGACGAGAAAGGATGTCTGAAAGGAGAAACTTCAGGGTGTGGACGAGATCAGAGGATATGACTAGTCAGGGTTGGCATAGTTTCTGGCTGTTGTGAGCACTACATCAGTGGATCTAGAGGGTGGAAGGCAAGCGATACACACAGGAACTAAGAATCAAGAAAGAAACACTTTCATACGGGGTGGAATTACTGAATCTGAGACAAGGTCGATATCATGTTTGCAAATAAATAAATCAAATCGATCATAAAAGGTGAAAATTGGTGAAAACTGACAGACCAATTTCAGCATAAACCACCACCCTGCGTAAATCAGATTAAATGACTTACAGTCATTTCAGGACACAGCCTCCAAAGTTGGGAATTACATAATATTATCTACTATTGTCATAAAAATCCACTATAAAAATAATAATAAAAATAATAATAATAATCTTATCATTGTTATTAATATATTTTAATATTAAAATGTGCCTTGTAATAAAAAAATCAAACTAACTAACTTTTAAAGTGCTGTCAAAGCAGAAACATTCTTATTCGCCAGAATAATGACACCATGCTAACAATACAAATAGACCTCAAGAAAAATAATGATTATTAAAAACAAAAAGGACGATGACTCTTAAAAAAGAAAGGAAAAAAAAAGAAAAGGAAAAAAAGCTAGAATAAAACTTAAACTCCTTATGACTTTTCCTTATGATTAAACAAACAAACAAACAAAAACTCACTTAAAGTGGTAACACTTTATTTCGATAGTCCACTTTAGACATTCTACTAACAGTAAGTAACTTTGCAACTACGTCAACTAGCAGTCATTGTAGAATTAATATTCTACTAAGAATATTAATAGACTGTCTGCTTAATAACTTCTAACACTTTATTTTGATGTGTCCACAACATACAACATACCGACTATTAGAAACTTTGCAAGTATATGTCAACTTATTTTACTAGCCCTAAACCTACCCTAACAGTCTACTCTAAGAGTTAGTAGACATGTAGTTGCAAATTAATGAGAATTAGTTGACATGTAGTTAGCATGTACTTACAAAGTTTATAGTTAGTAGAATGTCTAAAGTGGACTATCAAAATAAAGTGTAACCCTTAAAGTTGACACCATCTTCAAGTAATCCATTAAGAGCTGACATGTAAACAAGCTGGTAAAATGAAAGGAGAAAATACAATTATCATTACAAACCCATTTACTGATAGACAACAATAATATTCTTGACAGAACAAGATAAAAAAAAGATATAAGGATTCCCAGAACAAATGAGAATAAGTGTGTGTGTTTGTGTGTGTGTATGTGTGTACAATTTTTTATTTTTTTTTTCTATCCAGGTGGGAACTTAAACCTGAATACACACTGACACATGGGGACTCGTGTCACTGTGGGGACCTAAATTGTGGTCCCCATGGGGAAACAAGATAATAAATCATACATAATGAGTGTTTTTTTTTTTTTTTTTTTTGAGATTGTAAAAATGCAGAAAGTTTTCTGTGAGGGTCAGGTTTAGGTGTAGGGTGATATAATATACGGTTTGTACATTATAAAACCATTTGCCTGTGGAGAGTCCCCACAAGGATAGTAAACCAGACGTGTGTGTCTGTGTGTGTGTGCGCGCAAAAGAGAGAGACTAGCTAATAGGGTCATTCTCACAGCCCCTCTGGTGACATTACAGTGTATTCGGTGGGCTGAGATTTTCAGGGCGGATATGGATTAGAGTATGAATATGAAAGAGTAATTATGCATCAGATTGGCTTGAGGCCAGCCTGAGAGATGAGTTGGGTGACAGTACCACTCAGCACTAATGAAAATGATGTTGTTTTACACAGTGTAATCTTAGGACTCTACTGAGGCCTTTTAGTGTATAATTTAGGTTCTGCTCTGCTTTAGATGTAATAGTGTATCAATGTTTTATCTGAGCTGAAGGTCACTGTTCCGGGTCCTGGTCATTTCATTTGCCACACATAAGCATATGAGTGTTTTCAAGCATGGGTAGCAGCGAGTACACAGAAATTGTTGTGATTCATCTAGTTTCAATGAATGCAGTTTGGATATAAAAAGGGACCAAAATTAATGTGCTGCCACCAGAGGTGGGTAGTAACGAGTTACATTTACTTCGTTACATTTATTTGAGTATATTTTTTGGGTAACTAATACTTTTAGAGTATATTTAAAGATGGGTACTTTTACTCTTACTCAAGTATATTTTTAGTGAAAAAACGGTATACTGTGGGCGATGCTCCTCTCGTTACTTTATCTTAATGCAATACAAGTTAAAAATGCTTCAATTTATTCCAAACGCGCCATCTACTTTTCTCTGGGAATTGAGCGATGCCCATACGTGAATGATTTATTATTTTGAGCCAATTCTGTTCAATGGGTTGACCAAACCAGTTGGCAAATCAGTGAATTTGTTCGCGAATCGCGAATCAGAATGAATTTGTTCGCGATTATATATATATATATATATATATATATATATATATATATATATATATAAAATCATAATTAATATACTTTAAAATATAATTTAATTCAGTGATGGAAATCTGAATTTTCATCAGCTGTTACTCCAGTTTTCAGAGTCATATGATCCTTCAGAAATCATTCTAATATATTGATTTATTACCAGTGTTGGAAACATTTTTGCTGTTTAATATTTTTTGGAACCTGTGACATTTTGCTCAGGATTCTTTGATGAATAGAAACTTTTACTTTTACTTTTACTTGAGAAACTATTTTTATAAGTACATCTACTTTTACTTGAGTACAGTTTTTGGGTACTCTACCCACCTCTGGCTGCCACATCTGATAAAGGGAAAGTTCAACTTCAGTTGCAGGTACCTACTGACTTCCATAGTATGAGGAAAAAAAAAAAAAAAAAAAAAAAAAAAAACAACTATGCAAGTCAATGGGGACCAACTGAAGGTGAATCCCTTTACTAAAAATAGATAATTTCTCAGCTAAACGGTAAGATTTTATTCTTTAATATTTATTATTCAATTATGTACAATTATTATTTATTACTATAGTTTAACACATATACATTTATTTTCATTAGATATTGAATTTGTGTTAGAATATTTATATGTATAATATATAAAGAAAACATGCAAAATTAGCAGGAAATGTAACCAGTAATTGCACCGGTAATGCCAGGAAGTTGACACTTTATTTTACAGTCCTGTTACTCATGTACATACTATGTACTTATTATAGTAATTACAATAACTAGGTAATAACTAGGTACTAACCCTGAACCTACCCCTAAACCTAACCCTACCCCATGTACTTACCTTATATTACCAGTACTATCTTAGGTAGGTACACTGTAAGTACACTGTAAGTACATGGAAGTACAGATATTGTAAAATAAAGTGCAACCAAATTTACAAACACATCACAAAACAAGCAAGCAAGCAAATAAATAAATAAATACAATACAATGTAATACAATACAATACAATAAACACATGTTTGCAATGAAATTAAAGAACCTATAGATGACCAAGAAAAATCTATATTTATCACATGCCCAATTACACATCTCTGTTGTTGACCAATTTCCAATTTTTACAGTAAATTTCCTATGCAAATGTCCAATAAATAGTGTGAGGTCAATATAAACATTATATTCTCATCATGATTTGTTTTGTTGACTTAACATCCGGTTGCAATTTAAACAATGCCTCATGCTAAAAAATACTGATAAATACATTTTGTATCTACGGTAATCAAATTTTTACTTTCGGTGATTTTCTATAATTTCCATCAGCACCAAAGGGAATTGCAATCAGTTTGTTTGAGTTGCCCAACTGGGATGAACAATATCTGCTAAACCTCCAATGCAAATTTGAGATGGGACAACCTGTTTGGCCAAACAATGGTTGACAAAACAGTCATTATTTTTGGAATTCTGTTTAGTGGCATAGATGTGGCACATTTAATTATGCACTCTAGATGTGCAATAGATTATCTTTTTTTTATTTATTTATTTATTTATTTATTTTTTTACAGAGAAGGTGGTAAAACTACTGTGGTGTAAATACTGAACAGTACAGCAAAAAAACAAAACAAAAACAAAAAATAAAATAAAAAAAGGACAGAAAGAAAAAAAGAGGGAAAACTCTCTCTTCATGTATTGCCATCCTTCTATGTTGTGTGTTCATGTAACTGCTTTCTCACTTCACCTTGGCCTAGGGGGAGCTCTTGAATCATACACGAAGAGATGCGTGGGCTGCAGAAGGGGGGTAACTGCGTGTCATGCTCATACACACAAAACACACAGTATTGTTTTGATGAGGCCTAGAGAGTGCAACTTTCCCATGGTAGGAGCAGAGGAGAGCACATCAGCCCTTTCTGAACACACAGACCCTTCCTGGCATTCATAACCTGTTCCTTCCTCCCCACAAACAATCACACACCAGTGTGTGTGTGTGTGTGTAGTGTGCCAGACTAAGTGGCTCCCATTGTTCAGTCAATATCTGAGCCCACACATTTGTTTTATGTACATAATCCATCATTTTTTCAACTACTCAGGCTCTTTAAGCAGATTACTGGACCACCTGCTTTACACCAACAATATGACCATTACGGCACCATTTCTTGCCAAAGTATAAAACAAATCATAGCAAAAATGTCTAATGTTACACACTCGCCACCACCACAAAGCTTTGGACTTCTCCTCAATGACTTCATCAACCAATCCTTCACATTTCATAGCTTATTTAACACTGACACACCAACTTGACTGGTCAGACCTCCATAAAAGTTGGATTACTGCAGCATGGGTAATTGTGATGGTGTCCAACAGAAGAAAAGGGCGGCTAGTGAACAGATCAAGGTCGGCAAGGTCTCGTAATGACAAACGGTAATAATACAACGCTGGCGAGCCAGAGCTAGAAGTTCAGACTTCAAGGAATCGTCTTGATGAGTTGTAGAAACAAATATTGTGAGGCACAAAGAAGGATTTAAAGTCTTTCCCACCAAAAATCTAATGAAATCCAGACTAAAAAGTGAGTGCACTGTATTCAAACATGTCTACAAAGCCCCTGACAGCTGCAATCAAGATTGGTCAAACAGAAACTATATCCCAGCACACACAAGGCGGTTGCCATTTTGCTGAAGTAAATCTAGACAAATATGGGTGAGCGCTGATAGCATTCTTGGCAAAAATATGTACAGCTTTATGATGCATTCTGAGATGAGGGATGCATTCTAGCGCTCAACAACCACTAGACGGAGCACAATGGGACAGAGCAGAACACAACGCAGCAGTCGCAAGACAAATTGTCGCCAATTATCCAGTAGAGTCAGAAAGTAAACTAGGAAATAGTTTCTCAATAGTTGTAGACTTTTCAGGAAATTTAATGCAGTTTTTTCTATCTACAGGACTTGTGTGAACAGAATACATTGTTGTTGAGATCCGTATCAATGCTATGTGTCAACAAAGCTGTAAGATTCACCGTTTGAACATGTATGAGGATAAAAGACATCTGCTGTCAAAGAGTTTGAGCCCATCACAATATTCAGAAGGAGCTAATGCATTTATTCTGAGCTGTTTAGCTGTGAATCTGTGTTGGAAATTGTAATTATCTACTATGTAATGAAAGAAACAAATTGTCAAATTGGACAGACGCAGAAATGAAAGAGCTTATCTCCATCTGAGTGGATGAATAAATTAGTTAAAGTATTGAAAAATTAGAGATTACTAACTTACATTTTTCCGGCAAATGACAACACAGAGCTTTAACAGCATTTCAGTGTTTTTGTGTAAATGTTAGCAGGAAGACAGGAACAGGAAGCTGTGATACTGCAAATTTGGTACATTAACCAGAAAAGGTAATTAGTCACATTCACTGAAATTTAATACGTGGCATGTACAAAACCAATGTCACATAAAACGTACAAAATATACGTTCATCTGTTTCGGGGAAAACAAAAAACAAAAAACAAAAAAAAACAAAAAAAACAAAAAAAAAAAAACGCTTTTTAAGCGCCACTCAGCAGACATTTCACATCAAATATGTGACCCTGGACAACAAAATCAGTCATAAGTGTATTTTTTTTTAAATTGAGATTTACACATTATCTTTATACATGATCTGAATAATCAAGTTTCCCATTGATGTATGGTTTGTTAGGATAGGACAATATTTGGCTGAGATACAACTATTTGAAAATCTGGAATCTCACGGGATGCAAAAAAAAAAATATATATATATATATATATATATATATATATAGAGAGAGAGAGAGAGAGAGAGAGAGAGAGAGAGAGAGAGAGAGAAAATTAAAGTTGTCCAAATGTAGTCCTTAGCAATGCATATTACTAATCACAAATAAAGTTTTTGTTTATTTACAGTAGGAAAGATTATCTTCATTGGCACATGATCTTTACTTAATATCCTAATGATTTTTGGCATAAAAGAAAAATCAATAATTTTGACACATACAATGCATTGTATAATATATATTATAATTGCATTACATTTACATTTAGTCATTTACAGACACTTTTATGCAAAGCGACTTACAAATGATACAATTATATCATATATTATATTATGTATCATCATATTATATTATATAATTATATTATAATTACATTATTTATTTTAATTAGTATTTAAGAAATTTGAAATGTTTTGTCTACTACACAAACTGAAACACACAATACAATATTCATAAACCGAATACTGTAAAACATGGAAAAAAAGTGTTATTTCTCTCTTTTAAACTTTTACATTAGTAATTCCATTATCAGAATTGGCTCAAATCCTGAATCGTAGCACAGTTTGAGAGCATCAGTCTGGAGTCTAGTGCAGCCTTCTACTGACTAACTCTGACTAGACAATATGCACATGATGCCATGACTTCATCGTTATTCTCAATCCCATCTTCCTCCATATGCATTATGTCCTGCGAGCGGATCAAAGCTATTGCAAGAAGCTATCTCTTCTCTGAATCAGAACGGGCACAGGGCTGGTATGCCTGTACAAACACACCGCTGCCTCGGACCCTTTGAAGTGTCCTATCTCGCCTGGCCCCTCTCAAACATTCGCTCAGTCTGACACCAGGAAAAGTCTGTGGAAAGGATTTACAGACGCACACCATCCCACCTCCAGTGTGCTGGGGAGCAGTTGGAAGCCATCCAGAGTCAATAGCAAAGAGATTCTTTAAGTTTTAAGCTGAAGATGTTGTCGAGGAAGGGAGGATGGTATGGAAAAAATAGGTATTGTCTGTGCAGTTGGATCTTTCTTTTTAAGTGCCTAGAGTCGGTCCTCTTAGGAGTTTCTGTGCCGCTAAAATCCAATAATTTACAGCAATACTCAGACCCTCTATTTTAAAAATTTCTTTCCTCTCCTATAAGGAAGCTGTTTTTCTTTCTCAATCCTTTATTCTCCTCCTTTCCACCTGATTGCATATACAGTAGAGGGATCTCAAGCCATTTCTAAACTCACTTCAATGATGCATACAAGGTTACTCATAAGAGGCCAGTTGTGCGAGAAGCTTGTGTATAGCTTCTTGCTCAAACTGAGTCATCGAATGTAATTACGCTTGTTTGGAGAGGACAGAGTGACGGGGTATAGCAAAGTGGATTGTTATTTCTTAGGGCAGAAATTAGATATTGTGATCTGTAAATGATCCAAATATTGATTTAATGATATTTAAAACAGACCGGCTAAATATGTAGAGAAAGAAAACCCAGAAAACAAGCACATTTTAAATGAACTATAATATTCAATACATACATACACTATTTGGAGAAAAAAAAAAGAAAAAGATTTTTGACCTTGTCATGTTATGACTTTTATTGTATGGACAAAATCAACTGAAGCCTTCTTCAAAATCTCTAAAGAAAGCCATACAGGTTGAGAACGACATCCCGTTGAGTAAATGATGACTTGAATACATGAAATAAGGCTCATAAAATGAGCTTTTCCTGTAGATTTAATAACTCTTTTCGGAAATAAGTGGCCTTGCTAGTTGAACGCACAGAAATTAGCGAGATAAACTTCATCTGCTACATTAGAGAAGCTCATATCTGAGAGAAGTCACATAATTGCAGATTTTTATTCAAATTGCGCATCCTCAAAGGAAGAAGCTAATGAAGCGACCATTATCTCGACAAGTTGTTTGAAGCGGCGCAAGCGCTAACTTGACAGTTTGACAAACCAGAATGGATTTTTATGATAACTTGCTATCAGCCTTTATTATATCAAGCAAAACGAGCTACTTTATTTGCGTGTACCGTGGTGTTGAATGGCACAAACTTAACTCAGGAAATGCATCCTGTGAGCTCTCACTTTCATTAATGCCGTGATTAATGTTTTTCAAGGCTCTACTCACAAGTTGATTATTTATCGGAGGTGTTAGCAAAGGTAATTGTGGTGATGTAGAGGGCTGCACTAGTTCATTCACTCTTTCTCCGGCTGGAAAAATAAATAAAAGGTATGTGTTACACAACCTCCTAATCAGAACTCAGAGAGAGAAAGAGAAAAGCACTTTAGCGAAAATAGGGAATGAATAAATGATAGGCGGTAAACGTTTGTGGTGAACGAGGGAGTGCTAGATGAAGGAATAAGGGCCTTTTGGCCTGCAAACCCATTACTACATTTTGCATCAGAAGAAAGAACTGAAGGATGCAAAAAAGAGAGAAAGAGCCATTAAATAAACACAAAACGATCAAAACCACATTTCTTCTAGTGCTGGGTTTCAAAGTGATGTGTAGGCAGTAACTTAAGCAAGTAAAAAGTGCACAGAACGAGCATATACACTCGCTTAACCAGGGCTTGTGGCTGACTTCTGAAATGAAGAGGCAAAGCTTTTTGAGTCCAATATACACATCTTAACTGTTTACGGGTCAAAGGTTTACGCAACACCATTGACCTTCCACTATCAACAAGCAACCAATACTAGATTAAGTGCTTGACACTTGACAATTATAGATATGTGACGATTAATAACTATCTCCAGCAGAATAATATTTTTGTGATCTGAGATTTTCTCTATTTCTCTAGTAATTTTTTTGTACTCACAGTGACTACAGAGGTATTATTTTATTTTTATTTATTTATTATTATTTCACACCAGCCTATTTTTGAGGCATAATCTATTTCAGATAAATCCACCACTAAGAGGCACATAAAACATAAGCACTGGCAATAGCTATGTTGTTCATTTTCTAACAATTACATTAGATGTATTTAAAAAAAAAAAAAAAAAAAAAACACAATACATTAAATATACACAAGGTGTTTTAAATATACATGATAAATGTACAATCCAACAAATGAAATACATTCTACAACTTTTTCTGTTATTAAACAAGTCCTTAAGAGCTTTACGCATCAGTCAGATGTCTACGTAAGTGGTTCTGAGCTAGAAAAGCTCTAATATGGACCAATCCTTTGCCCATTAGTCTGGCAATATTGCAATAGAAAAGGAAAAGGCTCACAGCATTTGCCAATATTGCAATATTATACAAAACAGTCCAAATGCAATCATGTCTAATAGGAAATATTTAGCTATGTTGCTATTAGCTTAATGTATTAGCTGAATTGACAGCGCTTTGACAACATGCCATGCAGGTGAGCAATATCCCGACGGACTGTGATTGTGTGTTAATAAAGAGCTCAGTTTAGTTTCTCAGCTTGTTAAGAGCGGGTGACAGCTCTGTTATTTATGCGGTGGGAGTGAAGCGAAGGAGGGGCTGTAACTCATTTTCAGATAATGACAAACCTCTCGTCTATGCTGCCCTCCGAGTTTCTCATCCTCCGCTCCACAAACTGCAAAGTCATCAATCCAGACACTGTCGTGACATGCCTACACACTCACACCCTCTCACACTTCCTCACACGTCACCTGTTCTGTGGTTTTGTCACTTTAAGATGACAGTTATACTCCACCATCCTGCCTCAATTTGTTTCTATATCTTCTATTTTCTTTACCATTTTCTTATATCTTTGTGATCTGAGGGAAAATTATATGATGCAAAATACAACAGATTGAGTAATCCAAGTACCAAAGGGATTTACTAAAACACATGTATGACTCAGGTTTATTAATTATACATTAAAGACTAACCAACAGTCGTTCAGTATGTGCTGGTGCTTTAATTAATTAATTTATTTATTTATTTTAAATACCAGCCAAGATGCTTTATACTTTGAGAGAGATGTTGGTGTACCCTCCTTATGGTTTTGTATATCCAATTATTGTATATTATGGTTAAACTAGCCTATGTGCAGCATTTTTTACAATGTGTAGAAGCAGCATCTCAGCACAAAATATATTCTGTGTGTAGGAGCACCTATAAACTACCTCGGCATAAAAAAATAAAAAAATAAAAAGATAGTGAGATAAAATTTAAAATTAGAAATAAAGTCACATCGTGAGATAAAAAGTGGCAAGTGGAAGTTCACATGGTCAGGTCAAGAAGTCACAGGGTCAGATTAAAAATTCACAACAATGAGAAATATTTGTGAGATTTAAAGTCACATTGTGGGATATAATGTCACAACTGGGAGATACAAAGACACATTTCATTTGTGTTTTTAATCTGAGCAAGAAAACACATTTCCGTAAGATAGTGCTTTGATGTGCAAAGGAAAATAAAAGCATAGAATTGAAACGTCATTCTAGTATCTTTGATGTGGAATTGTTCCCCTCTCATGTGTTAAAATCAAATTAACTAATTGGTCAACATTTCTGAAAATACTTCAGTATAGAAAAGGGGGAAGGGGGGATGAATTTTCATCAATGATACTTTTTTCATCAACACAAACACTCAAGAATGACACCAGGGCTCCATTTTATTGTTCATTATAGGACTATCCAAGACCTACAGTACATCACTGTATCTGAGTATCTAAAGGTTATGGAATTATCTTTCTTAAAGTCGCAATAAGATTAAAGTAGTTTTCTTCTGGATTGTGACACATGTCCGAATGAAACAGATTATTGAAAAAAGAAATCCATCTAGATGTTAACTGGATGGAGGCACATCTTGAACGCAAGCTTGCAGCAGATTACAAGAAAGGGGCGGGGTTTAAGTGGACTAAATGATTAGAGTCCAGCATATGTTGAAATATTCATTTGAAAAAAAATAAATAAATAAAAATAAAACTTCCATTTTAACTTTAACCATCCTAAATTGATCTGCTGTGGTAGAAGTTTCTTAGCATAATTTTTGGATAGGAAAACTCAACGTCTATAAATAGTTTGCGTGTACATCCAGAAGAGGCAAGCAGAGGAAGACCAGTTCGCTCTTCATGGGTGGTCGTAGCTGTTTGAACTTGCTTTAGGGCCAAATGAGGAAAATAACAACCTGCCTCCATAATGGAATAAAAAGCAGACCCTTCCAAAGTAACACTCATGTCTCTCATAGTTTGGGCCAGGAGCTCCGTCCACAGCTGCACTGGCCTTCACAATGCATCAGGAGGAAATTATGCTGAGGGGCTACAGTTACAGCGCACCATAGTGGAGCTGCCACATTGTGTTTTAACGTAGTCCTGATCACTCCATGCTGGTCTAATTAAGAGTGTTTACACTGGCCATTTGATCCAGAGTGACAATAGAACCAAACCCGAGTCTAAATCTGAGTCAAAACACGGGCCTAATGAGGAACAGGCTGGGCGGCACAGTCCCCTGCTGCCTGTAAATATGACAGATGCAATAACACTAAATACACCAGATTGAAAGAGGCTGTTCGTTTCGCTAATTCGTGATTGGATGGGTCTGTTAAGAGCAGGGGGATTCTCCAGGGCATCACGTGTCACGTGTCCCCATCATTTATCTAATTTGGCAGAACGGCAATGACACGGATGGGAAGCCACGCTGGGAATTAACAGAGGCTAGCGTTACAGGGTGGCAGTTATTTGAGGATTTTTGAAAAGCGATTATGTCGTGATCCATTCCAATTTGTTATACGTATCCGATCTCCAAATAACCTGATACCTTACATGTGCTTCCTCTCAGAGACTCTCGGAGAATGGAAGAATGTATCGTCATTTCCACCATAAAGTGACATTTGAGCTGTTGGACCACTATAAACGTCTAAACCATAACAAAAGGTGAATGTTATACATACTGGAAGGGTTTTCCCCAGCACGTCATCCCTCAAAGCAGCGTTTCCAACAATAATACTTTACATAACTTCAGACTATGTGGATTTAAGAGCAGAACAAGGACTAAACATTTTAAACACAAAGCGTCAGCTTAAAGACCAGCTGAAAAGAGACACCATACAGCACTAGCTTTTATGTTTCCTTTTCTCTTTGCTCCCCGCTCACAATCAACATATTATATTATAACCTCTAATGTGTTGTAAATAAAATATCTGCTTTGTCAGCGGCTCATCTCACCAAAGAGATGTTCTCCAAGACCAGAGAAGTCTTCAGGCCTCAGCTGTAAGAGGTACGTGATGGTAGGGAGACAGGGCTTTTAGACGTCTTGACGACTCTTAGCCAGGAGCGGAGACACAGAGATACTAGAATCAGCAAAAGTCGACAATCATAAATAGACCAGCTGATGCGTGAGAATCTGACTTTGCCTCTTAGCTTGCGGACCCTGAGATGACCCAGAAAACTTTAATTGGTGAAAAATAGGAAAATATATCTAAATTTAGCAGGAAATGGCATTTGGAAGCACTGAAGCTAGCATATCAACAATTATAAAACAGATGAAGTAACCAAGAAACCTAAATTCCATTGTTTGACTCTATTGGTTCTGTATCGAAAGAAGAATGCATGTTGAAGATGGAATACTGAACTGAATACTCTTTTTGCAATACTATTTGGTGACACCAAAACACTGCTGAATCTACAGCATATATAAATAAATAAATACAGTATAAAATGGCCAGACTTGTGACATAAAAACCAACAACAATGCCTAAATTCTAAATTACAATGTAGGCCTATTCATAAATAAAAACTTCAATGATACCGTCAAATTTCTGTTTCAGAGTGAAACAGTAATATATAACACAACATATGCATTATACATGTCAGGAGGCAATTACTACAGAATTCATAAACATAAAGAATTCACTTAAACCTTCCCTTAATATGTTCCCTTAAAAAAATAAATAAATAAATAAAATAAATGTATTAATGACATTTTTGCTATTTGTTATTTAATAGTTAAGAATGGATATTAGACTGCATTTTTGCTGCCTCTAAAAACTGAAAAACAAATTTTGTTTTCCAAATTATTTTTAATTATAGTGTACTAAATAATGATTCCCATTCTGGTGATAAAAACAGCACTCAAAAGAAAACCGATTTCTTGAAGGTGTTGAGAAGACACTAAAGCGACACATATTAATAACTAATAAAGGCCCAAAACAAAAACAAAAGTAGGAGATCAAAGCAAGAAAAAGAAATTACAATGCAGGAGAAAATATAATTTTAGAGAGAAAAGACTGTCTCCATGGTCATGCTGCCACTGCTGTGCTCCCGGTCACCCTAGAGTCAGCTCATGCTGCTCTACCACAAACTTATAAAGCTCTCTACTCCAGTGCAGCTGCAAACAATGGCTCTCATTGGTGTAGGAGGAGTGGGAGGAGATTAGAGCGATCAAACAATAAGAGCGTGATCAGGTCTCTCACTGCATGACACACCTACCTCCCTCTGTCTCTGGCCAAACAGACCAGCATGTAGCAGAAGCTGTTGTGAAATAGCTGATATACACACACCTGTGATCTCACATCTATTGAATTCTATTTTACTGTGAAGTTCATACAACTACTATATCTCCTACCGTTATGCTAATGAACTATATTATTTTGTAGAAGAATTGTCTACTATGTTTATTATTAGCAGATGTATTTAATAAAGATTGGTGTGCTTTTGTGTTTTTTAATGCACTGCTCTGCCACTGACTGTATGATGAATCTTGACGGTAGCCATTGACTTCCATAGAAGACATCAATGGCTAATGTCAACTGTTTGGTTCCCATCATTCTTCAAAATATCTTCTTTTGTGTTTAACGGAAGAAAGAATCTCATAAATGTTTGTAACAAGTGGAGGGTAAGTACGGGAAGACAGGATATTCATTTTCGGGTAAACTGTCGCTTTAAACTACAAAGTATCATTACTGCCATTTAAATATAACTATTCGAAGAACAATGAAAATGAAAATGAGAAATGCCGCCATGTCAACTCACTGAAATAAGTTTAAACCGAGGTTCTAAAATCACTAGAACTGAAACATAAATTAAAGTTATTTAAAAATACTTAAAAACGAATAAAAATGACAAACGTATAAAAACGTAAAACATAAAAACAAAAGCTAACTCATACTTTTCAAGAAGTCGTGTTTTGTCTTCGAAATCAAACTGCTACTTTCTAATTAATTCCAAGGAAAAATCTGGACAAAGGTTTCCTAATCACACAGTAAAAGCAAGAGTTTTCTCATGCAAACTTTTCGAAGTAAATTTGAACTGTCGTTACTCAGACTCCAGAATGAAACCTCAGCCAAGGGCCTGAGGAAATGTAGCCATATTAATTGTCCCAGCAGTCGGACCGCCGATGAGTTATCCATTTTAACCCAGCTAATATTACAAACAAAATGGCTGAGGTAATGGTGCACAAACATACAAATCACTCCACCACCCGTGAAAGGATAAAAGCGGGAGAAATGAAGAAACAGGAAATGTACACGTAACATCAAACATGTAATTGCAGCAGTAGCGGGTTGGAGCATATTCAAACTAGCCAGCAATTATCAAAGGTCCAACAGGTCTTTCCCCCTCCTCTCGGATCTCTTTGCCAATTAAGCTGTCAGGTTGAGCGCAGATGGCTCGCGGTGTATCACAGGCTGCTCCTCTGCCCTGTTGACCAGCTTTGCTAACTTTCACAGCCATCCATCATTCGCTAAGGCCTTAATTAGCTTGTTATTTTGCCATGTAAACTATTCCCGGCATCAGAAAAAAAGGCACCCTCCGAGCATTCTCAATGCTTTCAGACCAGGGCCAACCAGGGGGATAGTATGCCTTGTGGGAGGGCAGCCAATCAACGTCGCCCAGAATGTTTTTTTCAATAGCCTTTTCAGCATGGTGCGCTGGCAATTATGCCCCCCAGCCCCCACCTTGCTCCACTTCCTGCCAAGCAGCGTTTTTTTTTGTGGCCTGCGATTCTAGAACTGATTCATAACCCTGTTATTTCCCTCTCTCATTTCTTTGTAATTTTTTTTTTGCCACCTTGGCAGGTTGGGCTATGGAAAGTGCTTATCAAAGATCAGCTCCAAGCCAGTGCAAAATAAGACATAAAGAGGAAAGGAGAGAGAGTGAATGACAATACCAGAGTCCACAATGTTTCCATTTGGCACCATCACCTGGTTGCCCTATCTCTATCCCTCTCTCTCTGTGAGTGCCAGAGGGAGGCTCTTTGGCTTGCGGATTGATGAATTGGATTAGCCTAATGCAAGTTTGGGTACAGGGCCGCACCTGAGGCATGGCCACGCATTACAATACCAGCTCTCTCTGATTAACAGCACAAACTGATTGAAATCTGGTCCAAAAGGAGCTCTCTAAGTGGATAATCCTCTGCAGACAGTGGCACACATGTTCAACAAACTAGCCGCTAACTCTTTACCTTCGCCATTGGATGATATGGCTCTGTGAAGCATTAGAAAACAATAAGAGCTGTATGTACTGCTCCAGATTGCATCGTATGTCTTTTATAGTATTGTACTTGGTGTGTGCAGCGTGATCACAATCTTGTACAGTACACAATATCAGTATATATCACTTCAGCGATATTTTTACTCAATTCAGTAAATAAAAATGCTTATATGCTTTTATATGCTTATATACATATAAAATAAAATAAAATAAAATAAAATAAAATAATAGTATTATTTTGACTTTTTAAGCCATTTTTGATGACTGATTAAATAATTTGATATTAATTTTATATTTACTTTTATATTACTGACAGAGTATTTCAAGATTAACAAATAAAAAAAAAACTTAAAAAAAGAAAAGAAAAAACATACAGGCTTGTTTTAAAAAACAATGATAATAAAGCAAAAAAAATAAAAAAAATAAAATAATAGTATACAGAATAGAATTAATATAACTTTTCTAAGCTTGAAAATCATATTTTTTATCCCTGATTTTCACAGCTTTTCCAAGGACTATACTATATTAATTCTATTTAACCTGATTTTTATTTAAATTTAATTTAATCTGAATACTACTGTATTTTTATATTGCGACTATTGCCACAGTTTATGTCTATAAGAACACCCTTAACAATGATAACATTGTGTGGCTTATTTATTTATTTTAAATGTAATACTGGATGGGTAGGGCATATTTTGGCTCTCATAGTTCTGTTTAGTTAGATGGCAGAGTAAAGTATGCAGAGTTTAAAGTATATATAAATGGTATAGCAGAACTTCTGTCCCATGTAATATCACACTGTACATTCAGGACACATAACTAGCCTATAATGCTGAATCATTTCACACAACAAACAGCATCCTCTGACTTTTAACAGCATTTTAAAGCACATTTTTGTATCGATGCTTCTGATACCATTTTCATGTCATTAACAGTTATTTCCCTTCACATAAATGTCTCCTGTCTTGAGCATTTTACCTGTGTGAGGATTGTTATTTTTCTTGCTATCCATCCACTCTCTTTCTTTTTCTCTCTCTCTCACTCACTCACTCACTCACTTCTTTGTCCTCCAAGCCAGTCGACCAATAAGGTTTATTTTCCTTCATTATCGTTCCCTCTGTTTTCTCTCATCACGCTTCAGTCAGCCCTAATTCAATCCTCCCTCACCCCGTCCCTCTCGGTGTCTTTCTCTCGTCTGTCTCTTCATCATTCTTCACACATCCGCCAAACTGAAAAAAAGGGAAGGTGAGTGAGCGCCGCTAATTTTCTTCCGCCCTGGAGGAATGTTAGCGCAGCACAGTGGCATTTCACTATATTATATCTGATTACGGAGTTTGATGATGAAAAGCGAAATAGACAAATAGTTGCTGGCAATTCAGTCATGATAATGTCCTTTTGTTTACAAAGAAATGCACTGACAGAAGGGGTTTTACATGTGGAGAGACCTCTCTCTCTAACAGATGCATTCATTCATTACGCTGATGGCACAATGCATTTGCTGAAATATGTGGTAAAATTATACATTTACATTGTAACAAAAGTTTTGGACTACAGTTTCAAGGTGTTAGATGATTAATGCTGATCTGTTACTGACAGCTGGTTAAGCTAGCTAGCTAGCTGGATAGATAGATAGATATACTTTTTATCTCATAATTCAGACTTTTTCTCTTGCAATTTTGAGTTTATATCTCACAATTCTGAATAGTTAAAATTGCAAGAAATAAAGTCAAAATTTTCGAGAAGTCAGAATTGTGATCCATAAATGCACTATTGATCGATTGATTGATTGATTGATTGATTGATTGATTGATTCATTCATTCATTCGTTTGTTCGTTCGTTCGTTCGTTCGTTCGTTCATTCATTCATTCATTCATTCATTCATTCATTCATTCATTCCATGGCAGCAAAAAAAAAACAAAAAACTGAATTGCATTCATTATTTTATTTTATTTATTTATTTTTACTTGTGGCAGAAACAGGTTTCCATAAAAACTAAATGTAGCCAACTGAAGCAACCTATTTTTCTCAGGAAATTAGATATTTAAAATATACAGTCTATGAAAAGTCTGTAAAAATATGGCCCACTGCATCATGTTAAAGGGGTCATCGGATGCCCATTTTCCACAAGTTGATATGATTCTTTAGGGTCTTAATGAAAAGTCTATAACATACTTTGGTTAAAATTTCTCAATGGTAGTGTAAAACAACACCCTTTTTACCCTGTCAAAATCAGCTCTGTTTCCAGCAAGCCATTTTAGTTCATGTTCCTTTAAATGCTAATGAGCTCTGCTCACCCCGCCCCTTTCTTCCGTGGGGTGACAAGCCGTTCTCATGAGACTGTTTACTTTAGCCGCGGAACTTGCTAACTAGCATATTATTAGGAAAAACGATTTGCAAAGATTCATAAAAGAACCTTATACTCACTTCTTCTGGAGGTGAAGGTGGATCACGAATAATTCGCGCAAACATAGACACATTTAGGTAGATCGGGGGCACATTCTCTTCAAAAGCAAACGTAATCCACTGCGTCTTCAGTGGCTCAGATGTCGGGAGTAAATGACGACTGCTATGTTCATTATTACATCCAACAATAAAACACCTCAATTGCTTAGGAGCCATTCTTGTCTACAACCACTCCGGCGTCGAAACAATGGCGAACTGATGACAGCTCACTCAGCGTGGGTCTAAGGTAAAACACTAGTGTCAATCAACAATTGTGGGAGGGACAGGCATCTGAGAATGGCTTGATATGAGAAAGGGGAAATGATTTAACGAGATTAAAAAAAAAAAAAAAAAAAACACTGGGTGGATCTTTATCATTATAGGGTGATTGTGTACACACACTTCACTTCAAACAACTTGTAAAAGCGCATGTCGCATCCGATGACCCCTTTAATGTAAAGGAATTTTCTGCATTGATTTTTCACCTTTTTTTGGTTTGTTTTACCCATTGCAGTATGCTGTGTTTTAGGTAATGTCCGTAAACTTACTGTACAGGAAAAGGTACTGGTAATCCTCTGCAAAGACATCATTATTTATTTATTTATTTATTTATTTTTAGTTTTTTTTTTTTATCTAACAGTCATTCATAAGGCATCCTCATCAGGGTTTAAAGGTTTGTGTGAAACTAGTGAGTTTAATTTAATAGCAGACTGATACACTGAATAACACACATAGTGATTTTTGCTATAAGTCCCGCAAAACACAAGTAACAAATAAAAAAAAAAAAAAATTAAATAAAACAGCTCAAATACTTGAAGCAAGTTTAAATGTAATTATTACTTCAGTAACAGTGTTAACAGTATTGGTAAGGTTTAGTTTAGGGTTTAATGTAGGGGGCACACATAAAACGCAATATGTAGCATCACACACCGAACATTTCATTTCTGAACTTCCGTGATACGTACAACAACCAACATCATAAAACTTTGCCAGATTATTGTTCACCTGTTTTGGGAAAATTAACGCACTTTTAGCACCACTGCACACAATAAGCAGCGTAATATCATTTTGTGGAAATGTGGCCACAGGCACGTTTGTGTATGTGTGTGTGTGTGTGTGTGTGTGTGTGTGTGTGTGCGTGTGTGTGTGTGTGTGTGTATGTGTGTGTGTACAGTGATTTAAAGATCACATGCTTTTGTATTATTCATTAACTAAATTAAAAAAAAAAAAAAAAAAAAAAACATACAATCATTACAAATTATCTTTATGAAGCAGATTCATGAGAATCAGAGACAAAATAATTATACATTCTAATCTTTACAGGAGCAATTTGCATGTGATTAACCTTAGAATTAAATTAAACAAGTTCTCGAAAAAAGCAGTTATCAAAGTCACATTCGCACACAAGTCAAGTACAATATTGTAATATTACATTTATCTGAAAGCGCACTGCAGGTAGGCATCAAGATCAGGTCTGTTATTGAATCCAGTGTGTCAGTCATTCAAAGGAGGAGTTTTCACAAAAATGAAAATTCTGTCATCGTTTGCTCACTCTCAGATCTTTTCAAATCTATATGGAACACAGAAAGTGTTATTTATAGCAGAATGTCAAAGCTGCTCTTTTATATATAATGAAAGTGAATGATGACCACAGCTGTCAAGCAAGAACTTCTGTGAAAAATGACTTACAGTAAATTTCAGTCTTCGCACAAAGCTATCATATGACTTTAGAAGATGTGGAATACATTGAAATTGTGCTGTTGTAGTGTTCTCTTTCTCTCTCTCTCTCTCTTTCTCTCTCTCTCTCTCCTTTTGGAGTTGGATAGCCCCTGGTCCCCATCCACTTTCATTTTATGGAGGAGAGCAGTAACATCTCCCTTTGTGTTTCATGGAAGAAAGAAACACTTGCAGGTCTGAAACAACATGAGGGCTAGTAAAATGACAATTTAAATTTGGGTGATTTTTTTTTTTTCTTTAATCAATCAATCAGTCCATCTCTCACATGGCAGACCGACTCATTTCTGCAAGAGGGATGACAATAAATACAGAGACAGAGATTTTCACATCGTAGGTATTTGCCTAATTAGTATAACTCAACATCATAACGACTGATTGAATCCAAGTGAGTCAGCTAGTGAAGCAAAAATGGGAAAAACAGAGAGGAAAAGCACACAGATGAACGAACATGCCCTCCTGCAGAGAAAACAAGTTAACAACTGATTGAAGACTGAGCTGGTGACTAGTGAAAGACTTGGGAGAGACAAGAATTCATGAGAAATTCATGCCAGCTTGCCGAAACGGCACCGAAATGTGGATGAAGTGTGCTCCATTTGATTTAAAGCTCTGTTTGAACATTAAAGGCTTGTGGAGAGAGCACAGGGAGCTGTTCAGTGTCTGAGCAAGAGTGAGCTAATGCCAGAGATTCATTAGAGACAGAGGAAGACAGAGATAGAGAGCAAAAGTAATAGTCCGGTGTATATCTTTGAGTCAACATGCTTAATGTGCGTTTTGTCAGCATTAACTGAGGCACACATCAAAATCCAGATAAACTCACTAATATTATCACAACTATTATCTGCATCTAGTGCAGCAACTCTCATCCCTCTGGGAACGCCACCATAAACATGTCTGCCGCATATCCATCAACACTTGTTTACCTGTGAACAACATGGCGGCAAATAAAAGCCTTCAAAGCTCCACTGAATGTTCTGCCACTAATGTTGGAACTAGGAGTGACTTATAAACATCCATTTTCTTCATCAGAGCAGCACATTCAGGCAGACTGTTACTGAAGCCTGACCAGATTCATAGATGTCTGACTGTAGTCTTTCCTGGATTAAATGGATGAACAAGACAGAAAATATATTGTGGGAACGAAAACCAGCCAGACATGCTTGAGAGGAATTCAAGTCCATTGTTTCATTTCGTAAAGTCGGAGGAAACTGCTGATCGCTCCCACACTGAGAACCTGGATTGCAACAACAAGCAGAAAAAAAAAGGAAAGAAACAAAAAAAGATTAATGTTAGTCATTTTTTGTGTGATGTTCTTTTAATAACCTTTTCACATGAATCGCATGACACTTGCATGACTCAACTGGAGTGTACACTACCATTCAAAAGTTTTTTTTTTTTTTTTTTTTAGAAAGAAATTATTACTTTTATTCAGCAAGGATGCAGTAAATTGTTCAAAAGTAACAGTAAAGACATTTTATAATATTACAAGATATTTCAAATAAATGTTGTTATTTTAAAATACATTTTGGGGGAAAAAAAAAAAAACAAACAAAGAAAAAAACAGACATCTCTTGTCATTGAAGAAAAGGCTATGGAAACATTACAACATTACATAAAATATGATTTGTTATGAAATATCTGGTATTAATTCCCGCTATGTGCACAGCCATGTTTGTTTACACTGCAATGCAGCGTGGGAGTCAGAGCACTGCCAGAGCAAAAATATTTATAACAAGACTATCCACTTGTTGTCTCAAAAGGGATGAAAATGAATGACTGGCGAACTGAAGGTTTGAGTGGACGATCTACCTCAGACTTTGTTTGATGTCAGTTCAACACAGCAGCATCAAAACAACAAAACTCAATTACTCTCGAAAGGTGATTAACTTGTTTTTGGCCGCTACCATAAACAGCAGCGTGTGGATACAAACTAGGAACTTGAATCATGATACTTCTTTTACATTTTACAGCAGATGCCTTGATCTGAAGAGACTTACAAACAAAATATCACAAGCAATTTATACAACAATAGTCACATCTATGCAAAGTTAAAGTTGAAATACAGAAGTAAAAGAGAACAAGGAGAGATTTTTATATTACTATATTCCACTTATATCAATGTTATTTTTTCCAATAATGCACAACTACTAATGATCATGATCTTCTGAAAAGCTTCTGAGACCTGCAACACAGATAGCATTAAAATGCACTTTACATGTGTGCTATATAGTCTTGGTTAAGCCTTGCAGATAATATCTGTTTAAAGCACCTTTTAAAGGGTTCTTGCACCATATATAAAAGATTCATATCTTAATGTTAAAAGAGGGTTGAACATGCTTCCATCTAACAGGCGAGATCAGCATCTCTCTGGCGCACAAACGACACACCATTCATCATTGTGGACAGCAGCAAAGTGAAAGCACATGGCCGATGGATGGGGGAAAGGAAACCATCTACACCTGACAACCATATCAGCTCATCAGGAACATGTAAAGTAGAAAAAACACAGCAAAAATGTAAAACAGCACCAAACCTAACAAAACAACAGGCTACATACTAATTCCCTCCTCCTTTTGGCTACTATATTTAATAAACACCTCCTCCTTGGTGTACACCCACACTTTCAGTGATTGTCCTCATTTCACCATCACATCGGTTGAGAATTGCAGGCATTTGTTTCAATGAGGTCAATGCAAGGGAGAAGTCTTAGTTTATGAAGGTGAGACCAGGCCTGCGTTATTACCTCATTTCTTACAGATGAAGCAGCAGATCTAGTATTCCCTGCCTGTATTATTATTATTACTCAATATATACTTTATATGTGGGGACATTGGAGGCCTTTATTGGTGCATCGTCATCTAGTCTCAGCCAACAGGCCTCTGGATCATTCACAGAATGATCATGGACCTTCCATTCCATGTTATCTATAAAATAACAAGATGAAAACCAAAACAAAATCATGAATTTTGAGAATTTCTTAAAAATTCAGAATTTCACAGGATTTGTGAATATCAACTCAAAAGAAAAAGAAAAAAAAAAAATTCCTAAGATGAATCAGTTAAAGGTATAGTTAATTCCATAAATAAATTAAAAATAAATACAATTACTCACCTCCATGTGAACCTGTATGACATTTTTTCTTCTGTGAAGCTTTTTTTTTTTTTTATATTATTATTATGTATTTATTTATTATGGAATTTTGTGGTAACCATAATTGTTTGGTTACAATACCTCTCCAAAAAGGTACAAAGAAACAAACAAATAAAGAAATAAAGAAATACATCATAAAATTTAAACAATTAAAATAATTTACTAGTATATTTGTTAATCTTTTTCTCCCCCACATTCAATTTTCAAACATAAAGTGTGTGTCTTTCTGCCTGTCTTCCTGTGGATAACCTACACTATAACAAAACATTACTAACAAACATAAGCTACAAAAATGATAGAGATACATTACAGATATAAAAGTAAAATATTGTATTAAAAAAAAATAATGTATCTAAATTTCTAATGTTTAAAGCGTTAGTTCACCCAAAAATGAAAATTAGGCTGTGTTTTACTCACCCTCGAGGCATCCTAGGTGTATATGACTTTCTTCTTTCAGACGAATCCAGTCGGAGTTACATCAAAAATTGTCCTGGCTATTCCAAGCCTTATCATTGCATTCGGCAGGTGTTTCTGTTGAACAATCCACAAGATGTCAAATAAAGCGCGTGCATCCATAATAAAACGTGCCTCACATGGCTCCGGGGGGTGAATAAAGGACTCCTGTAGCGAAACCATGCGTTTTTGTAAGAAAAATATCCATATTTCAAATGTAATAAGCGCTTTTCTCTCACTTGCGTTATCTGTTATACGAGGACGTCGTTCTGGGCAGATGACATAGGATGTCGGCGTTGCGTGATTATCAAATCAAATCACATCAAATCAAATGTCTTTATTGTCACACATCATGTACACAAGTGCACCGATGGTGAAATTCTTAGGTACAAGACTCTATGCCATGGCAGTAAAAGCAACAAGATATGAAAAATGTACAATATACTTAAACAACAATATACAACAATATACACACTTTACACAATATACACATTTGCACAATATACAATATATAATAGACAATTGTACACAATATACAATACACATACATATTTCCATAAAATACACATGTATTCTCAAGAGACTTATAGATGCATGTATAGCTTTTATATTTGACTTACAGTGATGTATACTGTTAGTGTTTTACTATGAAGTTCAGTGCAGTAGTTGTTAGTGCAGAAGAGAAGATGGAGCTGCATGTGTTCTATGCTGTGCAGTGCAAGACATGCTACAGTGCTGTCAGACTCAGTGTGGCTGGTGTGTAGATGGGATCCAGTGTGAGGGGTAGGGGTAGGTGGATGAGTATCGTTTTGCTATCTGGAGTTCAGGAGTCTGATGGCCTGCAAGAAGAATCTGTCTCTTGTTCTGCTGGTTCGGGTCCTGATGCTGTGGTATCGTCTGCCTGATGGTAGCAGCAAGAAGAGTTCATGGCTCGGGTGGCAGGAGTCTCTGATGTTCTTCCGTGCTTTCCTCACACATCGCTGGGTGTAGATGTCCTGGAGGAAGGGAAGCTCACCTCCAACGATCTGCTGGGCCGTCTGAACTATTCTCTGCAGGGCTTTCCGGTTGAGAGCGGTGCAGTTCCCGTACCAGGTAGAGATGCAGCCAGTCAGGATGCTCTCCACATTGCAACTGTAGAACTGTCTGAGGATTTTTGAGCTCAGACCAAATTTCTACACAGTCATGCGTGTACAGGGAGAACAGGAGAGGGCTGAGAACACAGCCCTAAGGTGCTCCAGTGTTGAGGGTCAGCGGGGAGGAGATGTTGCTGCCTACTCTGACCACCTGCCGTCTGCCTGTCAGGAAGTCCAGGATCCAGCTGCACAGAGAATTGTTCAGACCTAGAGCTCGGAGTTTCACTACAAGAGGGCACTATGGTATTAAACGCTGAGCTGTAGTCAACAAACAACATTCTCACATATGTGCTCCTCTTGTCAAGATGGGAAAGGGCAGTGTGCAGGGTGAAGGCGAATTATTAGATTAGTGACGAATGCGGAGATAGAACAAAACAAAACGCTGGTCACAAATTAGAAGTACAAACCGAGGATTTGTAAAGAAAAATGTCAGAGGATTTCAATATAACCCAAGAGGAGACTGGTTTTCCTTTGCTAAAGTAAGGAAACTTTGCTTCTTTTGCTCCTATAAACAAACTCACGAGACTAGCATATCTCAGAGGCGCGCGTGACGCATACGTCCTACATCATCCGCCGAAACGGCTTCCATGAATGACAGATACCGGAAGTGAGAGAAAAGTGCTTATTACGTTTGAAATATGGATATTTTTCTTACAAAAATACATGGATTCGCTTCAGGAGGCCTTTATCCATGCCCTGGAGCCGTGTGAGGCACGATATATGGATTCGCTTCAGGAGGCCTTTATTCATGCCCTGGAGCCGTGTGAGGCACGATTTATTATGGATGCACGCACTTTATTTGACGACTTGCGAACAGTTGAACAGAAACACCCACCGACTGCAATGATAAAGCCTGGAATTTTTAACATTTTTAAAGCCAGGACCATTTTTAATATAACTCTGATATTATTCGTCTGAAAGAAGAAAGTCATATACACCTAGGATGCCTCGAGGGTGAGTAAAACACAGGCTAATTTTCATTTGGGGTAACCCTTTAATGCATCATATTTAAAACAATACAGTGTGAGTGTGAAGTTATTCAGACTTTAAGAGGAATTCACAATGATTTGAAAGATTTATTCACTATATATATATATATATATATATATATATATATATATATATATATATATATATATATATATATATTTCATTTCTTCCACTTATTCTGCTTTCTTTTCTTTTTTTTTTTTTTAGGAACACAAAAAATCTCAACTTTTTAAATATACAGTCACCATAGACAAAACAATAATAAGTGGAACTTATTATCTTATTATTATCTTCTAACCTCTTTACCGTTAGAAGTGGTGAACGCCTCACTTCTTTCTGGGACTTTTCCAAACTCCCTGAAAACTGCAGTTGTTAAGCCCCTTCTGAAAAAGTGCAATCTTGATAACACCATATTGAGCAACTATAGACCAATATCAAATCTTCCTTTCATAGGTAAGATTATTGAAAAGGTAGTTTTTAATCAGCTGAACAACTACTTAAACTCAAATGGATACCTGGACAATTTTCAATCTGGTTTCTGGCCGAATCACAGCACAGAGACAACGCTCATTAAGATAATAAATGATATTCGCTTAAACTCTGATTCTGGAAAAATATCCATGCTGGTTCTACTAGATCTTAGTACTGCATTTGACACTGTCGATCATAACATACTTCTAGAGAGACTGGAAAACTGGGACGGGCTTTCTGGGATGGTACTCAAATGGTTCAGGTCATACTTAGAAGGGAGAGGTTATTATGTGAGTATAGGAGAGCATAATTCTAAGTGGATGTCCTTGACATGCGGAGTCCCACAAGGCTCAATTCTTGTACCGCTCTTGTTTAGCCTGTATATGCTCCCACTAAGTCAAATAATGAGAAAGAACCAAATTGCCTATCACAGCTATGCTGATGATACCCAGATTTACCTAGCCTTATCTCCAAATGAGTATAGCCCCTTTGACTCCCTCCGCCAATACATTGATGAAATTAACAGTTGGATGTGCCAGAACTTTCTTCAGTTAAACAAGGAGAGAACTGAAGTCATTGCATTTGAAAACAAAGATGAAGTTCTCAAAGTGAATGCATACTTTGACTCTTGTGGTCAAACAACTAAAAATCAAGTCAAAAACCTTGGGGTGATTCTGGAGACAGACCTTAGTTTCAGTAGTCATGTCAAAGCAGTAACTAAATCAGCATACTATCATCTCAAAAACATTGCAAGAATTAGATGTTTTGTTTCCAGTTAAGACTTGGAAAAATGTGTTCATGCCTTTATCACCAGCAGGGTGGATTATTGTAATGGTCTCCTCATCGGCCTTCCCAAGAAGACCATTAGACAGCTGCAGCTCATCCAGAACGCTGCTGCCAAGATTCTGACTAGAACCAGAAAATCTTAGCATATCACACCAGTCCTCAGGTCCTTACACTGGCTTCCAGTTACATTTAGGATTGATTTTAAAGTATGTTTACTCGTTTATAAATCACTCAATGGCCTAGGATCTAAATACATTGCAGATATTCTCCCTGAATATAAACCTAACAGACCACTCAGATCATTAGGATCGAGTCAGTTAGAAATAACAAGGGTTCACACACACACACACACAAAAAAGGAGAGTCTGCTTTTAGCTATTATGCCGCCCGCAGTTTGAACCAGCTTCCAGAAGAGATCAGATGTGTTAAAACATTAGCCACATTTAAATCCAGACTCAAAACTCATCTGTTTAGCTGTGCATTTGTTGAATGAGCACTGTGCTACATCCGAACTAACTTCACTGTATTTTATGTATAATCATTTTTTATTTATAACTGTTCTAAATTCATTTTAAATACATTTTTAAATCATTTTAAACATTTTTTAAATTTCTGGTTTTATTGCTTTATTTTTTTATGATTATTTTACTTCATTTTATGTAAAGCAATTTGATTTACCATTGTGTATGAAATGTGCTTTATAAATAAACTTGCCTTGCCTTGCCTTGCCTTGCAATAATAGATATTTTATGTCCACGGCATGAAATATTTTAGAAATATTTATAAGCTTTGTTTCAGGCATTTAGTAGGTGGCATATTATGGCATATTACAGTTTATGAAATATTCTGTACTTATTACTTTTGGATGGACGGAAGGTCTGACCACAAAGTCTTTCACAGTTTCCAATCGTTTCTTCAATTCTGTCTGTAGAACTATTAGCAAAATCTGCTGTGCCACTAACTGCCACTAAATGATTTGCCACGACTTTAAAAATCAGTCAGACATTAGTTAAATGCCCCTGAACAAAGCAAAATATTTCACTCTAAAATATGAGTTTACCAGCTGTCATCGATATTGAAGGGAAGCATAACTTGCATCATAAAATTATGTATGATCACATGATGAATACGTGCTGTGATATGCAAATGAGACATAATGATGCCAAACGGAGAATCCGTATGTTGGGTTCCCTTGCCCCGAGGGAGTCGGAAGACGAATAGTATAAAGAGTGATTTACAGAAACATTATTGTACTCAGATAACTCCCATGTGAATAAATGCATAGCAATGATAGGAAAATGAACCTCCATGTAGAGCAGGAACTACTGAGACATCATCATCCATGACAAGCCGTGATTTATGAAAAGGCAAAGGAAAGTGAAAGGGAAAATGAGCCAGCGAGCACCTAACCAGCACAGATAAGAGGAAAGGTTTAGAGGAATAATATTTTGCCAATACAAAACTCATACTGAAATATTTTGCGCTCACAAAATAATCATCTTTAAAGAACGTCTGCCTCACGGCTAGACTTATAGTCTATATTTACTTGAAATAAACTCAAGCCCACAACTGACACAATTTAATAGGCACCGGACAGATATGGATGAAAAAACCTCATCTCAATTCTTATGACCTTAAGGAACAATAGAAGGCGAATACATGAAGAAAGAAGGAAAAAACACAGCAAAAATGACAAATGGGCCAGTTCAATAATGTTATTGTAGAACTCTATCCTCAGCGGCGGTTTGTCAATGTAACGTGGCCTCCATCTATCATCCATTCCTCCACTGCCCCATTCTCTCCATCAAAACAATCAGTAATCTTTCATCCAATTAACAGACAATAATAATTTAGGCGGTGGCTGTGTGCGAGTATGAGTGAGGTGAAAGGTCAAACATGTATAATGAAGATTAAGTCCATCACAGTGTATTCTTTACTGCTCATCAAGCGTCGGCACCTATTACACAGACTCACAGGTCTCTCTCATTTGTGTTATCGATCCTGACAGTGAATTTGCCATTCGTGCCATTCAGCGTTTTATACATCATGACAGATATCTGCCCTGTAGTGCTTAGTAAAGCAATTCACAAATCGATTTTGTAAACTGAGACACCACAAACAATAAAATCATATCGAACTCATCTATTATGAGAATAATCAGTGGCATCTTTCATTGTTTAATAAGGTTTCACCATAATGCTGACAAATTTAGCTTGACTGACACCCGAAAGGACTATTGATTAGAGCAGTGTGCTCAAAATTTCCATCATGTCGCCTACATTATATATTTGATATTGACTTCTAGTGTTTTTATGCTAAACTAATTATTTCTTCTGTCCCTAAACTGCAAAGATACATTTATGCATTTAAAAATAATTATCAAGACACTTTGCCCCATTTGCTAATAATCGCATGGATTGTTCAAACTTCTCTGACACAGCATGTGCATAGACATGTATTTGTTCTTAAACTCTTCTAACGTTAAAGAACTTGGAGTATTCTAAATGAGCGGCCGCATGACATTTGCATGAAACACACCCAAAAGATGTCCATATAAGGACTTTCCATACTACCTTTCCTTTAGAGCCTTTCATCATTTTCAACAAACATTTGACACTCTCTAAAAATGTACTTTCGCCTGAAAGCATGTGCAGCAAAATTCCTCAATCAATGCCAAGTGTGCATCCTCAAAACCAGATCAAACACAATAAAAAACCTTTCATACAGACCCAGATTACAGACCCCTCATTAGTTAGCTATACATAAGCATCTTTATGCAGAGGAACATCGTAGCTCAGGTATCAATGAACCTTTATATATGAAATGAGATGTTTTTAAGATAAATTATTTATGTATAAAATTTAATCTTGGCGCATTTCTAAGGCCACTGAGCGTATATGATTTCTGCATACGTTTGGCTTTAGTTGCTCAATTTTTCATGAACTGAGAATACATTTTATTATGAAAGCTACGGATGCAACATAATTTGTTTGAAACACTTATGCGCTGATTTCAAGTTCAAATTTGTGCTCATGCACAGTTGGTGAATAAGACCCATTATTCAGTTCTGTTCATATTATGTTCTTTTTTTTTTTTTTCTCATGGAGGCCACACAACCATGCTAAAAATATCTTAAACTACCCTAGGGTGGTTTTAGCGGGTCCTCCAGGCTGGTCTTTTGGCTGATTTTAGAAAGATTTGGCCACTTTTCAGTTGGTCAGGTGGACCAACTGAAGACCAGCTTGACCAGGCTTGGAGGCTTAATTCATAAAAGACCAACAAACCAGTTTAGGCTGGTTTAAGCAGGATTTTACATTTTGCCAGATAAAAAAATAAATAAATAAATAATCTACAAAATGTTAACTACAACTATAGAAATCATCTCAATTTGCTATAACAATAGGGCATTTTGTTTCCACATTGTAGAAATAAAAATCTGATCCACTCACCTACACCCTTCCATTCTTCCACATAAAAGCTCATTGTCCTTCTGAATAACGGATTTGCCGTTGTTGGGCCGGTCCATTGGGAAAGTCTGGTTAAGCAGGAATAATGAACACCACACAGATAAATTAATGCCACTTGCAGCTGCAAAACAACAAAAGATGAGTGCATTCAGGCGAGATTTAGAATTTTTTTCTCCTTGTTAGGTTTTAAATATGAAACTGTGCCTTCATTCTGACATCAATGTGCAGAAAAGGCCACAATGTGTTCATATTGGACCCTGAAGCTAACATGACCACCTCACAATCACATTAGCTAGCTTATTCAATCAGTAAGGCTAATGCTAATGCTACGCTTCTCTGTCCTTTGCTTTGTTTCTCTGTTCTTAGTCACGTTTCCTGCTTAATTTGTCTCCTTCCCTCTCAATGTTTTAGCTGCATCTTTCCCCCCTAGCTCTCATTTCCTCATTACCTGTACAATTCATTCATATCTCATTTTTCATTACCAAATGTGAGAAAATGGCAATCATTTTTATGCATTCAGTCCTGAGTAGGGGTCCTGCGACATCTTTGCATGAAATGTAGAGAAAGCCCCACAGACCTGTTCTCACACATCGAGCGGTAGACGCTCAAAGGTAATAAAAGAGCGATCTAATAATTATGACATTTTCTGTGCGCTGGAACACCTGTGAGGGAATTGCTGGAGAGGAACTAAACGCGGCTCATTGGAAGCTCCACCAAGGACAATAAGACAAAAGCAAGATAATATGCATGGAAATGTGAAAGAGGAAACAGAGAGACTATTGAAAGCCCCAGGTACCTGCACTAATTACCAGAAGGAACACATTAAAAATAAATGCGTCATTATGTTAACAATTAATATAATTATGTTTGTCCCTGCGGCCACTCTATCCTGCGTATGTGTGTGTGTGTGTGTGTGTGTTTAATGTGTGGGAGTGACTGAGACTCCAGGAAACACAAAAAGAGTGCATGTGTGTGTGGGCCACTGTTTTTCCCCTCTCTCTCTTTGAAGGTTCAAGTCTCCAGAGGTCCATTTTCCTCTAAGACAGTAACCTAATAAGCACTTCTAAAGAATGTTAAAAATATTGACATGCCATTTCACTTTTTGTGTCTCTTGATCTGTACCGTCTCCCATTTTTAACACACACTCACACACACATACTCACTCAACATAAGCCTGTTTTGATGAAAAACCACAGAAGGGCGTACATTAATATCACACACGTTCAAAAGAAAATAACCATCTTTCTTATTAATATTTGCTTTGCTTCACCGCCATATCTGTGATGAGCATATTTATGTTGATTTTCATAACATCGAAACCAACCAACTATATTTAAAGATGAAATTTGCATTAAAAAAAAAAAAAAAAGAAATTTAAAAGAATTTTATTGAAATTCAGAGCATTCCTCATCATTGCTCCTGTGGACTTTCGATCTGATAGGATTTTATTTGCCTGTCATTTTGTCACCAATGTTTTTGATGAGCACATTTCTGTTGATTTTGAACACAGAATCCAATCTTCTATAAGGATTAAATTTAGATAATGAATGAATGAATGAATTAATTAATTAATTCTTGCTTAGACTAGAAAATTAGGCCATTGCTCTTTTGGACTCCATTTCCATCTGCCAGTATTTGTTGTTTCATCACCATATTTATGATGAATAATAGTTATGTTAATTTTCCTAAACCTAATCTTTTACCTTTAAAGATGAAATGTACATACATAAATACATACACACTAAATTGTGCACTGAATTCTCTTGTACAATCTAAAACAAACAAACAAACAAAAAAACATACAAGAACTCTGAAACCAATCTAAAGATGAAATTTACTTTTTTTTTTTCTCTCTCTCTCTCGTATTATCTTTTATTAGCATTTCTGCTTCAATGCTCCTTTGGACTCCCTTTACATCTGCCAGCATTTAGTACTTTATTTGTCTTCTGTTAAATATGAATCTGTCATCCTGTGAGAGTCTGTCTGTGTGTAATGCACTCAACTGTCATAAATGAAAGATTCAAAGAGTGTCTCCCTTGTTTGTCTCTTAAAAAGCCACCACAACAACGCTAACCGACATGAAAAAGCCGTGGGAAAAAGAGAAGAAAGCGTGGATATGTGAGGTTTTCCGCGACAGCGAGCAATGTCAGATTGTTTGTTTATCATCACTTGAATGGTTTTATTAATTTATTTTTATTCTCATCATAAGTTAAACTTAAAACACAAGCAACAAAGCCTGAACTAAATTACAGTGTAGCTGTCAAATTGTCTAAGAAAATAAACCACAAAGATGTAGCTGTAAAGACGGCGTACATACATAACTGCTTTTCATTTGTAATGCTTTTAATGTTGTTGAATTGTTTTGACTCCTGACCATAACTGTTTACTCTGTGATTTTGAGTATAAACTGTCAGCTTTGATTAAAGTGACAGTCCATAACTTTCAAAAAACCTTTGTTGGTGTATACATGAAGACAGCACATTCGAGCCCTTTGTGAATGGCTGTATTCCAATGTTTATGAGTCGTTGGAAGAGGGACAATTATTTCATGACTAGAAGATTTCAGACTTCCAGATGTTCTTCAGAATGGGTCGGGACAGCTGTTTCCTTCTAGAACTGCCAGAGGTTTGTTATACGGTGTGCTTAAGATTTTCTAGAACAACTTTATTTAGTTAGGCTGTAATATTCTACAATAGTTACAATATGCTACAATATTTCCCTGTTGTCAATGCATTCATGTAAGTATCAAGAGGAAGATTTATATAATAGATATTTGCGATATTTTTGTTGTTTTGGAGTGAAAACACACCAATAATCATGATGTACTTATGTCATTAGTGAATACTATAGCGTTTAAATTTGTTAGTGTTTTTTTTTTTTTCATATATAAATAATGTAAAAACAAACAAAAAAAAAAATGGTTACAATAACATTATGAATAAAAAGTATAACACATTCACTATATGCAAATGATGTTTAAGCTGTCAAAAAAGTAAAGTACTTGCTGCTTGTTTTTATCATGATGTTTATGTGCTGTTTTCCAGATAACACACCAGCATTGTCTGTCAGTACTTTCTGCTCATCTTTTGAAGGGGACAAATTAATTAGCAAACAAAAGAGTTTGAAGTCAGTGACTATCAAATTAATTTGTAAGAAAGCGGCACTATCGTTATATTTATGCACATGTAGGGAAAAAGGGGAGGAGAAGAAAAGAACACGGATAGTTGCCAAGTAAACAATCTCTCTGTGCTGGCTCGCTGAAGTGGAATAAAGGGAATCAAAATGAAACACAACTCGGCAAACTAAAGCTCGAGCGATAACAGAGGTATATAAAAAATAGTTGAAAATGAGAAGAAAAAAGATTAGGCAAAAACTATGAAGGAAATGAAATGAGGGTATTGAAGTCGGCCCATCAGGAGAGCGGTTTTGTCGAGCTTGTAGCTGGTTGTGCTTCAATGGGTAGAAAAACGCAAAAACGAATAGACCTTCAGCTGGTGAGAGTGAAGAAGCATCTTTCATCTTTCAGCATTACAGACCATCACTCAAAATTGCTGCAGATGATATTAATGCCATAATAAGACTTTCTTGTTCTTTCAAACTGTCTGAAAATTGCACAAGCTCCCTTGTTAGGACACAATAAATGTTTAACTTGCTTCTTTATTTGAAGTGTAAAACCAAGTCTGACCTCAGTGGAGTTCTCTCATAAAACCTGAAAATGAAAACACTCACACACACATACACACACACACAAACTATATGTACTATATGTACGTAACTACAAATATACTGAGACACGTTCTAAACAAATTTGTTTTGTTACAGAGGGAAGTACACACTCAGTGTTACTGGAAGAAAATTATCTTTCAGCATGTGCATAAACACAAATACAAACAGACATCATGCTGAAAACCAAAATATCACGAGTCAAACCTGCAGGACTTAAAGGGGACCTATTATGCAAAATCACATTGATAAGGTGTTTGAACACAGTTGTGTGGTCACAGTGTGTGAAAACAACCAGCCTATAATAGTAGAAATCCACCCACTCATTTTATTATAATCCCAATAAATCATAAACAGTCTCTAAGAACAAGCGATTCCAATTTCTCCCTATACGTACACATCAACGTAGGGGAAAAGTCCCAACCATTTGTGACGCTCTCTGCCCTATTAGCATAGACAGCCCTGAGTGAGAAGCAGCAGTCCGCCACAAGAGTTTTCTTGCTGTAGCTGCTTGTCAGTGCCAAAGAGGCATTACAAGTGTTGTGTTGTGGGATGCAAACGAATATAAGAGTCTCCATAGACTCCCTCCATCTGAGCTGCTGAGGACACTGTGGTTAAGTTTAATTTTCGAAAGAAATGTCCCAGAAAAAAATCGGTAAAGTCCTATATGATTTTGCCAATCATTTTATACTGGACTGCCTCACAAACGTGGGTCATTCCCATGCTGGATTTTTGCAAAAGTTTATTCTGAAAGAGGGATCAATACCAACGCTTCGTGTGTGAGCATAAGCTCCAGACAAAGTAAGCGTGTCATATGTTGTTTTCCAAAGTCTTTCTGAAAGAGCTTCTTGGCACTCTGTAAGGCTAATGTTACCGGCATGTTACTGTAACCGGCAGCCATGTCACTCTGTAGCCCAAGACTGGTTCCCCTTTCAATCGCTCACTCCAAGTCACATCGGATGACCGACGAAATTGGGATCTCGCTAGAGAGACCAATCCACTTTGAGTGTAACTAAACGAGTCAATGGACATTGGCATGCGATTATTGCATCAAGCTGCTGCTGATCACACCATGAGTATAAGAGGCAGCAGGTGCACCGCATTAATTCATCCTTTCGCTTCGGAGCCGAGCGTTGGTGCATCACTACTGCTCTCTACTTCGGTGTTGCAGAGAGAACGAGCAAGTGCGGGCGTTACGGCAACAGCAGCGGTGGTCACGGTCTCGCGGCTTCATCAAAGATCATGCAGACAGCCACACCAGGAGTGTGCGGTGGCCAGCTCCCCTGCGTGCTTCAGCAATAAAAGAGCATTTCTCTAAAAGAGCAACACGGGTGATCGCGTCTTTTTAAAGATGTCTTATGACCCGTGCGTTTCTGGGTGTGGTCATTTCCTGGAGCCTCAGGATGGTCACGATCGCTGCCTCACGCGTCTGGGCATTCAGCACGCTGAGGAAGCTTTCGTGGATGGTTCATGTTCTTCTTGTGGGTAAATGACCATCTCGGAGTTGCATAAAAGACTCCGCTGTGTCAAACAAGGCGGAGTCCCTCTGCCTCTGCCGCGATCCAGCATTTGTCCCGGCACCCGGGGCGGTGCTGCATCTGGTGGAGTCAGAGGTGATTTGAGGATCACAGTGAGGGCTTCCCCAAGTGGAGCTCCTCACCCCTCAAGCACTCCGTAGCCGGTGGAGCTGCCGTTGGAGCGGGATGGGTCCTCTGCAGGACAGAGCGCACCACTCGTTTCCTTCGGTGCCCCCTCTGACGACCAGATGTCAATCGCTGCATCGGAGGGCGAGCCCTCTCTCTCCAGGGATGATGACTCGGCTGCGTTGCCCCCTTTGGGTGTGGTAGCGCTGTCCGAGCCAGACCCAGAGATGACGGCTAAGCTCTCCCGGGCCGTAGAGAATGTGGGCCTCATGTGGAATCCTCCACCGCGCCCCAATCCTTCGAGCCTGGAGGAATGGTTTCTCGGTGGGGGTCGCACTGGTTCTCAGGTTCATTCTTCCCGGAGGTGCATGAGGAGCTCACTAGATCGTGGAGGGCACCTTTCACTTCCCAAAACAAATCTTGTGGCTCCTCCACCCTCACCACCCTCGATGGTGGGGCCGCTTTGGGGTACACGGGCATCCCCTCGGTGGAGCGGTCTGTGGCCATGCAACTGTGTCCAACAGCCACTACCACTCTGGGGGGTGACCCGTGTCTCCCCTCACGGGCCTGTAAGTATTCGTCAGACCTAACTGGCAGTGCTTACAGAGCTTGTGGGGATGCACCGTCGGCCCTCCACGACCTGGCGTTTCTCCATGAACTGCGTGCTGCGACAGACCTTGCGCTTCGAGCGATGAAGGTGACTGCACAGTCTCTGGGTCGTGCGATGTCCACGCTAGTGGTCCCGGAGCACCATCTCTGGCTGTGTCTGGCTGACATGAAGGAGCAGGAGAAGGTACAGTTCCTGAATGCTCCCGTGTCGCACACTGGCCTTTTCAGCAACGCTGTCGAGAGCTTTGCACAGCAGTTCTCGGCAGCACAGAAGCAGACTGAGGTGATCAAATGCATCATGAGCCGGAGGAAACCTGCTGCTTCCATACCGGTTGCAGCCCCTCAGCCTGCTCGTCACCGTGGGCACCCCCCTGCGGCCGCCCCCAGTCCCGCGCAGCCGCAGCAGCCTTCCACCAGGCAGCATCGTGGAGCCGGTCGCAATAAGGACGTCCAGCCCATCCAGGCCCCCACCAAACCTGGTGGCAAGCGTAAGTGCAAGAGGCCCTGAGACGGGCGACACAGAGATGGAGGCGACTGCTCATCGGGAGATGGTGACTGCTCCACTCCCTCCCCCGGAGGAGGGTCAGGTGGATAAACTTTTGTTTCATTTTGTTTTTGTTCCACCGCTGGCCCAGCATCCAGCGGTACCCAAAACATCAATAAAAGAGCGGTTTCCTCAATCACTTGGTCTCAAGAGGGGGAGAGTGGTGAACTGTGCATCACGGGATCACTTCCCTCCTCCTCTATCACCAGCAGGCAGCGGGTGGTTGATCAAGAGCACCCCTCCTGCCCGTTCGTGGAACCAGGTAAGGGCGGTAGCACTCGAGTCCCCACTTCAAGTCGTCACACGCTGGGCTGTCACAAGCCTCAAGCCGGGTTCCTGTGTTTCCTCCCACACGAGGAGGAATCAGGTGAGTGTTACACTGCACACCCAGACCCTGTCCCCTGCTGTCACAGGCCAGGCCGTCACAGGCCCCGGGCCGGATCCCTGTGTTCCACCTCGCTGCCCCACTGCCGGTACGTCGGTGGCCACGTTGGTCCCACTTGCACGGTCTCTCGGAGCCTGGCTAGCGCTCCCCGGTCTGTCTCGGTGGCTCCTGCGGACCATCAGACTCGGCTTCGCGATTCAGTTCGCCAGGCGTCCCCCCAAGTTCAGGGGCATCCGGTTCACTTCAGTCAAGGCCGTCGATGCCCCTGTCTTGCGTGCGGAAATCGCAGTCCTGCTGGTAAAGGATACAATAGAACTGGTCCCTCCAGCCGATATGAGGTCGGGTTTTACAGCCCTCATTTCATTGTCCCCAAGAAAAGCGGTGGGTTACGACCAATCTTGGATCTACGAGTTTTGAACCGCGCACTTCACAAGATGCCGTTCAAGATGTTGATGCAGAAACACATTTTTGGGTGCGTCCGTCCGTCCCCTAGATTGGTTTGCGGCGATCGACCTGAAGTACGAGTACTTTCATGTCTCGATCCTCCCACAACACAGGCCATTCCTGCGATTCGCGTTCGAGGGTCAGGCATATCAGTACAAGGTCCTGCCCTTTGGGCTGTCCCTTTCGCCTTGCGTCTTCACCAAAGTCGCGGAGGCGGCCCTGGTCCCCCTGAGAGAACGGGGTGTGTGCATCCTCAACTACCTCAACGACTGGCTCATACTTGCACAGCCTCGAGAGCAGTTGTGTGCACATAGGGACCTGGTGCTCAGGCACCTCAGTCAGTTGGGTCTTCAGGGTCAACTGGGAAAAGAGCAAACTCATGCCAATGCAGAGGATCTCTTTTCTCGGCATGGAGTTGGATTCGGTCAACCAGACAGCACGCCTCACCCAGGAACTTTCTCAGTCGGTGCTGAACTGCCTCAAGACTTTATCAGGCAGGACGGCGGTCCCACTGAAACTCTTTCAGAGGCTCCTGGGGCGTATGGCTGCAGCTGCGGCGATAGTTCCGATTGGGTCTGCTACATATGAGACCGCTTCAGCACTGGCTCCATGGCCGAATCCCGAGGTGGGCGTGGAAATGCGGTACTCACCAGGTTCAGATTACCCGGATCTTGCCTGCCTCAAGATCCTCAGCCTGTAGACAGATCCCTCATTCCTTCAGCAGGAGTGCACCTGGAGCAGGTATCCAGGCACGCTGTGATATTCACAGATGCCTCGGCCACCGGCTGGGGAGCCACGTACAATGGGCACGCAGTATCAGGGGTATGGACGGGTCCCTAACTGCGTTGGCATATCAAGTGCCTCGAGTTGCTGGCAGTACACCTTGCTTGGAGCCGCCTCAGAAGGCGCCTTCGGAGCAAGGACGTTCTGGTCTGTACGGACAACACTGCGATTATGTATATCAACCGGCAAGGCGGTTTACACTCCCGTTGCATGTCGCAACTCGCCCGCCACCTCCTCCTCTGGAGTCAGAAGCATCTGAGGTCCCTTCGTGCCATCCACATCCCAGGAGTGTTCAATCAGGTGTCTCGAGCGGCACTTCCTGAGGAGTGGAGACTCCATCCCCAGGCGGTCCAGCTGATTTGGAGTCGGTTCGGAGTTGCTCAGGTAGACCTGTTTGCATCTCCGGAAACCACCCACTGCCAGTGGTTCTACTCCCTATCCAAGGCAACGCTCAGCAGGGATGCACTGGCACACAGATGGCCCCAGGGCCTTCGCAAATATGCGTTCCCCCCAGTGAGCCTGCTAGCACAGACACTGTGCAAGATCAGGAAGGACGAGGAGCAGGTCCTGTTAGTGGCTCCATATTGGCCCAACAGGACCTGGTTCCCGGAACTCATGCTCCTCACGACAGCCCCTCCCTGACCGATTCCTCTGAGGAAGGATCTGCTTTCTCAGAGACGGGGCACCCTCTGGCACCTGTGTCCAGACTTGTGGAAACTCCATGTGTGGTCCCTGGACGGGACGCAGAGGTTCTAGGTGACCTGCCCCAGGATGTAGATCTCACTATCGCTTCAGCACGAGCACCGTCCACAAGACGGGCCTATGCGCTGAAGTAGAACCTGTTCGTTGGTATTCCTTTCACCATGAGGACCCTGGAGATGTTCGATCAGAGCCGTGCTTTCCTTTTTGCAACAAGGGTTGGAGCGTAGGCTGTCGCCCTCCACCCTTAAGGTGTACGTTGCTGCTATTTCCGCCCACCACGACCCCATAGAGGGTAGGCCGGTGGTGAAGCACGATCTGGTCGTCAGGTTTCTTAGGGGGGCCAAGAGGTTAAATCCTCCTAGGCCTCCCTCCCTACCATCTTGGGATTTGACATTGGTGCTAAGAGCCCTACAAACTGCCCCCTTTGAGTCATTGCAGTCAGTCGAGTTGAAGTTTATCTCTATGAAAACCCTACTCCTGATTGCGTTGGCCTCGATCAAGAGGGTGGGGGACCTGCAGACATTTTCGGTCGAAGAGTCGTGCCTTGAGTTTGGGCCGGCTGACTCCAATGCAACACTGAGGCCCCGGCCCAGCTATGTGCCCAAGGTTCCTACCACTCCCTTCAGGGACCAGGTAGTGAACCTGCAAGCGCTGCCCCTGGAGGAGGCAGACCCAGCCCTAGCTTTGCTCTGTCCTGTACACACACTGCGACAGTATGTGGATAGAACTCAGAGCTTCAGGACCTCAGAACAGCTCTTTGTCTCTTATGGAGGACAGCAGAAGGGGAAGGCTGTCTCCAAGCAGAGGATGGCCCACTGGATAGTGGATGCCATCACCTTGGCCTACAAAGCACAAGGTGTGCTTTGTAGGAGGTCTCAGACATGACTCTAGGATGTCTCAGACATGACTCTAGGATGTTGACTCAAGGACATGCGAGCCCGGAGTAGCATGGACATCCAAACTATTGAGTCTGAAAGATTTGTGTGGAGAGGACCAGCCTGCCGCACCACACACTTGATGCAAGGGGACACCTCTTGCCAGAGCCTTAGCATAGGTGATAGATGCAACCCACCTGGTTGAATGGGCCCTAACTCCTAGAGGTGAAGCTTGACCGCGCTCCTCGTAGGCTAGGGCAATAGCATCCCTCATCCAATGTGACATTGTTTGTCTAGTGGCAGCCATAACATATGAAAAGCTGCTCCACATAGACTGTAAATGTACCAGGACGTGTGCCTGAGGACAATCTCTTGCAGAAACTCCAGCACTGAAACAACCTGGCAGTGAACTGGGTCTGCATGGTGTGTCATTCACCAACTTTCGAAAAAGCACCATCTGAGGGCATAACTTCTTCTAGTGGAAGGAGTCCTAACAATCAGAATAGTCTGTAGTACATCTGCTGAAAACCCAGTTAAAGTCACCAAACCTGTTCACAAACAGATACAAGTGTGGCCGGATGGGTCGTCAGAGGCACTTCAAGACTGTTTTGACACCACTGACTGGAATATGTTTAAGCAGGCTGCCACATATAATAACACCACAGACCTCCAAGAGTACTCAGAGTCTGTCACTGCCTACATCACCAAGTGCATTGAGGATGTAACGGTCACAAAGACCATCACTGTCCGGGCCAACCAGAAGCCGTGGATGACAGGGGAGGTCTACAGACTCCTGAAGGCTCGGAACGCTGCCTTCAGAGCTGGGGATGAGGTGGGCCTGAGGACAGCTAGGGCCAATCTATCCCGCGGCATCAGAGAGGCTAAGAGACAGTACTCCAGGAGGGTAGCCCATCGCTTCAGTGACAGCGGGGACACTCGGAGCCTGTGGCAGGGGATTCAGACCATCACGGACTATAAGCCCCCACCGCGCACCTGTGACAGCACCATCCCCCTGCTGAACGAGCTGAACGCCTTCTTCGCTCGCTTTGAGGCACAAAACAGCACCACTGCAGAGAAGACCCCACCTCCTCCCGGCGACCAGGTGATGACGCTGTCCCCGGACAGCGTGAGGAGATCCTTCAGCAGGATCAATGCACGCAAAGCTCCGGGTCCTGACAACATTCCTGGTCGTGTACTGAGAGACTGTGCAGCGGAACTCACTGATGTCTTCACAGACATTTTCAACATCTCGCTGAGTCAGGCTGTTGTCCCCACATGCTTCAAGGCTACCACCATTATTCCAGTCCCGAAGAAGCCATCTCCATCCTGCTTCAATGACTACCGTCCAGTCGCACTTACTCCGATCCTCATGAAGTGCTTTGAACGGCTAGTCATGCATCATATCAAGTCTGCCCTCCCCCCCTCCCTGGACCCCTTCCAGTTTGCATATCGGTCCAACCGCTCGACCGATGATGCCATCGCCACTGCCCTCCACTCAGCACTCACACATCTGGACAAAAAAGACTCGTACGTCAGAATGCTGTTCATAGACTTCAGTTCAGCATTCAACACAATCATCCCTCAACAGCTCATTCACAAACTGGTCCAGCTGGGGCTCAACACCTCGCTGTGCAACTGGCTGTTGGACTTCCTGACTGGGAGACCTCAGGCAGTACGGGTCAGCAGTAACACATCCAGCACCATCACACTTAACACAGGGGCCCCTCAAGGATGTGTGCTGAGCCCCCTCCTCTTCACTCTGCTGACCCATGACTGCACACCGTCACACAGCTCCAACCTCTTCATTAAGTTTGCGGACGACACAACTGTGGTGGGTCTCATTAGTAACAGAGATGAGACAAACTACAGGTGCGAGGTGAGCCGCCTGGCCGGGTGGTGCAGTGACAACAATCTCTCTCTGAATGTGGAGAAGACGAAGGAGATTGTTGTTGACTTCAGGAGAGTGCACACTCAGCATGCTCCTCTGACCATAAACGGTGCGACCGTGGAAAGAGTGAGCAGCACCAAGTTCCTGGGTGTGCACATCACAGAGGACCTCTCCTGGACTGACAACACCGCAGCACTGGCCAAGAAAGCACAGCAGCGTCTCTACTTCCTCCGCAAACTGAGGAGAGCCAGAGCCCCGGCCCCCATCATGTGCACCTTCTACAGAGGCACCATCGAGAGCATTCTAACGAGCTGCATCACTGTGTGGTATGGCGCCTGCAATGCGTCCTGCCGCAAGACACTCCAACGCATAGTGAGAGCAGCTGAGAGGATCGTTGGTGTCTCTCTCCCCTCCCTCCAGGACATCTACAACACCCGTCTCACCCGCAAAGCCCTCTGCATTGCGGGTGATCCCACCCACCCGACACACAGCTTCTTCAGTCTGCTGCCATCAGGAAGGAGACTGCGGAGTCTCCAGGCCAGGACCAGTAGACTGAAGGACAGCTTCATTCATCAGGCTGTCAGGAAGCTGAACTCCCTCCCGACCTTGCCCCCCCTCCCCTCTTTTGCCCCACGCACCACTGAACTCTGACCCCCCCCCCCCCCCCCCCCCCACCAGTCACTTAGTGCACTACTGGACTGCCCACTACCTCAGTCAGTATTGAACTGACCCCACTCAACTACCTCTTCTGTCACTTTAAACAGCCTGATAAGCTATTTTTGCACTACACTCTTTATATCTGCACAGTTTTCGTTTTGTTAAGCTCTTTTTGCACTACACTCATATCTACACTTAATCAAACTCTTTTCTACAATGTCCTTATTTGTATATTTGTATAGTTTGTTTTTATATTTTAAACTGTATTTATTTGCATTCTACGTCTACTGTTAGTGTTTTATTGTTAACTGTATGCACCATGGGTCTGAGAGTCACGCAATTTCAATTCTCTGTATGTATGTGCTGTACATGTGGCAGAATTGACAATAAAGCAGACTTTGACTTTGACTTTGACTCTTGCGGTCCCCCTCAGGGGCCAGAGAGGAAAGGTTTCAGAACTCAGGCTGGGGATGAAAAACTGTCCCCTGTGCCTGAGATAGAAGAACTCTCCTGACCGGAATCGCCCACAGCGAGCCGTCAAGGAGGCATATTAGATCTGAAAGCCACACTCTGGTCGTTCAACAGGGCGCTATCAGACAGAGGTGAGACCCTCGTTGACAAACCTTGGCCAGGACTCCTGGGAGCAGAGCGATCGGGAAGTTGTACAGCGATCCCCTAAGGGTGCCAGGAAGGAGCCCCTACTCTCCTCGTTGGAGTTTTCCACGGCCCTCCCCGAGGGGACACACCCATTGTCCTGGTCACAGCCTCAGGACTTCCTTCTGGTCGTAAAGACCGGTTTTAGATCCAGCTCCCTCTTGGCTGTTGAGTGCTACGAGCTTTTCCCCAGTCTTTATGAGGGGGTGCATGGCTCGCACACTCTCTTTTGGGCTTCTCGCCTCAGAGGAGCTGGGCCGTGTTGGGACTGGAAGGCTGACAGTCCCGACACTAGAGCACGGTGGGGGAGAAATTGAAAGCTTTCTCGAGCTTCCTTGCCTCCCTGCGCTCAGATCTTTATGAACGTCAGTCTGATATGCCTGCAGAAACGCTGTGGTGTGCAGGGCAGCACCAGCACGACCTGCTGCATGAAACGCTCTCTCTACAAGTGTAGATGTTGCTCTACATGGCTTGGTAGGGAGCGTTGACATTTCGAGCGATGATTCACCCCCAGGGGAGAGATAGCACGCTAGCGTCTCTTCCACCTGGGGTATCATCATGTAGCCCTGTGCCTTTGAATCCACAATAGTTGAAAAAATCAAGGTTGAGGCACAAAAAACACAGGACAAATATGGCTTACTCCATAAACAAGTTCTCTCATCATGGAGGTCACCAAAGAAAGGGAGAGACCATCGCTGAGGTCCCTCCCCCTGACAGAAAACTGTCATCTAGTTTGGAGTGTCTAGGGGTCTACTGCTCTTGTGGCCAATCTGGCTTTAATCTGTTCACACTGAATGAGTCATCACCTCGAGTAACTCCTCATTTGTTTACAATCGCGGGAGGAGCGCTTGGGAGGCGGCGCTCTCAATTTCCATAACTACAGAATCAAGAGCTGCAGCATTCGCTGCCCGATCTGAAGAAATGCCAGGGCACGCTTTGGAAGCGGGCGCGAAAAACCCCCGATATGGCGAGAGCACGAGAGAAAGGGGAGGACCTGGCTCTCGAGCCTCAGCCAGATCAAAGTGCGATCTTAACGAGGGCGCACCGGCTCATTATTTGTAAAAGAAGGCGAGCCGAACACAAAGCACGTGGATAGGAAGTGAATCGCAGTGCTCACAGTCGCCGCCCTCAAAAGCAAGAGCAGCATGCTCTTACCCCAAACTCTCAAAACAAAACTCATGCGAGTCATCTTCAGAGATGAGCCGTAACAAGGAGGCACACATCTCTTTCATATTAACTCGACAAGCTTTTAACTTTCACTTTCACTTTACAATGATACTGCTTTCGGCGTGACACACACACACACAATGTGGTCTCTGAAGACAAAGAAACCTGAAGATGTGTACGTCTCAAGTCTATTTATAACCTGCAGGTGCCCGTCATCAATGACGTCTTCCACCGAGGTTATTTAAGCCAATTCTTGGCATGTTTGACACATGTGCATCACAACCGGTTGAACAAAGAATGTTCTCATCAGCGTTATTGAAACGCAGCATCGAGAGTAGCTTTTGATAGGGAACGAAGGTTACATACGTAACCAAGACCCACTGAAGCTAAGCAGGGTTGAGCTTGGTCAGTACCTGGATGGGAGACCTCCTGAGAAAACTAGGTTGCTGCTGGAAGAGGTGCTAGTGAGACCAGCAGGGGCGCTCACCCTGTGGTCTGTGTGGGTCCTAGCCCTCCAGTATAGTGATGGGGACACTATACTGTAAAAAAACACCATCTTTCGGATGAGACGTTAAACCGAGGTCCTGACTCTTTGTGGTCATTAAAAATCCCAGGATGTCTTTCGAAAAGAGTAGAGGTGTGACCTCGGCATCCTGGCCAAATTTGCCCATTGGCCTCTGACCATCATGGCCTCTTAACAATCCCCATATCTCCTGATTGGCTTCATCACTCTGTCTCCTCTCCACCAGTAAGCTAGTGTGTGGTGGGCGTTCTGGCGCACTATGGCTGCCGTCGCATCATCCAGGTGGATGCTGCACACTGGTGGTGGATGAGGAGATACCCCTTGACAATGTAAAGCGCTTTGAGTGCTTAGAAAAGCGCTATATAAATGTAAGGAATTATTATTATTATTATTAATGTTGCTAAAGCTACCATTGTCTCTGCCTATTTTCACTGATGCTGCCTACTCGTTCTACCAGAATGATCATAAATGTGGTAGTAAAAATTGCATATGAAAGCATTGTGAAGCCAACTGCTTGAGAGTTTCTGATAAGTGCGTGAGATTGTTTGTTGTTCCCGGTATGCCAGAGTATGAGTTCTTGAAGCTCCGCCCTCTTCCGAAAAGGAGGCTGGGAGCACCAGCTCTTTGGCATTTAAAGGGACAAACACAAAAACGGTGCGTTTTGGCTCATACCCTAAAAGCGGCATTTTTAACAAGCTATAAAAAATAATCTGTGGGGTATTTTTAAACTAAAACTTAACATACACACTCCGGTGACATCAGAGACTTATTTTACATCTTGTTAAAAGAGTAGTCTTAGAGAATGTATAACTGAAGCATATTCTTCTGAAATTGTATTTGGACAGAACGGGATATGAGTGTGGCACCTTATATAATGGTCAGAAAGTCACTATATGCGGTTCTTAGCTGGAATATGCCTGCATATAATGCCAGTAGGCACTTCTGGGCCCTTTTTCTGTCTTACCACCACTGAGTTCCCATTTTGCATAGTGTGATAATTATGGCTTCACTGACTAAATTATACAGTCCTTGATGAGGCAAACAAAGACAAATCTGTTCTCTGATATGAACGCAGGAAAAAAATACATTTCTCTGTGCTTCTTTCAGAGTTATGTGTTCTCCTTGAGCTGATATTTAATCATGTATATCCACAGCAGAAATTTCTCTTTTGTCTGTGATTATTTTGTGAGTATTTTGCATTTACATAAATCTCTGGTGATCAGCAGATCGTCCTCAGAGCATAGTATCACTAGAGCTCATCTCTCTCTCACACTTTGCTTCATTACATTTACATGTCTTCTAATAAAGACAACTGCATACAACAGAAAATATGTGAATTTTGCTTTTTAAAATGATACAAAGACATATTGTATGTCTGTCTGTTTATATTTCTGCTCAACTCAGATATGCCCACCCGTCATGACCTAACATCCAGCTTGAATGAAAACTGTGTGGTTTTTCACATGAAGTAAAGAAGCAGAGGTCAGTTTGCCTCCAGTGCAGCAAAACCTCTACTGAACTGTGACATTCCCAACACCAGTCTAACCACTGGGATTCAACATATAAAGACAATAAAGACTTGAGTGAAATGACCTCTTTCATCTTATATACAAGCTCTAAATGTAACTTTAGACGAGTAAAATAAGAAAATTTACTGAAATTAATAACTAGCCATTATATTTTGATACTAAACTAAATACTTCAGAACAGACTGTTAAAATAAAATAAAATAAAATAAAATAAAATAAAAGATGGGAATAATAACCAATATTTTTTTTTTTTTTTTTGGCCTGAGCCCTGTGTATTATTATATTTGTGTGTGCACATCTCAATGCTCTTCTTTTTAAATACTTAAAGAGGTTATTACAAGTAACTACTGTCATGGTAACCTGCTTGCTAATGTAGTCATCCTTTGAGTTTTTAATGGCCTCTGTGTTAAACACCATCTCAAATAAGCATCTCAACAGAAGTTGCCATTTCCATTCCAGTGAGCTCTGTTTATTGCTATCAGTTACTAATTAAATCAGATGTGGTGGGATTTGTGCACCGCTTGTATCATACGCGATAGGATGGATTGCGGCCTTCGTTAATGCGAGCGGGCACAATACGCTTATTCAGTGGTGCACGACCGGGGACTTTACATCACATAATCAAATAATTAAGTCCCAAAACTAATTACAGTACAGCTATGCATCTTCATTCATGGAGGACTGCCTTCACACTCTATGGCGTATGGCGTGATCCGTGCAAGATTTTTCATTCATTTATTTTTTCCTCTGTTTGGTGCAGAATTACTGTATTAATTAACAACCTATTTTAGCTTCAGATGTTGAAGAATCCCATATGGCTTTGACACCATTATGACATTAGGGTCGTCGGGATGCACATGATCTTGCACATGAGGATGACTTTAATATGAAAGCTGTTCACCTCTATATAATGGATCCTATTGCTGGCTCAGTGAGATAATATAAAATAAGATACACATCATGCTGATGACTTTCCATCTACCTCTATTAAACTGAGCTAATGATATTATCTATCAATTATTTTTCTTCTATTCCAACACCTAACTCTCACAGAATACTTTTTGAATTGTTATATCTCCATTGAGGCATTATTTAGGAGGAGAACTGCTGGCTGCTTGCTGTAATATAGGTGATTTCAGGTTTTACTATTATTGTGAGGATATTTGACAATGTAGGCAAACCTGACCCATTCAAAAAGGATTTCTGACATACTTTCGCTTTAAATGGAGGTTTAAACCCAAAGTTGAGAAGGAGCATGTTCATCTAATCCTGCCATTCATAACATAACATTACTCATAACACAGATGCATACCTCACTTCTTTGCAAAATGTATCCCACCACTGAAGTCTTCCCACTAATGTCAGATGTGCAAACCTAGAGAGAAATACAAAATAAGTGTTAAAATAAAACTTAAAGATATCCATTATAATCAATCACACACCATGCTGTTGAGCTTATGGATTCAATGACCAATCAGAGGTGTTCAGATGAGTCATCATCGCTAAAATGCCGGTGTTTTCTTCACTCGTTCGCTGAATGAATACCTCTTTCTGGCGAATTCTCTAGTCAGAAACAGCAAAGTGAAAATATGTGTACGAATCAGTAAGATATTCATTTCATAGTCTAAACAGCTTCAGTGGTTTAAATGAGAGTTTTTGGGAGTGCTTGAACCCTAAACTGTCAGTAAAAATGTTCTTTGATAATGTTCTTTGCTCTATTTCTGTACAATGAAAGTGTTATAGCAGCCTAACTTACAATGTTTTTATTCAAATTAACTTTCAATGTTAAATTTGCATTAAATATAAAGTCAGTCGTATTAAAAAATATGTTATGGCATGACACCCATATCTGTTAATTAAGTAAACAGACAGGTTTTTATGCATAGTTAATAGATTACATTATTACTTGACCATCGCCCACTATAGATCAACTAACAGTCTGTAAAGGTGAGAATCAAGATATTTCATGATATAGTTAATGCGTTTGGGAATGTTTCAAATAAAAAGGAAAAAAAAAAAATAAAGCCTATAATTGCTGTTGTCGCTGCTGTGTGCCCTCTCAAAAATGACGCCCCTGATGCCGGGTGTATTCAAAGCACCTCCATTACGGGGAAGTCGTGGCCTAATGGTTAGAGAGTTGGGCTTGTAACCTGAAGGTTGCCGGTTCGATTCTCACACAGGAATTGAAGGTGGGGATTCTGAATGAACAGCACTCTCTCTGCCTTCGATACCATGACTGAGGTGCCCTTGAGCAAGGCACCGAACCCCCAATTGCTCCCCGGGCACTGGAGCAATGGCTGCCCACTGCTCCGGGTGTGTGTGCGCGTTTGTTCACTATTCACTGCTGTGTGTGCGCACTTGGATGGGTTAAATGCAGAGCACCAATTTTGAGTATGGGTCACCGTACTTGATAATACGTTACGACTTTCACTTTCACTTTTCTTACTCGTGGAATGGTGTGCTGTGATTGGTTGAGCGGATATATCGCGTTCTGCAGAGAAAGGAGTGGAAAAAAAAGGGAGAAAACATGACCTAATAACTCGGCGGATATCGCATTTTGCGTAAAATTAAAAATGGACTTTTCAATACCGTCCAAATACAACACTGATTTTGGTGGAAACTCTATTTATTTATTTATTTTAAATGGCGTTTATCGCGTTTTGGAACCAAACTCTTCAAATATTGTTTGTTTGTTCGTTCGTTTGGTCGTTCGTTCGTTTGTCATTCATTCATCATCAAGAATGGATTAAATAGACTAAAACTGACAGTAAAGCCATTTATAATGTTACAAAAAAAAAAAAAAATCAAATAAATGTTAAAAAAAAAAAACCTTTCAATTCACAAAGAATCTCAAGAAACTGTGTAAAATTGTGTTTTTTACATGGATAATAGGAAGAAATATTACTTGAGCACCAAATCAGCATATTAGAATGATTTCTGAAGAATCATATGACACTGAAGACTGGAATAATGGCTGCTGAAAATTCAGCTTTGCATCACAGGAATATTTCACAATATTACTGTTTTTACTTTATTTTTGATCAAGTAAATGCAGCCTTAATTGTTGAGAATAAAAGACTCCTTTCAAAAACATAAAAAAAGTATAAAAAATGCTACTATACAATACTGTTTTCTATACTAGACACAAGCGAGACAGATTGTAGAGTTATAAAATAATGTGAATAGCAGCATAGCTCAGAGAATTCCAGAAAGAGACGCATAAATTACTAGGGAGATTTGCAGGAAAAGCCTTCTCTCTATTTTATCTCGTTTTGGTCAGAAACATCTGAGATATTACAGAGACCTCAGGTCATTATTGCCTATGGAGAGAGACTAAGAGTGAAGTAGACAGACTGGACTTTAATGAACAACGCTCCCCAACCGAGTAACAGTAATCTGTTCTGACTCTTTCCTCTATCTCACACTGTTACACTGATACAGCTCAAGGGATGCAAACCCACAACAGCTGCTCATCACAGGCATAACTAAACAGCAGCAAGGTCAACATTAATCTACGTCCACTTTCAAGAACTGCTTCAACATCTTCCATTTAGATACTTTACCCAGAATCCCTTCAGGGCAACCAGCACATTAGATGATCCGTCTCCTCGAACTGCTGGATAACACTTGACACAAGCCTCAAGAGGGCTGCAGGTTTACAGAGATGTTTAGAAAATGTAATCTTTCATCTTTTGCAGACATATACCTGGAGATATCAGGCTTCTTTGAGAATTAAAGCTGTAGATCTCTTTGTATCCGTGTGACTGGTAGACCATCTGCTACATGCCACTTTCAATAGATGAAATTAGAGTTTACAAACATGGGCTTGCTGGTGACACTTCTGGGTTCTTCAGGCACCCCAGACAAGAGCTGTTTCAGGATAGCGCCTCATTCAAATTGAGATGAAATGAATAAAAATGCGGTAACACTTTATAATAACGTTCAGTTGTAAGTCATTTATAAGTGATTAGTTAATGATGAGCTAATATTTTACTTAACATTCATAAGCAATCAATAAGTGATATGCTAACAATTTGTGTATGTTTTGTTAATTCATTTACAAGTCATTTACAAGTAATTAGTTACTGATGAACTAATCATTTACAAAACATGACTACACATTCACAAATTATTAAGTAATATGCTAACGATTTACAAATCTGTCATAAGTTATCTTTAAAAAATAGCATCATGAAATAATCAAACAGATCCTTAATGGTTAATAGTTACTAGTTAATATGTTATTAATCACTTATAAATCATTGAAATGTCAACATTGTACTATTATCTCAATAAACATTAATCATTAATAATAAACATTAATCATTAATCATAAATCATTTACAAAGCTTTCTGCATCCCCTAATCTAAAGTGTAAACTACTCATCACTTGTAAATGTGTTACACATCATTTGTAGATCTTTATTACCTGTTACAAATGATATGTAGCTGTATACAAGGCATTTACAACACTTTTTGCATGTTTTACAAACCTGATGGTTTCCAATTGTATGTGCGTAAATATATGTACACACACATAAAAACTGTAACCGGAAGGTTTGTAAAACATTTACAGCTGATGAGTAGTTTACAGTTTAGATTAGGGGATGCAGAAAATGTTGTAAATGCCTTGTATACAGCTACAGATCATTTGTAACAGGTAGTAAAGATCTACAAATGATGTGTAACACATTTACAAGTGATGAGTAGTTTACACTTTAGATTAGGGGATGCAGAAAGCTTTGTAAATGATTTATAATGTTTATTGAGATAATAGTACAATGTTGACATTTCAATGATTTATAAGTGATTAATAATATATTAACTAGTAACTATTAACCATTAAGGATCTGTTTGATTATTTCATGATGCTATTTTTTAAAGATAACTTATGACAGATTTGTAAATCGTTAGCATATTACTTAATAATTTGTGAATGTGTAGTCATGTTTTGTAAATGATTAGCTCATTATTAACTAATTACTTGTAAATGACTTGTAAATGAATTAACAAAACATACACAAATTGTTAGCATAGGACTTATTAATCACTTATGAATGTTTTGTAAATGATTAGTTCATCATTAACTAATCACTTATAAATGACTTACAACTGAACGTTATTATAAAGTGTTACCAACTTATTTATATCAGCTACAAGTAGTAACTATAGCAGAATTAAATTGCCATCAACTAATTTGTTCGTCCAGCGAACATTCAGTGTAAATTCATATCAACTCTAAGAAAGGATATTTTCATGGCCACAGAAAATACTTTCCTAAGTATTAATGCATTAGAACATGTAGTAAGGATCAGAATTGTAAAGGGACATTAATTTGCAAGTTTTATTTACTAATCACTAACACAAACTAGTCTAACAAACAAACAAACATACGTACACTCATGCATACATATAAAAGGGGAGCTAAAGTGAATGAATGAAGCCATTAGAGAAACCAGAGAATGCAGTTATGAAAAATGAGTCAGAACCACCTGAGTTAAAAAACCATCAGTGCAGTTTTACAATGGGGTCTACCGCTTATACTAAACCTCTGTTTCGTTTAGTTAAATGTACAATACTTGCATTGCCTTGGTCATTGAACGAGTGTCCGGATGCAGTCTCGGATGATAGTCTTGATGGTTTTAAGGTTTTGGACTTGCGATTACCACTTGATTGGCTCTGTCTCTTTCCTCTCCACCTGTAGCTGGTGTGTGGTGAGCGCACTGGCGCCGTTGTCCTGTGGCTGCCGTCGCATCATCCAGGTGGATGCTGCACACTGGTGGTGGTTGAGGAGAGACCCCCCTACATGATTGTAAAGCGCTTTGGGTGTATGGCAATACACAAGAAAGCGCTATATAAATTCATTCATTCATTCATTCATTCATTCATTCATTACATTCTTCTGGGTTGAAGAGTGATGAATTCCAAAGATGTCCTGACTCGATGGTGAATGGGAGTTTCTTCCCAGGTGGAAAGTGAAAAAGAGCTAAGAGACATCAGCTGAGATCCTAGGATCTTTGTTGAATGGAAAGACAAGGCTGAAGCCCAGCTCAAACTTAAGGTACAGACTTAAGGTAAAGACTTCTAGTTCACATATTCATCTTCTCAGTATCTAACAGAACCGCAGACTGGCAGGCAGGTCACTGATGTGAGAGCTTTATCTGCTATAGAGGTCACTCCTTTCGGGTGTCAAAGAGCCAATGGTGTCTTTGAACTTTTGGAGGGAAAGTTTATGACTCTTTGTCTCCAAGCATGGTAATTTGCATATGTAACTGGATCGGATGTTGATATAAAAACTAGTAAAGATTCTTAGAACACTAATATGTTGCATAGGTATCAACATATAATACATACTCTAAATTAGATCATCCGCTTATGGTATAAGTGAGGTGATATTAACTAGTGATCTATCATAAGCATCCATAAAACAGTATGCAATACACAAGAACATATACAAGAACAGTAATAATATACACAATGACCTGAAGGATATATGTGTTCATTAAACGAAAGGTTTTTCTATGAATTAATTAGAGAAGAGTCCATTTTTATGGCAGAATGTATTTCCTAAGGTTCAAAGATGGTGAGAGGGAGAACTCTCAACATGCCATTACATCATAAAGTTTATCTGGTCTGGTTGAAGTGTCCTGGTTGTCATGGTAACCGGGGGCCTGGAGTCATTCACAGACATACTGGTACCCAGTATGTGTATTGGGTGAGGGGTCTGTGATTATTTGTTAATCTAAAGACTAATTGATTTGTTAAATCTAATGAAAAATTGTGTGTCTGATTGGTCCAAATGCTATAGCTGTGTGTAATGTTGAAATTGATGTTGAACCATTTCCAAAGCATTGGTGGAGATGTGGGCTTCTTGTAGATTTCTGTCATTTTCAGTAGATCACACAAACCCTAAAATTTAAAACAGATGATTTTAACTTTTAAAACACAACCGTGAAAAATCGATAATAAAACCAGACCCAGTTTCACTGGCTCCTTGTGAAAGGTTATGCAAATAAAAAAAAAAACATGAAATAAGGAAAATGGCATTTATTTTTGTATTTCCTAATTTCATTTATAAATTATTACTATTAATATTAATTTAAATTCAAATAAATTAATATAAATTTATTATTATTAATAAAAGATAATTTATCATTTGTGAAATCAAAAACAACAATTAAGTCAGTTCAAAGGTAAATATTACTAGTATATTACCATTCAATGTTTTCGAAATACAGTAAAAACAGCATTATTGTAAAATGTTGTTAATTAATTTAAAAGGATTAATTTAATATATTAAATAATTTAATATATTCTGTGATAGCAAAGCAGTCATTATTCCAGTCTTCAGTGTCACATGATACTTCAGAAACCATTCTTATATACTGATTTGGTGCTCAAGAAACATTTCTTATTATTATCAATGTTGAAAACAGTCAACAGGACAGGATTCTTTGATTAATAGAAATTTTAAAAAATTAAATACATTTTGTCTTGTAAAAATGTAAATGTCTTTGTTGTCACTTTTGATCAATTAAATGCACCCTTACTAAATAAAAATTCATGGTAACAGTTTAATATAGGGACCAATTCTCACTTTTAGAGGTGACATATCGTGAAAATCTGACTTTTTCTGTGTTTAAGTGCTATAATCAGGTCCCTGATGCATCTCCCAACCCAGAACATGTGATAAAGAACAACCCAGTAATATATATATATATATATATATATATATATATATATATATATATATATACTGTAATACTGTGTATATATATTGGTAAGTCTTTCTCTGCAAGCTTGTGAAAAAAGGAGCCGCTCAGATTTCGCTCCCCCTGTGACGTAGAAAGGGGATCTTATTATAATATTACCACCCCTTAATCTGCACGTTTCCACCAACGGTGCCACCAGTGTGTTTCAAAAGCGACAATAGTGTACCATTCAAACGCCATGGCGAAAGTTCCAGCAAAGCATGCTAACTGTTCTGTCTTTGGCTGCACTGACGAGCACAGAACACTATTTAGAGTCCCAGCCTCAGAGGAGACAAGAGAGCAGTGCATTTATTGATTTATTTACTGTATATTACACTGCTGCCACACAGATCTAATATAAATATAAACATGCAATTTCTTTCCCAGTTGTTTACCTTCACAGACATAACCGACTGTTTTTGTATCTTATGTGTGTTTTTAACAACCTTGTGTGTATTTGACAGTTTAAGTGCAATAAGACATGAAAGAGAACTTATGCTGCATTCACGCCATATCGTAATTACCGTAATTCCGAGATAACAACACGTGACGTTCAGCTCGGTGCCGTTCATGTCCTCGGACTCAAGATGATCAATTTCTTTAGCGACAGTCAACAAAATGAACCCGCCTGAAAGAATGTTGAGAACAACAACAAAATAATAACAATATGAACACTTACATAATATGTTTTTTTTTTTTTTTTTATTATAGTACATTATAGCATCTTTATCTATATCTATATCTATATATCTATATCTATATCTATCTATATATATATATATATATATATATATATATATATATATATATATATGCGCATCTATTTTCTATTTTCCTCGTTTTTAGAGCAGTAATATAGCTTTCTTTGCATTTTTCTCTGGTTCTGCATGAGCTGGTACAAGCAGGATACAAGCCGTAGCTTTCAGAAAGCTCCCAGTTCACAAATTGAAATTACGAGTTCTACAAGGACGTGAACACTTTTTACAAGTTGGTATCTCATAATTACGGTTATTACGATATGGCGTGAATGCACCTTTAGTTTAGTACTCACATGCTGTGCGACAGCAGCTTTCTGTGCATGTGCTTCGGATGTGTGTGCTCAGAAAAGCATATATCAGATGTTATATGGTTTAAAAGGCATGATTTCAGCACAATAGACATGATAATCAAAACCAAACAGATGTATTTTAGCAGAGTATCTGATGTACAAGCTGTAAAAGCACAGCACTATGCTGAAAAATGGGGCAGGAAGCAGCAGCTCATTTGCATTTAAAGAGACATGCACGAAAACAGCGTGTTTCTGCTTTCACTAAAAATAGGCATTTTCAAAATGATATAATAAATGATATGTGGGGTATTTTGAGCTTGTTGAAAAAAAATATGTTGAAACATGTCTGTTTTTCAAAAAAAAAATAAATAAATCTGGTATCCACAATAAACTACAGGAATCACTTTGTAATATATATATATATATTTTTACAAACATTATTACATTATATAATAATTATCAGATCATTAGAACTAAAAGATGCTTGTCTGAAGAATTCAGAAGCTCGGCTGCTTGACGTCAAAATAAATGAATCTGTAAAACACACAAGGGCCACATGGAGAAATGCCAAAGCAATTCTTCATTCTGGTCATTCAGATCATAGCAGCAGGTTGCAGTGTTCCCTTTTTATCTTTATAAGCCCTGCAGAATAATGTCACTGCTAATACAACTGGCACACAAATCAGTATTTGAATAAGATAGGTAAAGGTTGCCATGGCATCTGTTGAGTGTTACCAAGGAGATTTTTTACCACATGTTTTTCACCGTCGCATCCTTTTAACACCCAGGTTAAGACATCTTTTAACTCTGTCTCTATCTCCATGGTGACAGTAATTACCTTACATTATGTCATATCGCCAAGCTACAGGAAGTGTGGAACTGTAAACAAACGACGTCAGTCCTGTTTAAGATTAGGACCCGTCCGTCACACCTGCTAAAGAAATAACAACGATGACACACACCAGTCAAGATCACAAACGACAGCAGCTGCTTCGAGCCAAACCGTGATGCTATAATTACAGATGGAGTGGTATCCATTACACTCAGCAGAAAAATGAGCAGACTTTTCGAACGCAAAAAGCGGACGTCTTCCATATATCAGCATGAAAATTACCGCAAGACAGAAAGACTGAAAAAAAGGAAGACTTTTACCAGAGAGACCCGTTTCTCTCTGTCAGAGCTTTTCTCCTCCATATGATGGAGGGTCAGGAGGGTTTCTCCATTCAAGCTTTCTTCCATTCCTTTTCCTTTCTTTCCACTCTGTTTCAGAAAACTGTACTTTAAATGCCATTTGTAGCTATTCAGTCAGGAAAATAGCTGCTACGTGGAGGCACATTCATAAAACGATGCGCAAGAAACCTTTAGTAAGAGAGAGAAAGACATACGAAGAGACAAAAAGGAAGGAAAAATGCTAAAAAGAGCAAGTGAATGTATGTTTGTGATAGAACAAACTTCATGTCAATCCAGTGGCTGGAGGTGACCTCCTTCACGACGGGCGCGTGGTTTAACCCACCTTCCCCGGGAGTAAGAGCCGAGGGAGGCCGATTGATCCAAATGCTGCAGATTACTCCGGATAAGCGTTTCAGATCAGCAGATCTTAATGGTGGGAATGAAAAGCCTGGTCCGATACAGCAGGAGACACTATTGATCATTGTTCAACATGCGGGTGTGGAGACGAGATCCAGGATAAACAGTTCATTTAGAGCTGGGGGTTTGAAGTATCGAACTGCTGCGAGACAGAACAAAGAGAAAGGACGACAGACATAGAGAAAGAGTAAAGCACTCACAGTGCTACTTCCTGTACTGAGGAAAAAGTCCTTAACCTGTATTGAACCGGACCAAGTCACCCTAGGGAATTGAACTCCATTTGGATTTGACTTGCCAAAAGCTTCAATGTTACTCAACTAGTAAAACTCACTGGTACTGGCAACATGGGTTTGCTTTCAAGGAAACACTCATACTAATAAATTCTATACTGTGATTTGCTAAATGTCTACTTGTATAAATACACCAATTCACATTTTAAGGAAAATGGTAACACCTTAGTTTAGGGAACACGTATTCACTATCAACTAAGAGTTTCCCCAACTCCTAATCTGCTGCTTATTGATAATAAATAAGCTAGTTTAGTGTAGTAATGTTTTGGTATGGGGTATATTTAAGGGATCCAGAAACTGGTCATGCAGAACTAGGAATTAACATGTTAATATGTGTTTTGTTTTTTTTTTGTTTTTTAAGTACTAATAAACAGCCAATATTCTAATAATATGCATGATATATTCAATTATATAATATATACACATGATCCTTCAGAAATCATTTTAATATTTTTTAAGGTTGAAAACAGTTGTGCTGCTTATCTATCTATCTATCTATCTATCTATCTATCTATCTATCTATCTATCTATCGTGAAAACTGTAACACATTCTTTAATGAGTAGAATGTTGTAAAATACAGCATTTCTTAGAAATCTTTTTTTTAACACAATAAATGTTCTTTCTGTCACTTTTGATCAGTTTAATGCATCTGAATAGAAGCATTAATTTAATTAATAAATAAATGACCTTTTATCAACCATTTCATCAAAATTTCATGTGATCTAAGAATGCATTGAAAACTGATTAAAAATAAACATACTTTTCTAGATAATACTAATGAAAAAAACTCAATCCATTTCACACAGTGTTTGAGTATGTTATTTGTTGTTATGTTATGTTATTTCAATGCTTATAGAGTATTGCACAATTCCAAATTTCAGTCAATACATATCAAGCAAGGCAGCTCGGTAGAATTTGGCTGAAGCAAGAGCCATAGCAAGCCAAAGATGCCTATTTTATAAACACTATAAAATAAATGTTGTTTAACACTGGTTTATCTATTAATTAAACCACTTTACTTCTCACACTTCACATCGAAATCTTCTGGCCAACAGCAGCAAGCTTTGTGGTCCAGTGCAATTTATTATTGCATCTAACAGGCAAAAATAGAGCGTGTGAACATAAAGCTAGAGGAATGTTTTTTTTTTTTTTTTTTTCCAACTCTTTTCCATCTGCATCAGGAAAAAGGTTAAGGGTCCGGAATGTAATAAATACAAAATGGCTCTCTGTTGAACTAAGAGGCAAATAATGTAATTTGCATGAGAAGTGGAGCATTACTCAACACGGAGGCCACAAAGGTCACTAGTTTCAACTAATATTAGAAAGAGACTGACAGTCAGGTTTATGCTCCACTTAAAAATAGAGTTTGGAAGTTTGTTTCTCTCTGCAGTTTTCTGAATTTAAAGCAATTAAGTGAATGAAATGGGTGCATTTGAGAGAGATGACAGGTAGTCTGTCACACTCCTACCGTGTTTTCCAAGGACCAGCCCAACGACACAAAGAGAGCAGGATGGACAGATTTGGAGAAAGACAGACCATTCTTCATCGTTTACTGCCGTCCCACTGAATCATGTGGCACGGAAGACAGCCGGTCTGGTTTGAGAGAGAGTAATAGCTGCTCTTATGTCTTCTTTTAAGTGTTATGAATTTGTCCGACTGCTATTTTCTCATGGTAGCTGTCAGCTTCTCACAGAGGCTTGCATGAAGAAGAAAAGATGGACAGAGCTGATGGATCTTCCTTGGGGTTTCAGCTGCCAAACAGACTCAAAACAGCCTAGATAGAACGTCAGTTCTAGGATGACTACCCTTTTTAAAGGGTTAAGGGCTATTTTCGTTCAAATCAAAGCGTGAATACACGTAGAATAGCGCATCCTTGTGTTGCGGCTGATACAGAAGAGTGTACGCAGTTTGCGTTCAGTGGATAATCTCTAAAATGGCGCTACGGTGACGCGGAGAGACAGAGAGGAGACGAATTGTTGAAAAAAAGTCGTTATTTTTGTTTTCTTTGAGTACAAAAAGTATTCTCGTCGCATTATAAAATTCAGATTGAACCACTGATGGCAGATGGACTATCCTGACGATGCTTTTCATACTTTTCTGGGCCTTGACAGTGAGAATTACTTGGCAGTCAATGGGACAGTCACAAGCCTCCCGGTTTTCAACTTAAATATCTTAAATTGTGTTCCGAAGATGAATGAAGCTTTTATGGGTTTGGAACGACATGGGGGTAAGTGATTAATGACACATTTTTCATTTTGGGGTGGAGTAACCCTTTAAGCCTCAAACCGAGACCCACAGATGGAGGGTATCCCGTGTAGCCCTTTTTCATGATGGGAGATGCCCATCCAACGACATATAATGAATGTTTAATCAATATATCATGTGATACTGAAGAGTGGAGTAGGCTGCTGATTTTTTTTTTTTTTTTTTTAATTTATTTATTTATTTATTTATTTATTTATTTATTATTTTTTATTTTAATTATTTAATTATTTAATTACTTATTTATTTATTTATTTATTTATTTATTTATTTATTTATTTTTTGCCAGGAATATATTGCATTTTAAATTATATCACAATAGAAAACATTAAATTGTAATATTTCATTAATTTACTGTTACTGTATTTTTGATCAAATAAATGCAGCCTTAGTTCACATAAAATACTTCCTTTTATTAAAAAATCTTTTGAGAACTAATGTATGCATCTAGCAAGTAACCTATATATTTCTTCCTGAGCATCTCTTTACTGTTTTACTCAGTTTCCCCAAAAGAATCATATTTAAATAACACAATAACATACATATTTTACTGTAGTCATCCTTATCAATAAAACCACATACCCATGTAAGTGTCAGAATATTATTTTGAGAAAACTTTAATATGCTTATTATTTTGATGTCATGAATTATTTAGTTTAAATTCTCAATCCCATAACAAATACACAGTGGTGCCAGGTGCTGTCAAATCCTCCTACATCTGTTTGAATCTCAGAGTTCCCTGTTCCCACACAACTATTGATAACCAATGACAGCAGCTGTCAAAGTACATTTTCACTTCATTTCCTCTAGATCCTGTTCACTAGAGGGCTAAACTAAGTGCACAACATTAGCCAAGGTGGAAAACCAACGCTTGATGTCTGTGCATATAGTTTTCCCCCATAAGAAAAAAAAAAAAAAAATCATTCATAAAATAATTTGACCTCTTAGCTGGTCATATAGACAGCAATGAGATTGAATGGGTGAAATCAAATTCTGCTCAGATTTGTCTGCAACAAAGCATCATACATTTTTAATATGAACTGAAAAATGTATATTATCAAATGTTCAATGTACTGTATAAAAAAAAAGAAGATACTGTTCATACTAGGTGTGTTCAAAGCATTATGACACTGTCATTCTCATTGTGACAGCTGTCATTTATATTTGAGAAATCTGTCATAATGACATTTGACCAATTTCCACCATGACATAGGCTGATGGGACAATGTCTGGTGTTCAATTTAGTTATTAACTTATGACATTTTGCTAAAATAAGCAGAAGACTGTGTCTTATAAAAAAACTGAAAGGTTATGTCAGTATTTGGCACATATTATGATTTTTTTTTTTTTTTTCATATGTGAGAGTATCATGTCAGCCTTATTTTGACACATGACAGGAAACCAGGTTAGTCACTGAGTCCAACTTGAGACTGTTTTTCTGTCTTGCATGTGTCATATGCAGTGACTCATATAACACAACACTATTTGGATTACTGCAGTTTATAGACATTTTCTGTTGTGACGGTTTACTGCATTTGTTGTGACATCCATGAGGAGAAAAAAATCAAACATCCTTGAGAGGAAGACCACAGGAGACACGACTGGGTTACCATGCTGAGAAAATGCGTGTGTAAATGCAGTAAGGGTAAAGTGTGGCCAAGTGCATTGAATCCAACAGACAGTGTTTGTGGAGTGTCTCTCTGTATGATATTGGATTATGGCTGTAATAATCCCAGACATCCACTGGGAAACATGCTGATAGCACAGATTGGGAATTTTTTTCCACTCCACACAGCGGGACCAAGGATAATAAGCCAAACCTTGTCAGCATTCCAGACCCTGATTATCGGATTTGGTTACTGGATATGGTGCTCAGCTCCTACTGCCAGAATTCCAAACCTGGAATTCTTGGAACCGGGCTAGGCCACAAATGCATAGGTCAAGCAAGCGAGTTGCTGCTATTGAGTTTAGGATTAAAGGAACAGTTCATGCAAAAGTGAACACTCTGTCATCATTTACTCACCCTTATGTTGTTTCAAATGGGATTTTATTTCATCCATAGAACATAAAATAAATAGTTTTGCAGGATGTTCACACTGTTCTTAATAATGTGATTAGTTGGGGATGTAGGCTGTCAGACTCTAACAAAATACTTTTATTAAAAATACTTAAAATAAAAAAAAATGCCATTAAAGAAACTATACAAGTTTTTGTTTAACTAAGCTGGTGCGTCATTTTTAATGCGTTTTTTTTTTTTACCTAATCATGGGTTGAGCCTGTCTCCTACGAAACAACCCAGCTGCTGGGTTACAGTCAGAGCACAAGCTTTTTGCATGCTCTACAGGAGAGAGTGGTTCTCACCGCCGTCACTGCCGATTCCATGCACTTCTTCAGCAAAATAAAGGTTTGTTGAATTTCATTTAATTTATAAATTCTTTACTGTGCTGTAAATTATATTATTTTATGCAACGCAGCATACAAGATGTCAGTCAGCTGCGTCAGCAGCGGTCGTTTCACACGATGGAAATATGTTCTCTAATCTCAGTACTGTTTGATTATGGGCAGATTATGGAGTCAGTCCTGGCATCTTTCAACTACGAGTGAAACACGTGGATGCGGTCTGAAGTTCACAGCTCCCCTGCGAACAACAGCCCTTCACCAGCTCAGATTTCAGCGACACACTGGCACGAGAATAAGCACTATTTTGGTGAAAAGTGATTACAGAGTTAGTCAAATTAAAATTCTACTTTGAAATGTTACATTTTTATTTCTAAAATGCTTGTTAAATGAGTTTAAATGTATGTAATATTATAAACTATGCTATACTACCTCAAATAAATTCAATTTGTCTTATATTTTGTCGATGGGTGTTCTTCCTTAATAATAAATGTTTATCTTTTGATTATTGCTGTTGCCTCTAGTAATTCTGTGTGTGATTTTTAATTTCCAGACCATTTTAAGCCAGCAATATAATAAATTGTAAACAATAGTTGACTTAAATAAAACAACCCAGCATGTTGGGTAAAAACATTTAACCCAACCAGCTCAGTCAAAATAACCCAGCATGTGTTCTGTCTAATATTTACCCAGCTCTGGGTTGCCAAAGTTGGGTGGTTTTTAATATAGCATTTTTGTGTAGGATTCAGTTTAATTCTCATATATTTCATTAATGTTATATTAAACAGTATTTGACTGTCGCACAACTCTGAAAGAAATTCAGTGACATCAAGGCTGTGATGTGATTGTTATCAAGGGACACGTGATCCAAGTTGGCCATTGCGGTTTCTCCAGTGGTAGAGCTGTGGACCTTGGTATCTTATAATCATAAGACCATACCTCTGGTACAGCTATTCACTGCAATTATGACAGTAATATACTGTATTTACAACAGAGAATTCCACACCTAACTGTAGGGGGCTCCAAAGTTAAGAAAATACACAAAACTACATGCAGTTGCTTTAAAGTCCAATAAATGGAGCTGTTATTAGACTAAAACATTCCCTTCACTAGTTCTTAAATCTATTTTGTATTTGTGCATATTCAGTCAGTTCAAGACAAGCAAGAAACAATGGCTTCTGACATCTTACCTGGCATGGCACATTTTCATACAGCAATATAGTGATATTACAGCAGCAGAGAATATGAGAGACCTCACTTTGTCACAATCAAATTTGCAAATATAATGCCTTCTTTGATATCACATGCAATAAAAACCTGATGCCGGAAGGACAAATCAGAGAATTCAGAAGTTAAGTTTGACAGTTAATTATATTATTCCTGTTGTTTGTTTGCTCATAAACACCTCATCACTCATCATGAACCACAACAGGCTTACTAATGCTCAGAAACCAAGAAATGTCAGCTTCGAAATTACATTTAGAAATTGCAGGTACCTACATATGATGCTAGGGGAGATGACATGTGACTGTAATTGTTTTAATTGTTTTATTACATTGTTTACAGTCACGCTGCCCATTTAAAGTACATTCATATAAACTAAAGGAATAATACTTACTATAAATAAATAAATATTTGCATGTGAACAAGATTAAAGGTTAAATAATTCTGCTAATTGTTTAACGTGAACAGGCATACTAATGCAACAGCTCATAATTATTCACCTTACCAAAGGTTAACAAATGTTTTACTTCATTTGACAATGAATGTGTACATTAATATTAATATAAAGTCACTTTAAGAAAGTAGATCAGGCAGTTTATGACTGGATATGATCGTATAAAATACATCTTTGCACTCTAACGCTGCTAAATGACCTCAAATTTACACAATTCATGGGTGTTGTTGTAATTATTAGTATTGTCACGTCTCTTTTAATTATTCACAATCCCCAAAAGCAATTTCCTCTGTTCTCAAGCCCGGATAAAGTATACAGATAAGCCTGCCTTCTAGAGAACTGCAATGTCATGGAGAAAGTTAAAGAAAAAAATGTTAAGAAAGATTTACACAGCACCAAGGCAACTTGTGTGTAACCTGAGCCTTATAAACTGTATTAATAGACAGACAAAATATATAGTGCCTGTTAACATCACCTCAGTGTGCTTTTACTAGTTCACTAGTACGCTCAGTATTCTGTTTCATGTTTTGACAGTTTCAGCTGTATTTACAGATAAAGAACATAAGATAAAGTGAATACGGGGTGATAAGGCTCTCAGATATATAGGGCATGTTATTACATTCTTAATGTCATGCAGTTATTTCTCCTAAGGTGGGACTTTAGATCTTATCTTGCATGTCTGGGTGGATTAAGCGAACATGACATGTTTTGTGATAGGAACAGTGCAAATAGCAAATATACTCATTTAAAAAGAAAGAAAGTGTTTGTGTAAACAAACATCAATGACAATCCTCACCGTCTGTGGCCCCGAGTCTCAGTGCAAAGGGCCCATGTGCCATTGATCTTGACCCCCCTTGGACCTCCTCGTCCTCTCTAACAACACTCTATGGGACTTCAGCAGCTCCTCAATCTTTAATGTCTGCTTAAGCCAAAAAGCATGCTAATTTCTGTGGCCAGCCACCAATTTCCTCCCTTTTTTCTTGTTTCTATGGTTCTCTGAAATTACAAATCTCTTTTCCCTACGGTCCTATTTAGATCTGCACTCTACAGCTGGGGACGATTACCCATAGGAAGCCGGAGGGGGGGAAGGGTCACATTTTGGAGTCGCTCAGGAAGTTATGAAGGTGGAGGCTGTGAGATAGAGGCTATAGAGGTGGAGAGCGGCAGACCTCAGGCCCAGAGGGGGGCTTTCACCCTGGGCACGGCCTGACCTGGGGTTCCCCAACCACCTCCAGAAGTGAGAGCTGTGGCACGTCTGTGAAGATTAGCCAAAACAAGTAAAAAAGGAAAGATGTGCGATGAAAGAGAAAAAGAAAATGAAAAAGAAAAAAGAAGCGACCACCCTCCTCAAATCTGCCTCACCTTCTACTGTCATGAAGGAGGCAGTGGGTCATCTTTTTATTTTGTTATTTCTTCTGTTTCTACTTGAGACAGGAGCTTACTTTGTGATGATCTTATGTGTCCATCTAATCATATTCACCTCATTGGTGTCATTATACAAAAAAAAAAATAAAACAATAGGTGAAGATTAATTTTAATATATATATATATATATATATATATATATATATATATATATATATATATATATATTTTTTTTTTTTTTTTTTTTTTTTAAATTTATATTTAGATATTTTCATGTTTTTTTTTTTTTGTTTTTTTTTTTGCAATAAATATCTTATACTCACCAAAGATTTTGCATTTGCTTGATAGAAAATACAGTTAAGATCTTTCAGAAATCATGATATCCTGATCTGCTGCTCAAGAAACAGTCTTATTTTTATTAATGTTGGAAAACAGTTGCTGTGCTGTTTAATATTTTTGAGAAAACCTTCAGTAACACTTTAGAATAGGGAACACATTCACTATTAACTAAGAATTTTCCCTCAATAAACTGTTAATTTGCTGCTTATTATTAGTTAGAAAGGTTTTTAAATGTAGGTATGGGGTGGGATTAATCTATATGGTCAGAGGAATAAGGCATTAATATGTGCTTTATAAGTACTAATAAACAGCCAATATGCTAGTAATACGCAAGCTAATAAGCAACTAGTTAGTAATGGGTATTGTTCCTTAAAATGAAGTGTACTAAACCTTCATATATATATATATATATATATATATATATATATATATATATATATATATATATATATATAAGAATTAATAGAAACTTCAAAAATCTTTTTAAATGTATCTTAAGGATCACAAACTTTTGAACATAACATAAATAATAATATCATATAAATAATGTTTAACACTCTAAACAAATTATTACAATAGATTAAAATACCAAAATTCACCACTATTACTACTTTTTAAAACAGTATTTTACCCAAAAATTTAAATTCAGTAATTATTTGAATTATTTACAATATTTACATTATTTGGAACACAATTATTATTATTATTATTTTTTTTTAATAGATCATGACATTATCAAATGGCATATTCTTGCGTCTCACGAACAAACAGCACTGACTCATAAAAGCACCATATTTATTTTTTATCAAAGTTTACATATTTATACCATTTATTTATCAGAATATTTATTTTATGTCCCGAGTGGGAAACAAAAAAAAAAAAAAAAAGAAAACAAGTTTGAACAACATGAGGGTGAGTAAATAATGTCAGAATGTTCATTTTTTGGATAACTATCTCTTTAAGCCTTGGCTGTCAGTAATTATTCATTGATCTCATGGGTTAACTTTATTACCAGCCTGTCCAATTAGAATATTAGGAAGCAAGCAAACCAATTAATTAATGACACCTTTTATGTTCCTGCTTGGGAAGTGCTGCAGGTGGTGCATTATGGGACGTCAGAATAATAAACATCAAGTGAATGAACACTGAGACAGATATAGGATTGCATTCATCTAGAGTTGAGGAGTCTTTTGTATTTGAAGTGCCCCCTGCACCTTTAATAATTCAACATCTGCTGTTACCTCTCCTATCCATCCCTTGCTCCCTTTCTCCTTCTCCTTTCAGTATAAACAGTGTCTATCGCGCCACTCAGGGGAGGCAACACAAACGTGAGTCACCCATCTCGTAGTTTGTGTGAGCGTAGAGTGTTAGCACCATATTGGCAGTTCTGGTTTTGTCTTAGCTGTCTTCTTGGCTCTCGACGGCTAACGTTAACGCTCCTAGCTAGTCGACAGCTCCTCTGTCTTTTCACACAATTGGATCTTCTCGTCTCCTGAGCCGCAGTGACTAAATTAGCCCTGGGACGCCCACTGTACGCTCTCCCGCAAGCAGAGATCAACCATCAATCACTCAACACCATTACTAACAGGTCAGCCTGAGCCATGTCCTCTACACACACGATACGAGAGACCGCAGCTATTAAAATGATTGATCTATCCATCCGCACACCTTTGCGGTGGCTTTCCTCCTCATTTCAACAACAGCACGTATGTTGCAGGTTATTGCGTCTCGTGTATTAAAAATGCAGCCGTGCACCTTAAATAAATGATACAACATGGCACTTCAAAGCCGCTTATTTCACAGCTCTTGGCGTGCTCAAATGCACCACGACCTTTCAGCCGCCAGGGTCTTCGTGTCCCGGTTCAGAGGCTGACCCTTGAACCCGAGTTAGCATCTTCCACTGCCCGGCATTTATCAAACAGATAATTAAAGCTCAGGGCCAGGGGTGATATCATTATCCCGGGAACAGAGCTGATGGTGCTGGGAGAGCTTTGTGCTGTAACTCCTCCTGTACCCGGTCATTAAAACAGCCTGCCTTCATTCATTATGGATGTGTTGTGTGCTCGCTTGGGCCTTTGTTTGCTGTAAAACCTGCCTGCCTCTGAAGAGTCAAAGCGTGAGTGATGGGAGAAGAAGGTGTGCGAGACGAGAAAGAGACAGACGGAGACAGACATGAGTGTCTGCAGAAGTGGGAGGAAGGTAAGCATGCATTAACAGGGCTGGGAAAGCTACTTTGAAAGTGCATATTGTAAAGCTACAGTACAAGCTAATCATAATCTGAAGTAGTGAAAGTCAGAACACTGAAAAAAAAAGAAAAAAAGAAAGTAGTTAGATATGCAGCAAGGTACAAACAAATCATGGCTACATTACAGTTACTTAAGGCAGAAATATGCTAAAAAATACATCAAAATAAATAAATAATTTGGATATAACTATTCAAAGATCATGTATAACTTAATCTGAGCCATATTTTGGATGGCAAAAAAAAAAATAAAGAAGTTTTGAATGAATCAACACATCTTAACTATTTATACTTGTACTAAGTACAATAAAAACACTATGGTTTGCATAACCAAGTCAATTACATACAGGGAAATGAATAGGCAAATCATTTTTGTATTCATGTTCACTCACACGAACCATCTGAACAAACCGATTCACTGGAATGAATCCCCAGGTAAAAATAAAGTATACTTGAATGCACTAAAAATACTTAAATACAAGCAAGTACATTTGTAGCACATTTTTATTTTTTGTGCTAAATAAATTTGTAAAAGTTATACAATATAAATACACTAATTAAAAATAAATTTCTACTTCAGTAGTATTTATGTGCATTCGAAAAATAAAATAAATGTCACTGATACTTAAAATGATTTTTAGTGTATTGAAATAAAGTATACTACCATAAAAAATAGTAAGTATATATATATATATATATATATATATATATATATATTAGTGTATTTCGTAAAAGTGTGCTTTGAGTGCTATACAAATTAGCTCAATCTTAATATTCATTTATGTAGTAATCCTACATAATTAATTAGCACTAACACTTAAATTGATTTTAAGTGTAGTCAGACATAGGAAAAAAAAAATATATATACAAGTGTTTTATAAGTGTATTACTTAAAAGTGCGCTATGAATGCTTCACATAAAATTTTAGTGGATTTTTCTCTATACTATCACCAAGTTCTATTTTAAAGGATTTTCATTAAAAATACAGTAGAAATATATCAATAACAAATAAAACCTATAGATTCACTGTGCTTAGGCTACTATAAATGCACTAATAGCACATGATTGGATTATGCATTCACAGTAATTTTAATCAAATGCATTATTTCTGACATTCAAATGGTTAATTTACTAATGATGGAAAACAACAGCTTCGTGAACTGACTACACAATAGGTATAATTTTAAATTTATTTTGGTGTCAAACACACCACATACATTCCGATGCAACCCTCTTCATTTAACATGACCCATTTAACTGATTCACTAAATTCACTTAGACTTTCCAACACTACAAATGAGAGAGTGGACTATTTAGGATGACTAGAGTCACTCAATGAATGAAACTTTCCAAATATCTGAGAAAAAAGTACCGTTTGGTATGAGGCGATGCACTGAAATGAATCAGACTTTCCTATGCTACATATAAGGTCAACAGAAAAGCAGTTAGGTTATCACATTTGTTTTCCTCAACTCAAACTCATTAAAAAAAAAAGCATTGTAGTGATTGTTCGCACTCACACTACACCATAACTCATTATAAAATGTAACTATCTACACTGTTATGAGGATAGCGTAAAGGGACAGTTCACCCAAAAATTTAAATTCTGTCAACATTTACTCAGATTCCCTCTATGGAGGAAAAACATACAGTGAGGCCAATCAACTGCTTGGTTAGCAACATTCTTCAAAATATATTATTTTATGTTCCACAGAAGAAAGAAATTGAAGTTTGGAACAGCTTGAGGGTGAGTAACTGACGACAGAATTTCATTTTGGGGTGAACTATCCCTTTAACTACTGCCACACTGAAAACTCTAGTCATGCTATTAGCGTTGCTATTTTTAGCTAGCTATACTCCCTAAAACTGCTTATTATCTATGAAACTCCTTCTGCAGCATCCAGGAAGGAATTATGAGCAGCTTTATTTACTGATAAACAGTTTAGATGAGGTGTGAGAAGCACTCGTGCCCCCAGTAAATAAGATCGATGGCCCAATCAAAGCAAATTATGGGGCTTCTGGGAGGAAGAACGCTCACACATAACCATTTCCAGCAGCATCCCTCCAAATCCCTCTCTTTTATTAATAATAACACAGAGCTGATCTTAGGTCAGCTATACGGCTTGTAATAGCCTCATAACACCAGTGCAACACTCAAAATGCTCCTCCACTGAAACGAGATAGAGGCCTTATTACATTAGTTCCTGTCGTGTGGGGACTAACACGTGTCCGCCAGTTAAATTTGCTGCGGTGGCAGAGGCACATCGGTTTAATGGGGATGTGATGTTGTTCTGCGGAGATACACCGAAGCACCATTGTTTCCATGACAATCAGTTATCTGTAAACGCAGCACAATTTCATTCGTTTTTGTTTCCATTTTAATGGGCAGCAATGACATAGACGGTCGCTAAAGACAAAGGAAAAGGCCGTGAAAATAGACACACCGACTCTCTCTCTCTGTCTTCCTCTCATAGTAATGAAATCAGATCTCCTGTGCACTTCAACTGTTTTGAAAATGACTCCATAGAGGACAACACAAACGTTTCCGAGAGTTGCGTGAAATCAGAGATAGATGGAATCACTTAGTGCCGGCATTCACAATTCGCCACTTTAGAAGGAAGATAAATAGGCTGTGTGCTGTGGGATCTGTCCACCTTAGCTAAATTCCCTCACTCGCTCTCTCTCTTCTCGCTCTTGTTTCTCTTCTGTTCTGTTCTGCTGATGTATGCAGAACACAACAAGCTCCACATGAAAAGGGAGAAAAATTGAGGCTAATTTCCATTAAAAGATGACAGTTTTAACTGCAAATGAACATGCGAGACTGCCGATAACGTCTTGCACTAATGAACCGACTCAGCGTTTCTTTTCCTTTTTGGGGGGGGTTTGACTGGCAATTACCAGCATTTAGTTTTTTTTCTCTCTTTCTTTCCCACATTCTCTCCTCCCAGAGGAAGTTGTTTTCCTCCCGCTAGCCCAATTTGTTCCTGTGACTTTTGAACTTTGGCTGGGAGGAGACAATTTATCAAATCATAACCGTAACAAAAATTTAACGAAGTAAAGGTGCTGTGAGCAATTTCAGCCGGTTTGCTAACTTATGCTAGACTAGCCAATGAACTAGGCCATCCTTCACTCACACGTCTTCTCTCCAAAATGTGCCAAATGTGCAAACCTGAAAATGTAAAACAAAGACAGAGCTTCTAAAGTTTTCTGGAAGAAAAAAAAAAGTGAAAAAGAGAGTCAGCACAGCAGAAAACCTATTTCAGACATTTTTATCAGCTAGTAGACTAGGGATTTAGGCAATTAATCATTTTATATTCATTTGCAATTTTGCCTTCAAACAATTATGAAAACAATATAATCAGGATAAAACTATATATTATTGTATTGCATTATGTTTTGAAATGCTCTCATTTTATCTTGCATTATAAATCCAGTGCAGCCTATTTTTATTTGTAATTTATTTATACAACAGTGCACTTTCGGCCCTCCCTAAAAACCAACATAGGTTCAATACAAAAAAGTGTCTCTCATTAAAAAATAAATAAATAAATAAAATAAAAAAAATCACTAATTACCTGCAATATCCATTTGAAATGAGAACCAGTGGCAGTATACAAAAATAAATAAATAAATAAATAAATAAACAAAAAACAACAAAAAAACGGTTTTAATACTTTTCACACAAATTATGATTACAGGGCAGATTTTCAGTTAATAAAGACTGTGTGGATCCTTGCAAAAAATGCTATGTTTAAAACACTTTTAACATAATGCATTATTTGTAAACTAATACATCACATTACCATTTGTATGACTTTTCTCATGTAGTAAACTTGCTCAGTAGCTCACCTGGTACAGCAATGCACTTGTGATCCAAAAGTGTTCAAATATGAGTCCCGTGAAACAAGAGTCACCATAAAAGAGCTCAAAGATGTGTAGGAGCAAGCAAAAATGACATGGTTGTTTTTATCTCACATTTGCATTTGTTACCACTACTGGTCTAGGTGGTACGTTGTTTTTATAAGTAATGGATCATTAAAGGAATAGTTCACCCAAAAATGGAAATCTTGTCATCATTTATGTTGTTCCAAACCTGTATGAGTTTCTTTCATATGTTGAACATAAAAGGAGATATTCTGAAGAATGCTGGCAATCAAACAACTGATGGTGCCCATTGACTTCCATTGTATTTCTTTCCCTACTATGGAAGTGAAAGGGGACCAATAACTGTTTGGTTCTTCAAAATTCTTCAACATATCTTATTGTATGTTCAACATAAACTGAAAATAAACATAAACATAAACTTAAACAGGTTTGGAATGACATGAGGGTAAATGATGACATAATTTTCATTTTTGGGTGAACTATTCCTTTAATGATCCATCACTTTTAAAAATAACATACCACCTAGACCAATAGTGGTAACAAAATATGCAAACGTGAGATAAAAGCAACCATGCCGTTTTTGCTTGCTTCTACATGTCTTTGTAAATGATGACAACATTTTCATGAAAACCTTTAACCTTTTAGCGCCATTCGCTGTACATTTAATTTATGAACTGCTACAATACATACAACAACCATTGTAATAAAAAAGTTCCCATTCATCTGTTTTGAAGAAAACTCTCCCTCAAAAATGTCTATGAAATCTGCTTTCAAATGGTCACTGGAGACATTTCAGATGATAATACCATCTGTGTTTGGTTATTACTCTATAAAAGTGATCTATAAAGTTCATAGTCGAAGAGTTGATCAGTATAACACTTTAATATACATTTGCTTAGACTGCTCCACATTTTCATACGGGCTGATCAAAGATGGGCTAGAGTTCCTAAATGATTATAAACTTAGCAACCTAAATTAACCCCTCGATCAGTCCTCTGCTTCCTCCTCTCCCTCATGATATCATTCCATCTCGTCTAGCCAAAGCTTTGACAGCTCAGTTTGAAACCAGCGGTATTACAGATATCAGATTCCTGTTGATTGGAGGGGGATTTCCTGTTTGCTGTTCTGAGTCATGTACTGAAGCATCTCTCGTCCCATTCTCACTGCGCTCTAAAGTTGGAGATAAAGCGTCCACATCCTGTCAAAGTGTTTCGCTGTCAGACTACTGTCTTTTGAGTCAAAGTGAGTTCTCTAAATAAAAGATGCCATGCTTTACCTTCTGTTGGGACTTAATGAGTGATGTATCAGTACTATATTGGTATTAAAAAAAAAAAAAAAAATGAATACATAAAACTAAGTAAATCACATTTAAAAATAAAATGATTTTCTATATAATGTATTAATCTAATGTTAGTGCCATTAATAATAATAATAATAATAATAATAATAATAATAATAATAATAATAATAATAATAAAAACAATAAATTATATAATTCTTAATAAACTAAATATTTAATATTAACATTATTATTGTTATTATAATATTGTATTTTATTATTATCATTTAAAATTGTATTATTATTTACTATTTATTTATTATTATTAATCATGTGTTTTTTATGTTATTATGTGTTTTAATTATATAAATGTAATTTGTATGTAGTGAAATTATATCAAGATGACTATCTGTCCTTGAGAATCACTTCCATTAAATGCTCTATAATTATATTTAATCTGATATTCCCTAAAAATGACACAAAAATGTGTTTAAACACATTTCAAGCAAATACTGTGGGGAACTGCTTGTCAGCATTAGAAATAATCCACCAAAAGTAACAGATTGCTGCAGACAGAAGTCGATGGTCTCTCTCTCTCTCTCCTGTATCCACAGAGAGGCAACAAAGCAATGATTGGTTCCCAGGAGACGGATGGAGTGGAACACGTCCCAGCCGGCACACTGACCTGATTATCATTGTCAGATCTCTTCTTCCACTCCGGGACTGAGTCTGTCTGTCCTAGGATCTGTCACTTTTTCGCTCCTGTGCTCACCCATTCTCTTTCCTCCTTCTGAAATAGAGTAATACAGGTTTTTCTTTTTTTTTTTTCTTTTTTTTTCAATTTCCTGTTCACTTTTTGTGTAGTAGAAGCTATTTATACACACTCTGCGTCCCTAATAGAGATGAACTGAGACAGAATCAAGACACTGAGAGTTCATCAGTGAAGATAGTGACAGGAAGCTGCCAAAAACAACCATCGCCTCACACACACATCCATGCTCGGCAGGGTCAGACTCATGCTGTCAGCAGCCCCATCAGCTGAGCAACATCCCTTTGAAAAATCGTCTCGCTGATTTTTCTATTTACGAGCTGGCTGTGGAACAGCATTTATCCCATAATTACACCACTGTCACTGACAATTTCCATACAAATCATCAGGAAAAATTGAAAACGGACCCAAAACTCTGTAAGGCAACATTTCCACTCTGTAAAAACCTTGCCAAACATCTTCTTCACTGCTTTTCAGGGAAGCAGCAGGGGAGGATGTCCAAAGAGAAAGATGCATAAACGCCTTTCAAAGTTAACAGGAGTGACGCTGAAATATTTGGATGTTTTAAATGACCCAGCTAATGAGGAAAATCAGCGATCACTTGACAGCTGGGGACTTTCCATGTGGTTTGCATAAAATGATACAGTGGGTAGTTTTTATTGATTGCACATGGAAAAACACATGTAAATGCATTTACACATGCATACAGACATGCTTGAACCGTAAAATGCAAATGCATCCAAATGTTTTGCTGTATCTTTCATGTGTTAGTGGCCTTTTGCAGAAATTTTGATCAGACATGGAATTAATTAAATAATCATAAAGCCTTATAAATATATATATATATATATATATATATATATATATATATATATATATATATATATATATATATATATATATATATATAAAATAAATAATAAAAAACAAAATAAAAAATAAATAATAAATGTAAAAAATCAGCATACAGACTCCTGTTCAATAGTTTGGGGTTGGTAATATTTTATTTTATTTTATTTTATTTTATTTTATTTTATTTTATTTGTAAGGAAATTTCTTATGCTCAAGCTGTTTTTATCAAATATTTATTTGATCAAAAATACAGTAATAAAATTAATATTGTGAAATATATATATTTTTACATTAATCTATTTTAACATTTATTTTAAAGTTATATAATCATTTACTATTTACATGTATAAGAATTAATTCTTGTGATTACAAAGCTGAATCACTCCAGTCTTCAGTGTCCCATGATCCTTCAGAAATCATTCGGTAACACTTTATTTTAGGGCCTCTTAACTAGTTACTTATTAGCATGCATATTGCTAGAATATTAGCCATTTATAGTACAAATTAAACACATATTAATGCCTTATTCTACATGACCTTATTCTACATCACTAATCCTACCCAATACCTAAACTTAACAACTACCTTATTAACTATTAATAAGCAGCAAATTAGGAATTTATTGAAGGAAAAGTCATAGTTAATAGTGAATAAGTGTTCCCTATTCTAAAGTGTTACCAATCATTCTAATATGATGCTTTGGTGCTAAAGAAACATTTCTTATAATTATCAGTTGAAAACAGTTGTGTTGCTTAATATTTTTGTAGAAACCTTGATTACTTTTTTTCAGGTCTGTCTGATGAATAGAAATATTACAAAGAATTACAACTTATTCATACTGCTGTTCATTTATAGGCCAGACTTTGGTGAACTAGATGCAGCATATTACTGCTTTGATTGGTTCGTTGCTGTGCTCTGAAAACAACCTGCCTTCTTTCATTCTGGGCTTCACTATGAGTTTAAAAAAACAACACATTCAAATACAATGGATCCTACTGTTTATTAAATGGTCAATGCAGTTTATTCCCAAAATAAACTATTTAAATGTTTTAAATTCTAAATTACTTTATTTTCTATATAAATATATAATATAAATATAATATAAATTAAATATATAATTTATTTAAATCTTCCGTAACGTTATGAATGTCTTTACTGCCATTGAATTAATCCTTGCTGAAAGTTAAGTTAAAAAGTTTTAATAAAAAAAATAATAATAATAATAATAAAATTTTAAAAAATATTAATAATAAATAAACTCTTTTTGAACAGTAGTGTTCCTCAACCCTTGAGTATTGTATTAAATATTTTAACTACTTTGACCAATAACAACCACCAATAAGAGCCACACTGTTATGCATTTTGCCAATTTTCCCACAAAAATAGTGCAGACCAAGTTATCTTGGGTCTGGCTATGTGTTCTATAGGGGTTCATATCTACAGAAATTCATTAAACAGTACACATGGAGGGAGGCTTATAAAATATTTTAAAGAAAATAACCAACTGTAGCTAAAATCAGAATTTAATTCATCAAAATTCTCCATTTGAAATGTTTTGCTTTGTCTGCCATTATATCTGTGTTTGCTTATATTATACCATTGAGCACAAAGGCCTGTTCCTTAATCCTAATAAGATCAGGATCTCTGACTGCTCTCTCACATTCCTGCTTTTATTCAATTACATTCTTCTCATCTGTGTTTTTATCACTCCTCCCTTCTCAGCTTTTTCTCTTTTTTTCTCGCTCTCCCTCTCTCCTCCTCCATCACTCTTAAACAGATTTGTTCCTGTCAAGCTGATTCATTTCTGTACCATATATAATCTCTTTTGTTCCATTCCTCCATAATCTATACAGTCCAGTTCTGTGATAAATGCGGCAGGATGCGATCTTCACAGTCAGGGCTCAAAACACTTCATATAAATGCTGCTGTGCCTCAGTTTCAAGTCTGTTGTGAACCTGTCACAACACGTTATAATACAGACAAAGAAAGAAATGAAAGCTATATTGGATCTGAAAGCAAGCATGCGACCTGCAAGTGAGCGCTACTACTAATACTATGAGAAAAGATTAGCCAATCAAAAGACTGCGTCTGCATAAAAGTCCTCAAGGTACAATAGCAAAGTCTAATGTTCAAAGAGAGGGAGGAAAATGGAGAAAAAAACTAACCTATTACTGTTTTTGCTGGCAAGAAACCTTGATGAGTGGACCTCAAGGAAAAATTAAAATGATATGACCCTTAAAATCAAAGGCTTGTATTGTGTAGTTGGTAAAAGGACATGAAGGACATGTGAGAATGTGAAGTGCAAGGGAACGTGGGTGAAATAAATGTGGCGCCTTCATTAACCACATTAAACTTTGCTCTCACTTTGTATTAGTGCTTTTTGCATAACTGTCACAGCATGGTGACAAGATAGCTTGAACTAAGAAGAAAAGAAAGCCTAGCAGATGGCTCGCATTAACACAACAGCTCTATGACTCTATGGTGAATATTAAGTGATAGATATGATATCCAATGGAGAGCTGGCATACTTCAAAGATAATAACATTGTGCAAATACATTACAGAGGTGGAAAATGTCAATAAAGAATAGAGGCTGTGTTAGCATGTGTTTAAATGAACATGAAAGCAGGAAACTTATGTTTTATGCTCAACAGGCCAAGCTATAACATCAACTATACACATACCACAATCACACATACTGTACATGAAGAGTCACTAAATGAAATGCAAAGGAAGACCAAAATAAAGAGATTTATTTCAAAAATATATCTATTTCAAAAAATTATGTTCTTTTGAACGTTCTATTCATCAAAGAATATGTATTAAGCAGCAGCACAACTGTTTTCCACATTTATAATAATAATAAGAAGAAGAAGAAATGTTTCTTGAGCACCAAATCAGCATATCAGAATGATTTCTGAAGGATCATGTAGCATAACTGCAATACATTACATTTTAAAAGATATTAAATTATATTATTTCACAATATTATCATCTTCACTGTATTTTTGCTCAGATACTGTAAATGCATCTTTGGTAAGCATAGGTAGCAGTAGCATGTGTAGATGTTTGTGTAGGTGTATATGCTGATATTTAATATACAGTGTTTATTTACATAATTTTAACATCGTGTTATAATGCTCTTCTAATTTACATTTACATACATTTTTAGCTATCAAATAAATCCTCTCTACTGCTGACAAATATGAAAAGTTATCTTTTAAATAAAAGTTATCTTTAATTTGAAACTACTGACAGAAAAGAAGAGCTTGTCTGAGACATCTTGATGTCTTATAAGGTGCGGTATTAAACAAATGTCGGCTGATTGAGCCATTTTGCTGAAACAATGGCTCCATTATGTATCATGTCACAGTAGCATCATCTAGACAAACCCCACATGTTACAGCAGATGGGTACCATTAATCTCCACTGAGGAAGAGAGAGAAAGCACATTTCGAGGGCACCAGAAAAGGAAGAGAGAGATGAGAAACTCTACTCCAGCCAGACATTTAGCAGATTTCACAAAACAGCTCTTTCTGAAATTTGACCTTTATGTATGTTGAAACACTGTATGAGCAGTTGTACAGTTAAAAAGCTAAATATGAACTGTTAAGACCCGTTTACATAAAAAAAAAAATTAAATTAAAAAGCAAAACAAATACCAGACAAAAAGTCTACTTGCTAAATGATTAAATGTAAATGTCTCTTATACTCAATCTATTTTTTATTCCTTTTTAGAATGCCTTTTCCACATGACACAAAAGTTCCTATGTGATTGGTCTGTTTTTGCTTGGTGTGAAAAGACCTTAAAGCCCAATTAAGTCAAGCATTGAATATATTAAATTGAGAAAACAACCTTGTGCGAAATATCTTTGGACAACGCTGTTAAAAGGTCATATTTTGAGTCGGCAAACATGTCCAATTGTCACTTTGACTCATGTCTGAGTTCAGGGCTGCGTAAGATGGCGTAACAGCACATGATTAAATCTATCCTATCTGATTACATACATGCTGAATGTCGGTGACGCACATAATCAACCTCAACCACTGTGAGAAAATTGCTTTGTATTGCACTATGCAGCTATGAATGCATTACTTACATAAGGTGAGTGCAGCAATATGGTGTACAGTAGATGATTAAAACAGACCAACAAACTGCACTGCTAATGGATCAGCTATTGAAAATGACGTGGATGTGTCTGGGTGTAAATGGTTTGCTATATGCCAGTGACCCCTTTGTGTTGCTTTGTCAAATGTATATATGTGACATAAAATACATGCATTTTTTTTTTTTTTTTTAATAATAAATTAACATTTTTAAATTGGCACATTACAATGATTTTACACAGCAACACTTTCTAAAACTTGACCTTTGTGTATGTTGAAATATGAAAAGTTGTACAGTAGAAAAGCAAAATATCCACTGTTTAGACCCGTTCACAAAAAAAAAAAATAAAAAAAATTAAGAAACAAAACAAATGCCAGACAAAAAAGTATATCCACACATTTCAGTTGATTTGAAGAACAATCTCAACAGACAATACTTCTATATGTCAATCCTTATTTTAAAATATAGTAAAGCAGAAAACAGTTATTTATTGTAATTCACAATATTACTTTTTTATCAAATAAATACAGCCTTTGTGAGCATGAACTTTTGAATCTTTTGAATGAAATGCAATGAAAAAAAAAAAAAAACCTTTTGAATCAGTGTTATTTTAGTATCATTAAGATGTTTTGATAGTTTTTTTTTTTTTGTAATAGTTTGAAATAGTTAGTATTCTTATATTTTCTGTTTTCATTTTAATGTTAGAGTTTTAGTAATTTTGGTGTGCATTTTTGTGATTTTTATTAGTTTTTATTCCCGTTTAAATTAATTTTATTTCAGTTTTAGATATTTTAGAAGAGTTTTAGTACCACATTAAACTAAATGAAAATGATACACTTATTTTTATTTATCTTTCTTCTCCAGTTTATTTATTAATTTATTTTCTTTTAGGTTTAGTTAACTAAAATAACCATGTTTTGAAAAGTACTGTACCAGATTTTTGACTATGGACATCCAGTCTTGTCTACTTTGTAGCTTGTTCAGGCCAAAAAACTCTGCAAAATATATAAAGCCATCCAGTCAGATTGGATCTGTCAGTTTTGCTAGAGCATGCCTTTTTTATATTTAATATGCATCAGGCAGTCAGTTGAGACTACGTGGAACAAAGTAACCGATTATTTATGAGCATAAATAAAGAACAAGCAATTATCAAATTAACTGCAGCAAAAAGCTAGTGCCAGAAGACTGAAATGATACATGACATTCTCATGTTATTTACTTTCTAAAACTGTCAAACCTGCACAAAATCAATAACATTAGGAAACTGATTTTTTTTTTAACAGTGTTTTAGTGTAAAGTAACACTACAGTATCATTATTTATTTCTGAAGTCAAGCGAATATTAGCTTTTCACAATGCAACGCCGTGCCATTGAGTTCCAGTGACTATTTGTTTTTGTGCTCTGCATGCTCTCTGTGATGTTTCAGAGTCTGGTTCACATTAAAATACTCATTTCAGTAATGCAGCACAGCTTTAGTGAAATTGAATTAATTACCTAATTAATTTAATAATGATTCTGTCCCCTTCTCTCTCAGATTAATCCCAGATAACAGAGGGGTTTTGGGTTTCAGGGCAAGACCTGCTGAGACTCAGAACATGAACAAAGCTTTCAGATTAATGTAGTCTTGTTTGGAATCAGTCCTAAAACAGCATGTAAGTAACAGATACCATAAAGATGCCATAAAGAAGAAGAGTTTATTACTGTGGCTACTCATTTCAAAGTTTTTAAAGCTGTGTTTATGTAATCGTGTTGTTTCTGACGTTGAGAAATGAACACAAAATAGGATTAAACTGTTCTTTTTTTTGAATATCAGTGAATAAAACACAGTGCTGCAATAACAAAGTTATGACGCTATTAAAATGATACCGTTATAATAAGTAGAATGAGATACAAGGGTAGATATTTATGCGGATATGGTGTACAACTACCAAACACAATCAAGTGTTCACACACACACACACACACAATGGCCAAAGATAATGAACAGCAGAGGTAGAGGGATTCTACAGAAAGCATGAGAGAGGGAATTAGAGTCCTGTGAGCTGAAGTGCTCTACTCGAGAGCCCCTACAATGGCGGCCCACCCTTGCCTGTGGCACTGAGAAGGTTGTTTCCTGGGCAACAGAGAGCTGAGAGCAGGGCATTGGTCTCTGAAGTGTGTATGAAGAGCTGTGGACCCAAGCCAATAGTTCATCTCAGGAACAAAAACACTGATGGAGTCACACACACACACACACACACACACACACAATGTTAGTGGGATGTAGCCATTTCAAAAACTAAGAATTTACTTCTGCCCCCAGCAGCAGCAACTCTATAAACATGTCAAGATATATAAAACACTGTGGAACACTGTTGGTGGATAGACTCAAAAAATTGTTGTTGCTGCAAGCTACTGTACATCAATGAGCTAATACAACAAAGACTGAATGCTGAAACTTAAATTTCATTGTGTAATTAATTTAAATAAAGAAAGAAATGATACATAGGGAAACAATATGGCAACTCTATCATTAGTATAACAATGGTAACATTTGCAGGTGTATGATTATTAACAGAGAAGATCATTTGCCATTTTTTTACATACCTTTCAAAAGTTTGGGGTCTGTAAGATTTTGTAATGTTTTTGAAAGAAGTATGTTATGCTCACCAAGGCTAGATTTATTTAATCAAAAATACAGTAAAAACAGTAATGTTGCACAATATTATTACAATTTAAAATAACGGCTTTCTATTTTAATATATTTTTTAAAAATATAATTTATTTCTGTGAATTTTCAGTAGTCATTACTATCGACGTTGACAGCTGTGATGCTAATTTTTTTAGCGGAAACTGTAGAATATTCTTTTTTCTTTTTTTTTTCAAGTTAAAAAGAAAGTTAAAAAGTACAGCATTTATTTAGAGCATACTGTCTTTACTGTCACTTTTATGTATTTTAATTCAGAATAAAATTATAAAAAAAAAAAAAAAAAAACTGCTCTCAAACTTTAGAATGATAGTGTATCTCAGTCAGGCCCTAGTGGTGTTCCATTACATTTTTTTGTAGTAGGAAATTCTGATTTCGGAGTTGAAGTGAATGCAGTTTAAACATTATTGTGTGAGAAAATAAACCAATATCCATGTTTAATGTTCAGTTATATGCTGTACAATGCTTAAAAATGAAATACTCTGCAAATGGCAGCACAGTAACTACTATTCACCATAGCCTACACTACATATTGTAAGGTAAAACAAAGAGGTAGAGTTTTGCATGCTAATGTGTGCTACTGCTAGCTAGTAATAATAATGAAATTCAGTTACGTTGATATGTAATTTTACTGTATTTTAATCAGTATTTGATTTTACAGTTTATTTTACTCTTAGCAAAACCAATTTTCAATGTTGAACCACTGTCTACAATTGCATTAAAAGAATAGTTCACCCAAAAATGAAAATGTTGTCATCATTTACCCTTATGTTGTTCCAAACCTGTACAAGTTTTTTTTTATGTTTAACACAAAAGAAGATATTTTGAAGAATTATGAAGAACTAAACAGTTGATGGTCCCCATTGACTTCCATAGTAGGGAAAGAAATACAATGGAAGTCAACTGTTTGATAACCAGCATTCTATTCCTTTACATTTAGCGAAATAATAATAATTATTATTATAATTATTATTATTATTATTTTTTTTCAGATGTGGTTTTCTAGATACTTCCAAGATAGACAGATAAGCAGAAACAAAACGTCTGAATGTCTACACAAAACAATCAATGTCCTTCCCTTCAAATCAGTATTCAAGACCCATCTGGTTTATTCTCCTCTTTTTGTATGTATTATAGATCTTTAAATTTAATTTTCCTCACCAGAAAGTTTTGCTAACAGCACTGTGTTTAAAGCACTAAAAGTTCCCTCAGCTAAATCTTGACACCAGTCTTCCACTTTGACGCATAACATTCACTGTCACATGCTTCCCTTTGAAAATTTCCTACCTTTTTTTCAAAGAGGGAACTTGTCATTGTCATCTTTTGTCTCCCTTGTTTACTTATTTATTTTGGGTCTGAGTTGGACTACATTACCTTCCACCCAGAGGTGCGAAGTAGCACTTTCACACACGTATTTCTCTTTAACACACACACGAATGTACAAAAACTGTCACCTTCCACACTCTCTGCCAATGGGGAATGCATTAGAAAGCAAGAGAAATATTTATAAGCCTTCTAGAAATTTCCAAGATGTATGTTGGTGGTAAAAACATCTTTCTTTTTCTATCCTGCTAATACTCACATAGGCACACATCCGTATATTAGATAAACAGGCTCTCACTAGAGCTGACATTAAGGAGCTCAGTGCAAGCAGAGACGTGTGTTTGAGCACTTTTCATGCACTCATCTCCTGTAATGATGTGCTTAAGAAAAGCAAAACCATCACTCATTCTCAACAGTAAACTCATTGAAGTCCTGCCATACATACATACACACACAAAATAGCTCTTGAATTATATAAAGAAGGTCAAAATGCTCTTATGCTTCTGGAAACTCTTAAATGAATGATGTCTGCCTAAACTTTGTTTCTAGCCGTAAGTCAAGATATTGTCAAATTACACTGCATATGTATTCTTAAGAATGTCATATTCCTTAGAGGGCAAAATGTATTTCCATATATTTCTATTTTTTCTAAGTTAATTACAAAATGCGTGTGGGAACAGTGTTAACAGAAATATGTCTTTGAGACAGAAGAGAAAGAACTGTAGCATGTATCAAAAATGTCAGGCAATTCCACAAATACATAATAATATTCATAGGATCTCTCAAAATGACCTTTTAACTTGATAAGAAGAATAAATGTGCTTGAACTAATATCAAAGGCAGATCTTTGATAGAACAGGATATTTCCACTCAGAGAAGAACTCCAACATATTAAAATGGATTTAGACAGATGTTTATCATTTTGCCGGTATGTGCACTTCAGTGACAAGCTTTATTCTGAGGTGAAATGAAAGCAGGGCTAGGCACTATATACACTGAGTATTCATGATATATTTGCCACGACTTTTTGAAAAAAAAAAAAATAAATAAAATAAAATAAAATAAAATAAAATAAAATAAAATAAAATATACTCAAAATCACAGTGATTTTTATGGAATTGTGTATGTTTTTGAAAGAGGTCTCTTATGCTCACCAAGGCTGCAATTATTTGATTTTATATACAGTATATATAGTCAAATGTTGTTACAATTAAATATTGCTGTTTTCTATTATGATATTTTATTATGTCGTTCATTTATGTGATGGTAATGTGAATTTTCAACAACATTACTCCAGTCTTCAGTGTCACATGATCAGCTGCATACAGTTCACAGAAATTACTCCACCGATAAAACACAGACATTCCATTCGGTGAGTAGAAAAGGTCCCGACATTTATGGGAATTTTCCAGCTGAACAAAAGCGGCCAGATATCTTTGTGCATTCACTGCTGAGGCTCAGGCAGTCGCAGTGACATTGAACATCGTAATAAGAGCTTTTCAATAGTGAGCAAGAGCGAACGAGCTGTGCCTCATCAGCGCAATGATAATAGCTCTCTTTTCATCCGAATTATAATTACACATTAATAGAGTGTATAAAGCAAAGCCATTCACTTGTGCTCTCATGAAAACATTAAGCATTTTGTCGATCCCCTGGTTGGGCTATGAGTCAGACACATATAGAGTAAATGTACACACATTTCTAGAGTCTCTCTCTTTCATAGACTTCACTGGCCAATGGCATTCAAATGGCCTATTATTGTCTTGCTGGTGCTTTGTGGGAGAGTAATCACAGACATTCAAAACTCAATGAGACACATCTGCAAACATTATACAGGACAGTAGCAGCCAATCAGGATTCAGAAAGAATGGGTAAACAGGAGACAAGTTTTATGACAAGCGCTAGATAACACTAAAGCAGAAAGGGTGATATAAAAACGGGAAGGTTAGAGGAAAGAAAAAAATAAATAAATAAATAAAAATTCTAGGACAAGGTGAACATATCCCATAATGCACCAGGTGAATGAACACGTCTCTGAGAAATCGCCAAGTTCTGTTATCCTCCTCCATGAAGGACAATAAGACACGTATGTATTGCTCTCGAGGAAAAAAATAAAAAATAAAATAATAATAATAGAAGAAAACATTACAGAGTGATTTCTACCACATGATTTATGGTGTCTAGGCAGGTAAATATTTCCTCTGCTGTTACTTTTCTAGTCAATACTCTATTCTAATACTAGTCACATTTAGCATGTAAGCTGAACATGTTTCCCACTGTAAAGCTGATAAAGCACTGCATGTATGATATGCTGTAAAGTATCATAGATGATGATGATTTAATCTCATCTCAATATAACTACAGTATAGGGACACGTTACAACAGTCAACAGAAATCAATACATCAATTGGAAAACTGCTAAATTAGAAGCTATTAATGCTAAATTAAAAGCTATTAATTACAATCATGAAGTTTAACAAAGACAGTGTTTCAAATATCTGGAAAACAGCAGAATGGTCAAAAATCAATAGAAAAAGCATTATAGATAATAAATGTAAAAATCAATAATTTATAAATGATTTATTCAAATTATAATTCAAATTATAAAGGTGTAGTAAGTTATTTTTAAATATCAAATTGTTAATTCTCTTTACAGAACAGTTCAAAAGTTTGGGGTTGGTAAGATTTTTTAAAAAATATTTTGAAAGAAGACTCTTACGCTCATCAAAGCCACATTTATTTGATCAAAAATATTGCTAATATTGTGAAATATTATTGTACTTGAAAATAACTTGTTTTCTATTTTAATATATTTAAAATTAAATGCCTACCTTTGATAGCAAAGCTGAATTTTCAGCAGCCATTACTCCAGTCTTCAGTGTCACATGATCCTTCAGAAATCATTCTAATATGCTGTCGAATATGCTTTTTTTTTTTTTTTTTTTTTTCACTTTTGATAATTTTTACACATCCTGGTTGAATGAAAGTATTAATTTATAAATTTGTTAAAAATCTGACTACAAACTTTTGAATGGCAGTTTATACACACTTCGTAATTAATTTTCTTACCAACAAGTTAATTACTGAATGGCACATATCAACCCTCATTAAAATTTAAATAAACTGTTTGTACTAACACAGTAAAATTGCAAAATAATAATTCTAAACAGGTCTCTCAGAACTCGCACCATCCCTGACTGCCAGTATATGATAGCAGATAGCGGCCCCCAGCCCAAACTAACCCCAATGGCTGATTCAAAAGCTGACCTGTCAAGTCGCTTAAAGACAGCAATGTTTTGAAAGCTGCAGAGTCAGTGTTTACACTCTTCAGGAAGTCAATCTACCTAAAATTGACTTTGCATGTTACACTGAGATAGGAGAAGTTACAGTATTTTAACAACAATTCAACTTAAAAGTTGAATTGATTAAATGCGTGTTAAACTCAAGTGTGCAAACATTTACAATTCCATCGATCTCTTCCTGAAGTGAGGGTGTGTATGTGAGGGTCTCTATAGTGTGGACACACCCCTTGAGAACTTCCGGCAGATCGGACTAAGCTCTGTCTCTCTCATGCTAATGAGCCTTTCAGCGTGTGGGGGTGTTCTGTGATATGCACGCAATTTCCACTTTAAGCAGAGAGAAACTGCTCTGCCCTTTCCACTTAATGTGATGTTAACCTGTCTGCTCCCCCTGGACCCACCCCACTCCACTCGCGTCCTCTCCCGCTCAGCAATTCTTTCCAGTTAGTATATTTTTAGAGGGAAAAAGAAGTGAGTCTCACACACACACACACACACACACACCATGTTCACTCAGGGGATGGGGTATTGTTGTCTTTAGAAGAAGTGTAATTAATTAATTCAACCTGGTAATTAAGCATTTGCTTGGTAAACAATACATTTAAGTGCCTTTGGAAAGCACTCTGGTGTCCTGAAGGACCTCGGCTCTTTGTCTATAGTTCATTGCCTGCATAAAAGAGAATTAAAACCAGCACAATAACAAACATTTAGAGCCTTTTAGACATGAGTATAGTTTACGCTGTCATGCTAATTACACTGGCGCCATGTCTCAGGTAAAACATGTCTTTCCTGAACACAGGTCATGTCACAAGGGAGTTTGCAAAGCATTAGGTACTAAACTGAAAGTTTAAAGGCTTGATTCCGATACTTCTTTTGTTGAAATGCGTTTAGATATTATGGACAGAACACAGGGAAATGCTTTGTTGAGAACATAAACACTGTGTACCAGTGTGTGATCATCCCCACGTGTGACATCAATGCCCAGTTAAATATTAAATCTCTTTTATGAGCCATGAGGAGAAATTAATTTACAACACTGTGAGTTAACTAAAACAAAAAACAGACTAACAACCAATGTAACTAATTAGCTAATTAATATTGTAATGATGGTCTGAGCTTATTTTTCTAACTCTGCCTTTTCCACAGGGGACCTGCAGCAAATATACAAATATTAATACAAAAAAAGTTAGAAAACAAACAAACAAACAAACAAATAAATAAATAAATAAATAAATAAATAAATAAATAAATAAATATGATGATACAATATGATATCACAATCAAAACTGACAGGAGCAATCCACTCCTTTAATATTTATGAATTAATGGACATGCAACAATCTGGCATAAAGAATGCTGTCATAATTTAAAGTAAAATATTTACGTTTATAACTTAAATGTATTCAAATAATATATGATCATTAGAATAAAATGTAAAATAATATAATGATATTAATAATACATTTTATAACTAGAAAAGTAAAATGAACAAATTCTATGTACAAATGCAATTAAAAGACAAAAAGAAAATCTGAATTTAAAAAGCAGACAAAAAAAGTTGAATGTAGAAAAAATAATACCGCAGAAAAAAAAAATCTAATATTATGAGGTGCAAGAGTTTTGGTGCCATGATTCTAACTGTATGCTACCTACAAAAAAAAAAAAAAAAAAAAAAAGTTATACGGTATATGCATATTTAAAAGTATATCATACTTATTCAAAAAATATTGTACACATTATATTCATAAATCTTTAATTGTAAATAATCAGAATAAAGTTTAAGGCTTTGACAAAGAAAAAAAGAAAACAAAGAAAAAAAAAAAAAGTTCCCAGAACTGGAAAAGAGAAATGACTTTCTAAAATCTCAACGAGATAAGTGCAATATACACACATTTTTCATTCTTATGAAAGATGGAGGAATATAGAAAAGCAGTTAAGCACTTCAAAAAGAGCCTGAGAATAGAAGTGTTGGGCAGCTGCCTTTCATTTGGATTTTTTCACCTATGTTTCAATCCGTAGTTTAAGAGCGTCCAGCTGCAGAGTTCTTCAGCAGGTGCCATTTTCTTAAAAGCATTGGAACGTGTTAAAATTGCTACTCTACAGTGTCTCATGTTCTATTCCTGTAGCGCCAAACCAGCTGCCCGACAGGTGTGGGAGTGTGTGCATGAGTGTGAACTCGGCAGTGAATATTCATTGTGAAGAGCCATAATCCATCGCTATCTTTCTACAATGCTATACAGTCTGGTGTTGTTTGCAAGTTTGATACATGCTGATGCTCTTAGCAAATATACACACATCAGCCAGTTCTGATCATACAGAGAGTGGCTTAAACCTTAAAAGGATAGTTCACCCAAAAATGAGCCGACTATCATTTACTCAGCATCGTGTTGTTCCAAACCTCTGTGACTTTCTTCTGTGGAACATAAAAGGAGTTGTTCACACAGTGCACAATACTTTGTATGGCTTCAGAAGACACAACATATAATTTACATATCTTATGAACTACATTCGTCATGATTTTTTAGTTCCATTGGATGGAAAAGAACGGTCAGGATATTAAAAAATAAATAAATAAATAAATAAATAAATAAAATTTCATTTTGTGTTCCACAGGGGGGAAAAAAAAACCTAGACATTTGATTATTGCAAAAACAAAAGCAAGCTTTAGGTAGCTCTGATGAAGTGGATAAAACTTTACTAAACTGTAATGATAAAACTGGTGACAAATGCCAGTTTAATATCAAAAATAACACTATTAATAAATGAATAAAAATTTTTTTAAGAAAATTAAGTAGATATTAGTTTTGTCATACGTAAATTACACTTAAATTCTATTGTAAGATTTTGTTTTGTTATGACAGCAAAAATGTTAAAAAAAGAGTTGAAAAAATCTACTTCAAATACATGGTTCTGAACTATCTATTCATCAAAGAATATTGAAAAAATGTCATCAGTTTTCACAAAAATACCATTTTTAATAAAATTAAATGTCACTGTATTTTTGATGAATGCTTTTGATTATTTTTCATTAAAATGTAACAAAAGAAAAAAAAAAACTGATACAGACTTCAAACTTTGTGTATTTTATTTGCTATTTATACTTTCCAACAAATAAAAATGTAAATATAATACCATACACTTAAAACTTCTAAAAACCTCTATGGTGGCAAGCAGATATTTTTTTTTTAAACAGCAAAAAAAAAAAAAAAGAAAAAAAAAAAGCTTCTGCTACTTTGGGAGTTATTCATTTAGATTGTCAGAGGAAAAAATTGTAAAATAGATTTACAAAATATCACTGTGTGATGTCTTTGACTTTCAGTGACTCTCTCCCTCTCTCTCTCTCTCTCTCTCTCTCTCTCTCTCTCACACACACACACACACACACACACACACACACACACCCTCACTGAGCTCACATTTTGGGATCTGTTCAAATGCTGTCTCACCTTTCACGTAATTTGCCCTTTTGCAAAGGCACTAGGTAAGAAAGCAACACAGATAAGTGGAATAATGGATAGATTGAAATAAAGAGAGCGAGAGAGTAGCGTTAGCGGTGTAATTGAGAGAGAAATGCTGATAAGAGCTCAACTCAGCCGTCGCACCCTAAACCAGTGTCCTGTTTCAACCCTCCGCTCCTTTCTTCCCCTCTCCTCCGCTTCTTTTTCTCCTGCCCTGCTCTGCTGACTACATGCCACTGGAGTAAACTGATAACTTGACGGCTCCATTGACTGACTCCATCTAGGCGATGTTGGTCTTTTTTGCCCCCTTTTCATCTTTTCTTTTCTTGAAAGTGTGTGTGAGTTCACTTCGAATACAAGGAGCTCTTTGTTGAAGCGTACTGTACATGTACACTCAAACCTTTATGCCAAAACAGGTATAGAATTAGAAATAGAGTAGCCCACAAGAATAATGTCCCACTTAACAGTGAAACACTCCTTCAGCGGGTCATTCCTGTAATCCAAACATTTGTAAGGGATCGAGGCCTCCACCAGGGTTCAGGTCCACCAGCTGGTGTTTAAAGGGTGGACGGCGAATGAGGGACTGATCTGAGGAGAAAGCTGGGTATCAGTGCTCACAGGGGTTTGTAGTTTGTTCTGTTTATTTACCCGCTCTCCTGCCCTCGCCCGTGTCTCTTTCTCTCTCCCTCTGTGTGTCTCCTGCCCTCCGGTCTGGGCAGGTTATGTCTGTATGAGCTATGAGAGGAAGGAGAGGAAAAGATGACTTTAGCCAGACAAGGTTAATTCTGTTTTCCTTTCCTCTGTCACTGCCAAGAGAGGGAAAGAGAGGAGGAAAGACAGAAGAAAACAAGATAAAACAAACAATAGAACAGACAAAAGCAGAAAACAAAAGTTCTGTATAGGAAAAAAAAAATGCTTTTGAGATTCTAAATTTTGATTTGGATGCAATGCACCAAAACAGACTTTTAACTGTTACTTGGTGTTTATTCCATTAATTAACATTACTATTTTTAAACATAATATTTTATTATATTTCCATTGCAAAGTTTTGGTAATTAGATTTGGGTAACTACACTCTGTATGCTGTGGTTATGATAAATTAAACCAGTCATAGTGAAGTTCTTCAGCAACAAGCTGTCTCTCGATATTTCAGCTGAGCTTTCATTAGAGAAGTGCTATTTTTATTTTTATTTTTTTTTTTTTTTTTTTTTTTTTTTTATCATTACCATCAATTACCATCACTAGTAAAATAACTGTAACGTGATTTCTCATGGCATATTTCTGTAGCAAATGTTTAAGAAAGAAAGAAAGAAAGACAGAAAGAAAGAAAGAAAGAAAGAAAGAAAGAAAGAAAGAAAGAAAGAAAGAAAGAAAGAAAGAAAGAAAGAAAAAGAAAGAAAGAAAGGACTAAAACGTGCAATCATTCTTGATTATCTGTGCAAAGATGGGACAATTTCTTTTGATTACTGAACTCATCTCTCAAATGATACACCACAGCCACAGTCATTCTATGAGAAGTGACGTTTATGGCAGAGCTAATTCCAGTGTGTGCCAGTCATGTCTAATATAGTTTGACTGAAAACAGTTCTACAGGAAGTTGTTCTGGACCAGCTCAGATTAAATTATATCAATATAGCATAAATAAGGCATGATATGTATTGTACTATTTGAACTCTAAAAGGAAATTACATCAGAACTATTCAATACATTTTGGGTAGAGCAGATGAAGAGTTTTTTTTTTTTTTTTTTTTTTTTTTTTTTTGTTGATGTTGTTGTTTGTTTTTGTTTTGTTTTGTTTTTTTCTGCATTGGAAAGCTTGGTGTTTTAGCCACGCATAAAAAAGAGAATCAGAGATAGTGTCTAGTCACTATAAAAAAAATAAAAATAAAAATAAAAAAATTATAAATCGGGACAAATAATGACTCATGCCTGAGTATTCTGAAGTCATGTGATAGCTTTGTGTGGCCAGGAAAAACCAAAATTTAGGTTGTCATTCATGGGAAAATTTCAATGATACAAGTTTTACTCTCCTTGGAATTTTGGCATCAATACTGACACAATTTACATTTATGCATTTGGCAGATGCTTTGATCCAAAGCAACTTGCAAGAGTGTCATGCTCTACTGTTCGAGCTACAGGAATGGCATGTGAATGTGTCTTTATTTAAAGCTTTGGCAGAGAAAGAATATTACTGAAAACAAGTATGTTTAAATCTATTATTCACTCTAAGCTGCTGTACAATGTGGTATTACAGGAAATAATGCACAAATCAGACAGATAGCTTTTACAGATTTGTTGTCATTTTTGTAGCTGTCCTTATATGGAAAAGAGTTGCATACAAATTTATTTTTTTGTGTTACATAGATGACATGACATGAGGGTGAGTAAATAATGACAGCATTTTTTATTTTTGGATGACCTACTCTATTAACTGTGCTGTGAATTACTTGTTAAGAGGGAAAGCTTAATACCAGTTTCACTGATTTGCTGTGTTGATAAGCAATCGATCCATCAATTAGTCTGCTTCCTCTGTTCCCAGCCCTCTGCTTGATCTAATGTCAACAGGAAATACCATGTGTGATGCAGTTGATGAGAATGTCACATATGAGCCGAACTACTGAGACAGAGATCTGGACAGAAATCATAGGGTGGTATCCCAGACCTACATGACACTGCCCTCTTAATGACAACTCCGGAACAATTCCCAGAATGGGAAGATAATTAAATGCTTGTCACTGACCTTACTTTGAATGAATCATCAAAGGTTTTCTTTTTTCTTTTTTTAGTTTTTTTTTTATTTTTATTTTTTTATCAGAATGTCATAACTTGACTACTCACTTGTGTGAGCTTGACTTTAAAGTTCACTATCATATCATTTGAAACCTGTATGACTGACTTGTCTTTGGAAAACACAATAAAATAAAATAAAATATTTCAAAGAATGTTTTAATTGATTTGTCCATATAAAGTCAAAGCAGTCCAAAGAAACACTGAGGCACATTGACTTCTATTGAATGGGGGAAAAACAAAAAAAAACAAAACAAAACAAAACAAAACAAAACAAAAAATATTCTATATATCTGAATATCTGAATGTATTCTCTCTAATACATGTCCAGAAATTCTCTTTAAAGGGTTTTTATTTATTATTATTATTATTTTTTTTTAAAGGAGCTAAAACTAATTATCCTTGCTCAGTAATTGTCAGTAATTACCATAAATGTGTCAGGGGGAAATAGTCAGGAGATATTTTGATTATTTACTAATAAAGTAGTGTTTTCTGAGTTGGTGTCGCAAGGATGAAGTTGCCGATCCTGACTCGCCATCTCCTCATTAGACGCGCCTTTAGAGAGAAGTGCATCTTTACGGATTATGACTACGATATAATGAAAGAGTTTTTGTTTCTGATTTGTTTTATTTCGTTAAGTAGTAATTTAAAGCTTTCTATAGATATATTTATCATGTCTGTAAGGTATGCATTCGCTTCGGAGGTTCATTTTTGTGAAGTGCTCCTGTTCAAGACGAGACGCCTTGCACATCATTGTTCTCTTTATTTTATAAAAGTACAATATATTGTGAGTGCACACAAATAAAAGCAGACTCTTTACAGTTACGAATGATGTATTACTCTTATACCTTTATGAGCAAAAATGACGGCGCATTCACTGAAAAAAATGCAAGTGATCGCGCTTCGGCACTTCCATGTCATGCAAAGCACGGTTCAGCTTCCACTCTCCTCACAAACTATTGGATATAGTGCATATTTATCTATTTTATATATATAGATTTTATTTTAGGCAAGCCGTGATGATTTGAGAAGGCTAAACTGATCAAACATATGCTCACTGTCGTATATTTAACAAACAAAAAATGATCCAAACATTTTTCTAAATTAACTTAATAATAAAAACGAAACAAAATATAATCACTTTGCCATTACATACAAAACTTAACTATTTTAATTGCTGAAACAGTAGGATGAGAAGGGGGGAAAAAGACGGGCTCGGGCCGGTAATTCTGATAAGCTCTCGGACACAGGCCATGCTAGGCCCTGAGCGTCTCGGGCCAGGGCCAGGGCCAGGTTAGGGCCTAAATTTGAGGCCCGTGCAGGGCTCTAGTGTGGTGTGCGGGGGTACACCTTGGTAGAAATCACAATCGCATTCCGGGGGTTTGGGGTTTGGGTGAGGGTTGTAGGGGTGCCCCTCGGAAATTGCATTCCGTGTTCCCCTCCGTAGAAATAGCGTTCCCCCCTCGGTGGGCCCCCCTCCAACGCCGGGCCCTTAGAATTTTCCTAACCTTCCCCCCCTTATGGCGCCCCTGGTAATTGTTGTAAAACCTTTTCAAACAATATAAAAGGAGGACCTGGGTTTATGAATATTAAAAAAATGAATTGTAATGGTCAATAAAACGATAGACAGAACACACAAAAAGAGAAAATAGATGACTGAACGTATGCACGGTGTACCGTATTCTTCTGCATCTGTTTGGGCCTTGTGTTTTCATTCTGTCAGCGAAAACAATGGTGCAGAAACAGACCCGTATGAAAACGACAGCTATATTTACCCAGCATTCTATCATATAGACACACAGCACATTCCTCAGCAGCGCTTTTGTCATAGTTGGCACACATATCAGCGGCACAGGCTGTTTTCTCAAACTTGGGGAAAAAGAGAGAGGAAGCAAAGTACAACCGAAGACAATGACATTACAGAGGGAGAGAGAGATGAAGGGCCGAGGCTTGAGGGAATGATGTAGATTTCAACAGGAGGGAGAGGAAGGTGTTTAACTGTGCTCCTGCAGATAAGCGATGATTAAAGAGCGTACCAGAATGCTGCGTGTGTCGGCGCAGTCAAACTTGCTCTTCTGTCTTCATTGGCCTAATGGTTTCACTCAAGTCTCGGTGGGAGAATGATGCCGTTTCAACATGAAACTCCAGATGTTCTAATCTGAAACTCTCTCCTGTCCTGAGAAAACCTGAGGGAGGCAACAGAAAAAAGCAGATCATCAGAAAACTAATGACGGCATGTCAGAATACAGCTGCGACCCGTGAACTCTTAATTGCTTAACTCTTTCCTATTTGCCCCACCTCAATTACCCCAGCAAATTGCACATGATTGAATGAGTGAAGCTCACAAACAAGCAAAAAAAGCTTCTTATTTTTATTCCGCCCTATCATTACACTTCCTTACAATTATTTTCACTCACTCTCGACTAGACTGGATATGACGTGTTTGAAGTAGTCCTGCTGAAGGCTGAGGCAGCTGTTCTGAGGTGGCCTAAATTCTTTAAAGAACGTTACCACACACACACATTCATTAATGCACGTGAACGCATTCTGACCCATGCATAAATTATAGTTTGCGGCCAATGTGCATTACATAATCACTTTAGAAAAGTGTGTTACTTTTTCAAAATATAGTAGGTAATACTCCTCAAAGCCAACCATAGAGCTATATAATATAATATAATAATATTTTTTTATATAATATAAAAATAATTATTCTCCATTTTAAAAAATACAACCAGAATTTCAGAAATGTTGGGACGTTTTTTTAAATTTCAATTAAATGAAAACTGAAATAATTTAAAATCACGTGAGCCAATATTTTATCCACAATAGAACATAGAAAAATAAAAAATGTTTAAACTGAGAAATTTTACAATTTTATGCACAAAATGAGCTCATTTCAAATTTGACGCCTGCTAAATGTCTCAAAATAGTTGGGACGGGGGCATGTTTACCATGGTGTAGCATCTCCACTTCTTTTCAAAATCATCGAGGTTATGAGTTTCTGGAATTTTGCTTTTGGAATTTGGTCCCATTCTTGCCTGATATAGGTTTCCAGCTGCTGAAGAGTTTGTGGTCGTCTTTGACGTATTTTTCATTTAATGATGTGCCAAATGTTCTCTATAGGTCAAAGATCTGGACTGCAGGCAGGCCAATTCAGCACCCAGACTCTTCTACTACAAGCCATGCTGTTGTAATAGCTGCAGTATGTGGTTTTGCATTGTCCTGCTGAAATACACAAGGCCATCCCTGAAATAGAAGTCATCTGGAGGGGAGCATATGTTGCTCTAAAACTTTTATATACCTTTCAGCATTCATAGTGCCTTCCAAAACATGCAAGCTGCCCATACCGTATGCACTTATGCACCCCCATAACATCAGAGATGCTGGCTTTTGAACTGAATGCTGATAACACACTGGAAGGTCTCCCTCCTCTTTAGCCTGGAGGACACGGTATCCGTGATTTCCAACAAGAATGTCAAATTTGGACTCGTCTGACCATAGAACACTTTTCCACTTTGAAACAGTCCATTTTAAATGAGCCTTGGCCCAGAGGACACGACAGAGCTTCTGGACCATGTTCACATATGGCTTCCTTTTTGAATGATAGAGCTTTAGTTGGCATCTGCAGATGGCACAGCAGATTGTGTTTACCGACAGTGGTTTCTGGAAGTCTTCCTGGGCCCATTTAGTAATGTCAATGACAGAATCATGCCGATGAGTGATGCAGGGCTGAGGGCCCGAAGACCACGTCATCCAACAAAGGTCTTCAACCTTGTCCCTTACGCACAGCGATTTCTCCAGTTTCTCTGGATCTTTTGAGGATGTTATGCACTGCAGATGATGATATTTGCAAAGCCTTTGCAATTTGACATTGAGGAACACTGTTTTTTAAAGCATTCCACAATCATTTTACACAGTCTTTCACAGATTGGAGAGCCTCTGCCCATCTTTACCTCTGAGAGACTCTGCCTCTCCAAGACATCCCCTTTTATAGCTAATCATGTTACAGATCTGAAGTCAATTAACTTAATTAGTTGCTAGATGTTCTCCCAGGCGAATCTTTTCAAAATGTCTTGCTTTTTCAGCCCTTTGTTGCCCCCGTGCCAACTTTTTTGAGACCTATAGCAGGTATCAAATTTGAAATGAGCTCATTTAGTGAATAAAAGTGTAAAATTTCTCCATTTAAACATTTTTTATGTTCCCTATGTTCTATTGTGAATAAAATATTGGCTCATGTGATTTGAAAGTCTTTTAGTTTTCATTTTATTCAAATTTAAAAAATGTCCCAACATTTCTTGAATTCGGGTTGTAACAGTATTGTTATGAGTGATGCAACTTACAGTAGGTTACTAAACTTCATCACTGATCATCCAGCATAATGTATGAGTTTACCAGACTCCATTATAAAATCTTACTGCTGCTGGGGATAGTTCATCCAAAAATGAAACTACAGGTTTGGATTTGGAAATGAAGTGGGGGTGAATGAATGACAACATAATTTTAATTTTTTGGGTGAACTTACCCGGCAAGGTAATTGTTCCATTAAGTAAGAAACAAGCAAACTTTCCACAAGTGAAGTATAAAAGACAGGCACAGTTAATGGGTTGAAGTCATTAAAATAACAAATCCATGTTTGTTTCAAAGGGCCGAAGATAAAGAACACAGAAAGTTGAAACTTTGCCTGCATTAAATAAACACTGAAAAACAGAAGTAACGGCTGTGCAAACAAACGTTTGGCTAGGATATGGACTGATGAAAGATAAGAGTGTTTCAAGTTCACACCGGTTTTCAAGCTGTTTGTTTCTTTGCCTCGGATTTTGACAGAAAGCACTGTATGACTGGAGACATGGCACAAGAACAAGACATGTTCATGAGTATACATCAGAATCACATTATGCATATATAGGAGACCTTTTTTTTTTAATGTAACTTGTTTGTGCTCTATATAAAATATTCCTACATTTATCTTATTCCATAGTCGGCAGATACAGGATTTGCTGATGCTAGTTCAAGAGATGTGTTACTAATTCAAAGAAGAAGAAAGAATCTGACCTTTTTTTTAGTAACTCACCCATAAAGACAATTAGTTCCTTAATGATTCAGTGTTTTGAATGAATTAGTTAAATTAGTGATTCAATGGCTCACTCAAAAGCAGTCACGTGTATTGTTTCTAAATTTTAATGTTAATCGACTAATGCTGCATACACGGCATGTCGTAATAACTGTAATTTTGAGATGACAACTACATGTTCTACACACATTTGTACTTGGAACTATTGCAATGTAAATGCCTAAACATAGCGCCTAATGAATTTGAGGTGGTCAGGTGGGCTACAAGTTCTACGAGGACATGAACACTTTTTACAAATTGGTATCTCGTAATCATGGTAATTACGATACGGCGTGAACACACCATTACTCCTAAAGACAGTTGCTTGTCGCCACCTACTGGTTTAACTATGCAATCTGCTCAATGAGTCATTGAAAAATCATTCTGAAACGTTCAATCACAGACAATGCTGCCTTCATGTGAGTCTGGGAAACTCATAACTTTGGGTTTTTGGGACGTCACACATTAAAGTTGCAAATATAACATGGAAGTAGCTAAATCAAAACAAACAAACAACAAAAAAAATGTTATAATGAACAATAAACAGAAAAAAAAAGAAAAAAAAAAAGCATTTATGTGCTCAGAACTTGTTAGTAAGACATTACCGAATTGAAAACCTGCCAGTCCCAGTCCCAAAAAGTCCCAGTGCTGCCGCTCTATTGTCTTACCTCAAAATTAGTCCTGTAAAATGATATATTTTAAAACAGAGACTTCTACAGTTAGATTTTACCCCTGTAGCACATTTCTAAAAACTTAAACTGACAGTGTTACATCTTACCTCACGTTACAACACCTCTCTATGACCAAGCAGAAAATAAAAAAGATTGTGTGAGAGAGATGTGGTTAGATCTCAAAGTCAGAGGATTGCATTCCAATTATGATATATGTCTCTAGAGATTGTCGTCTGCTGATACAAATGAATATTCCTGGTGGCATGTGAAGCTTCAGACAGACTATCTGGGAGAGGTGATTTGTTACAGATCTTATCACACACTGCTCTGAAAAGTAGTTCAGAGGAAAGGTAAAGAAGTTCAGACAAAGGAAAAAGACAGCAAAAAGATGCTGAAGAGTCTGTGAGTTGCAGAAAGAAGTGTTTCATGTGGCAAAAAGAGGCAAAGAGAGATGACGAGAGATAGAGGAAGGTGGATACAGATACTAATAGCTATGTGACTCCCTTGACGGCTCAGTGGTGGTAATCCCTGTTAGTCCACAAACTGATACTGCAAGAATATCTGCGCGCACACACACACACACACACACACACACACACACACACACACACACACACGCACACACACACACACACACACACACACACACACACAAAGCCTGCATTATGCTTTCTGAGGCAGCTTACGTCTGTGTGTGACTGACAGCTCTGGCTCTCCCTAGTTCCCCTGTGCTGTCATTTACTTTGGCCGTCTGAAGCTCCAGGAGACATCATCCTCCATACAGACCTGGAGATAAACTCATCCCTCTATACTTACACCTCTCTTTCTATAGGCAGCCACATCCCTCTCTGTCTCTACATAGACTTACTCTCTCCAAAACTTCTGGCGAACCGCACAGTATAAGCCCTTTCTCTCACACACTCTTTCACAAGCCAAAATGCTGGTAGATATTGAAGAGAACAGAACTGAGAATGAAGAGATATGTACTCTATAGAGAGACAGAAGAGAGCTGTTTCAAAACCAAGCTTCCTATCAAACACAAATCAAGGAGTTTTGAAGAATGTTCATGCTGCTCTTTTTTATACAATCAAAGAATTCATCACACAGTGCTCTTGACTACTTGATTCTGATTGGTCAGTCATGGTATTTGGGGTCAAATATTTATGAAAATTTATAATGGCTCAGGACAAAACTTAAAAATTACTCAGAAGAAAAAAGTAAGAAACTAAAATGGCTGGATGAAAGTTCTTAAAACAGAGAAGGACAAGTAGTTTGGATTTACCGATTAATAAAAGTATTATGCTAGGCAGATTTTTTTTTTTTTTTTTTTAGTTGAAGCTTTACTTTAACATTTTTATGCATTTGAAGGATGCTTTTATCCAAAGCAACTTAAATTTCATGTCTGTTAGATTGTTTGTTTATGTGATGAATAATATTAAAAAAAAAGAGTTTTGAATATGAATCACTACTGAAGTTTGTATTTGGTTAGAGGCCATGATACCAAGATGACATTATCCGATGACAACATGCTGTCTAAATAAATAAATAGATAAATAAATAAATAATAAAATAAAATAAAGTAAAATAAAATAAAATAAAATAAAATAAAATAAAATAAAATAAAATAAAATAAAAAACATATCCCTTTAAACAATCACAGGCACTCCAAATACAAATGCTATTTTAAAATGCTGTTTTTTTAGCAGGGGAAATTTGATTAACTCGTCGTTGTGTTTCATTCAATACTGCAAGCATTTGTATGCTTATTAGAATATTAAATTGTTTATTAGCTTAGCAACATGCAACCATAACTCTACTGGAGTCAACTGTGAGCATTATAATTTATCAGTTCTCATGAGGAGCGCTAATGATGTGCCTGTGGAATCATTATGAGAATCACTGCCTATGTAGTGCATCTCAAATCACTCATTTATGAGTTTTCATTTAAGTAAGGATGCTGTCATAGAAGGTAACTGCCTATGCAGACAACAAGCTTACTCGGTTTTGGAACAGAGCTATAGAAAGAGATATCTTGCTTTGCCACCCACCGTCTATCCAGTGGAGTCTGTACAGAGCATGACACTGAAGCAGACATCCAGATCAGAGCTGAACGTTTGTGCGTCATGTGTCTCTTCTTCATTCTTTTATTCTCTCTTTCATGTGATTATGGCTGATTTTCCTCCCACCCTTGAGATTAAACGCCTCTGTGCCAATAAAAATGTGCAAATGAAACCAAACACACAAAATAAATGAATGCAAGAGGGCACGTACAAGATCTGGACTGTGCCGACAAAGGACCTTTGCGGGTGCAAGTGAAACTTTTAATGGGATTTTGTTTTTCTGCTATGTTCCTGGCCTTTTCTGAGCAGCTACAGGAGAATATATACCCCAGATGCACATTAGACAGTGCTTCACAGCAGTAATCACCTACAATCATATATTCATAGTCAATAAATATAGATTATGCAAAGATGAAGTGCTGTGGGCTTAAAGGCATAAAGCTATATCAAGGCTATCAAGTTTAGCTGAACATCTGAGACATCCCTTTCCTCTGATACCATACAGCAGGAGCAAAGGTTTTATAGACCTATGCCCCAGATTCTTTGAATATAAACATTTCCCCAAAGATTTTCTTTTGGAAGAGAAAGGCTGGGATCTAAAGACAGCAGAACAAAGCGATCAACACTCTGAAGAACAAGGCAAGTGAATCTGACGATTGTGATGTGAATTTGAAAGCTGTGTTTAAATGATGTAATAGATTTGGTGGTTGACATCAGTGCAAATCAGGTGAAGATTTGGACAAGGAATGTCAAAAAAAAAAAAAAAAAAAAAAGGCCTAGAGGGAAACTACATGTGAATCTGAGCTTGTGTGAAAGGTGTGTCATTGGTGGTCTCTTGTCAGCATGAGCATTTTTACAGTATATCACATGATGGAGGAACAAGACTTGCCAACAAGAGGATATTGGAGTCTAAAAATTTAGTTAACAATAATTCCAAGAGTCAGAAGCCAAGAGTTTCTCATAGCCAAACCTTTAACTTTCCTTGATACCTCGAATTGCATAAAACCAGGCAATCAGATTTCTGTTTTGAGAAGATGTCATTTTTATGTGATATATGCTTCAGATGGTCAGTGAATAGTCATATCTTGGACATAGTCAGTATAAACAGGGAGTCTTTTTCTTGAATTTCAGTAATTCATAAAAATGTAGGCAGGTTGCTTATGTCTCAGCCTACAAAATGAATCATTTTTGTTGATTCATTGATTTGAATCACACACTTTGAGATGGATGAGAGGAAACAAAGAGAGAGAAAGCACACAGTGGTTGCATTAGATTCAGGAAACTGCCAGGGAACTTTTGGAATCCATCTCTGTCACTTCAAATGAATTCTCGTCCAAGATGGCAAAGATGGATTACATGTTGGCAGCAGCATGACAACGGAGCATTACTGATTGAATACACATGCACACACACACACGCTTTTGTTCTATGATGGTGGAGACTTTCCATTCAGTTCAATTCTATTGGTATTTTCCAATCCCCTATCCTTCCCACATTTATTTTATTTTTTTCTTTGTGCAAGTCATTGTCTTGTGGAGATAGTTGGTACAGTGATTTTCCAAAACTCAACCTCACATACGTTCAGATTATTTGTGTATTAAACTGTTTATTTCATTATTGTTATATAATGAAATATAATATAAATAATATAAAATATAAATATAAAGTTCAGTTAATTTTTACTGGAATATTTGTTATTATATGAAAAGATGCACTAACATTAAAAAGTTTTGGGTTAATAACATTTATGTTATTAATTATACTTTTATTTAGTGAGGACATTCATTCATTCATTCATCTATTTCAAATAAATCATGTTCTTCTGAACTTTCTATACATCAAAGAATTCTGAGAAAAAAAAAAAAAAAACCTGAGAAAAAACAGAATTCTGAGAAAAAAAAATACAGTTTCAATCATAATGTTGATAATAATAAAGAAATGTTTCTCAAGCTCCAAATCAGCATATTAGAATGATTTCTGAAGGATCAAGTGACACTGAAGACAATTACTATTTTTAGCATATTTTAGATCAAATAAATGCAGAAGAGACTTCTTTCAAAAACTTTAAAAAATCATTAAAAAACGGTAGTGTTTCTGAAGTTCTGAAGTTTTTTTTTTTTTTTGTTTTTGAGACACTTGATGAATAAATATAACTGTGTACCTATATTGACTGATAAGATCACCATAAGATGTATACAGCTGCTTATCAGTCCAGTATTGCTTTGACATTTCAGATATAATGATATTATGTAAAGATGTACTACAGCAGATGTCATGAAAACCAAGGAAGGTAATGATTAATGGCATGAAAAAAAAAGCAACTTTTGTTTTGTTTTGTAAATAAAATCCTCATGTAAACATCCACAAAGGTATCATGTCACACACTGAAGTAGGGGTCTGATTGACAGGGTCTGATTCCAGTTGTGTAAAATTACAGGAGAAATTAAAACCAGGGTCCTGGTGTGAACATTAGATGTATTTACGCACTTTTTTTCTAAGTGCACTGACACATATTTACCTAGGTATATAATGTGACAAAAACTATAGGCCTCTATTGTTTTTGTATGAAGCTAATTATAATGACTACAGACTAACTGAACAGACCAAACCCTATGGCTAAAACAACACGTATATTATGTTTTTAAAGGGGTGGTTGACCGGTTTTTTATTTTTATTTTTTTTATTTATTTATTAATTTATTTTCTAAGCTTGATTGTGTTTATGGGGTGCAGTCTAACATGTGTTAATGCTTTGTTTTTAAAACAAACGCATTATTTTTCACATAATTTATCTTTATTCCACACCGCTCTGTCCCTTCTCTGTTAAACGCGCTGATCATTTCCTGCTTTTATGAAGCCCCTCCCTCATAAATAAGCGATGGGCTCAGATTGGTTAGCTGGTCCAGTGTGTTGTGATTGGCTAAACCGCCTCTAGTGCATGTCTGAACGTCCCGCCCCTCAGCTCAGCAGCATGTGGTCCGGTTGTGTTGTAAACAATGGTGTCGTGTATATTGCTTATCAGTTTGAGCCCGATTGAGACGCAGAGGATATTTGTGAAGAGGATCGTGCAGAACCTGTGCAAGCATGGCTCTTAACCCTCTGGGGTCGACAAACGCGAATACGCGTTTTGTGGCAGATTTTCCTGATAAGGCCAAAATGAGCTTGAATTACTCTGCCATTTTTCATCGTACAGATAAAAGCAATACACCATTCGAATCTGTAAGGGGTCTACTTTTATTTGTATACACTCATTATAACAACTAAACTTTGTGCTTTTGAAGAATAAAGAAAACAAACAGGGTGCACTCTCTGCCTTCTCCGTGTCCGCGAGCTGCTTTTAGAAACGCGTCTCTAAAATGAACTGTAACTCAGCAAATACTCAGCACACAGACATGAGAGTTATATCTATAGAGAGCTTGAAGTGTCTATTTTTCAATGAAGTTAGTCATGTCAAAAACAAACATCCTGTGATAAAGTAATCCGTATGAAACCAACACGATGTTCAGTCTTTCCCGTCTAACTCATTATCTTTAATGCAATCCCGCCCCCTCGCGGCTCGCGCCGTTCATATGTAAATATCCACGTGAGACACGTGCGCATGGAAACTCCCAACATAAACAAAGCGCGAGGAGTTCGTTCATCGCGGCTACTGTCCGTTTCTGCACGAAGACGCGCTGAGTAAAGACTGGATTTACCTCAAAAGAAGAACAAGATTTCATCCAGAAGAGAAGATCAATCTGATGAGTAAGTAATGTTTCTTTTTTTGCATTAGTTAACGTGTTATTGTGACATAAACAAGAACACATTACTTGTAAAATACAACACGATGAATGCTACGCATCTAAGAATGTTTAGACCATGTTTATTATTAATAATCTGTTCACAAATATATTTTAATAGCGTGCTAAATGATAACAATTACTTCTCAAATATAAAATATCCTTTTTTTAATAGTACAAAGTACATCCTTTTATAGTACAAAGCATGCGTGAGTCTATGGCTGTAGAATCATATCTTAGGCAACTATAAAATCATACATGATGTTCAGGATGGCTATATGACTACAAAATCATAGTTGGGGTTTTCCCAAACTATAATTCATGACTACAATGTTTGAAATTGAGTAAAACATTTTGAATATGATTCAATTCATTGTATTTAAATTTCTTATGGCGCGATGATGTTTTCATGCTCTATATAAAACAAAGGTAATATGAATGTACACTGTAACATGATGAATGCTACGAATCTAAGTATGTTTAGAACATGTTTATTATTAATAGCCTACTCTGTTCAAAAATAGATTTTAATAACGTGCCAAACAATAATAATTAGTTTCTCAGATATAAAATGTTTTTGTTCTTACGATAGTACAAAGCATGCGTGAGTCTATGGCTACATATATACAGATGCTCCTGATATTAACATGCTCACAAATGTTTTTTTTTTTTTTGGTTGTTTGTATTTTATTGAATCAGATACCTGCACCACAGATGAATCCTGCTGACTTTCAGTCTCTTCAAACTGTTTTCCTCTGAGAGCGCTGTACCAACATCAGATTTTCAACTACACTGATATTCTTTGGTAAAACAAGCTTGACTACTGATTGTTTTTTTCTTCTTGAATCCATGGAAAGAAGCAGAAACACTTAAATAAAACAAGTAAATATCAGGTATGATTTACTTGTTTCACTTGTTGAACAGAATCTGTTGCAGAAATGACTCAAAGTCTGTTCACATCTCTGTGGTTAGATCAGTGTGCACAATAATGTGTCTTTGACCTTCATTATGTATGTTTTGATTATACTGTGTTGTAAATAAAATACAAATAATTAAAAAAAAACAAAAAAACATTTTTTTCAATCTCCTCACATTCTCTTTTACCTGCCTCAAAGTCACAGTCACACTAATGGGCCATTAGGGGGCCATTAGGGGAGGGCCCTTTGTCTCTCAGGTGAGAATCACTTAATATTCAAGACCATTGCCACTCCCTCGCATATAGGCTTTTGATCACAAAACATGTCTTTAAAAATTTAAATCAATATATTGTTTTCTGTGAGTGAGTAAACAAGCTGATTATCACATAATTTTGAAGCAAAAACTCTAGGCTACAAGATCCAGTTCTCAAAAGTCTGTATGTGTTTTATGGCCTTATTTCAGTGACTTCAAAATTTTAGTTTTTCACTAACCACGCATAAATGTTGCTTTCTCAAAAACACAATCATGTACATAAATGCTGCTAACATATTATTATAGCCCAGTTTGTGCTGTTTACAGTGTTATTAGACTTTAGCCATTTATATTTTTATAAGTAACTGAAAAAAGCACAAATGTCAGGGCATGTCGAAACTTCTCCAGGCCCCCAAAACACCCTCAGACCCCAGAGGGTTAATGGTAGGCCTAAATTTTTAGTTTGTTGTTGTCTCATACTTTTAGATACGCTGTTATTTGTAAATGCTACTATGTTAGCTTTTAATATACGGTTTTATTCTGATTAAAGCTTTAATACAGTACGGCAACCAAACATCTCCATGTATAACGCTTCTCATGGCTATGTGAAAATAAGTGTATTTACTGAGCTGATGATCTGAATGAGAGAGAGAGAGAGAGAGAGAGAGAGAGAGAGAGGAGAGAAAGATGCAGAGCAGGGAGACACGAGCAACAGTATTAAGAACCACTGTTTTAGAACATTGATTTTGAAACTTGTGAATTCATTAGAATCGTTAGAAGACAGAATCGCAATTCATATTATATGAATCCAGATTCTGTCTTATATTGATAGATTTTTACATGCATCCCTAGTTTTATCTTCCTCTTCTCTAAAGCAGTGCAGCTTGGCATCGCCCCCTTTGCTGCGTGTTCCCGGGGGCGGGGTTTATCTGGGTTCATGATGTAACGAACCCGGGAAGTAACTCGTTGTAGTCCCTATGAGCCCTTTTTTTAGGGTTTAACCAGCCAGAATTTTAAAAGACGATATCTCCGTTTGCATTGAACTTTCAGCATTTTTAACTTTGCAGACATTGTTTATGCTCAAACAGCAGAATTGCACACTAAATAATGTTAAAAAAAAGTGAAATCGCAATCAACCACCCCTTTAACAAATTTTTACTTTTAAACACAGGTGTTTTCAGGTTTAGTTAACAATTTTGTCCACAAAATATAGCACACACACACACACACCATAAGAGATTCAGCAATAATAGCCAAAATGGCCATGCTATTGTGTGTAAATGGGATTACTTGTGTGTGTGTGTGTGTGTGTGTGTGTGTGTGTGTGTGTGTGATCTCTCTGACTTGGCTCTTTGACTGCATCAACAGTCGCCTGATCTGGTTAATCACTCACTGCTTTCTGTCTTGTTTAAATAGGCAGGTGACCAAAACCATTACAACACTGACTGCAACTGTTGCTACAGGTGGCTGTCTGTTGCTAGAGAGACAGAAAGAGAGAGATAAACTGCTGTTTTATTTCATTTTGCTTGATTATTTGATCATTTTTGTTATTTGTTTACAAGATTTGCACTGTTGTAACTTCATTTTTCTTACTTGCACTGCTTTGGCAATATGTGCAGTGCAGCTCAGCAGCCAGGAGTAGGTGGAAATGGTCATGTGAAACTAAGTTACTATTGCTTTGGTGCAAAGAGCCTCGACTAACACGATAAGTGAACCTCACTGAGAGGAAAAAAAAAAAAATGAAATAAAATATTAAGATATGACCCGGTAAAATTCTATAATGATGGATATCATTAATCATTTGTGATTGCTCAGCTAATTCCTCCTGAGAACAGCTCAGATCAGCTGTTTGTCTGGTCTGGAAGTCTGTGTGATCAACCAGCCATCTTTATCTCTTCAAACTGCCAAATAATTTAGATTGAACACACACACACACACACACACACACACACACACACATACACACACACAGGCAGACTTACACACCCTTCAGACATATACACACTGACTCGCCACAAAAACACGCACATAAAGCTGCATTCCTCGCGATTCAGACTCTTGACCTTTTCGACCAGACTGAGGTGACCCTAGAGGCTCGTCTCTCAAATGTGAGTGTGTGTGTGTGTGTGTGTGTGTGTATGCAGAGTATTGAAATTCATAGAAATGTTTGTATTTTTGGATTGAAAATTTCTAATAATTTGTATTCTAATAATGTGTATTCTGATAAGCTTCTGAGTGTTTAATGTCTCATGCTTACTAAGGATGCATTTAATGATCAAAAATACAGTAAAAACAAACATCGCAAAATATTAATCATTTATTCCTTTGATGCAAAGCTGAAATTTCAGCAGCCATTACTCCAGTCTTCAGTGTCACATGATCCTTCAGAAATCATTCTAATATGCTGATTTGGTGCTAAAGAAACATTTCTTATTAGGCCTATTATCAGTATTAAAACCATCAGTGTTGTAGTGCTTAATATTTTTATGGAAACCATAATATTTTATTTATTTATTTATTTATTTTTATTTTTTTCAGGATTGAATAAAAGGTTTGAAAAAAACAGCATTTATTTGAAACAGAAACATTATAAATGTCTTTACTACCAACGTACGCTCTTTGGACAATAAACTGGACCACATCCGACTACTACGCTCATATCAGAGGACTGTAAGAGACTGTTGTGTTTTTGTTTTCACGGAAACATGGCTCAGCAACAGCGTGCCGGACTGCGCCATTCAGCTCGACCAGCTAACATGCTATCGAGCGGACAGAGCTCTCGTCGAGGGAGGTAAGACCCGCGGCGGCAGGCTTTGTGTTTACATTAATGACGCGTGGTGCCGCGACGCTGTTGTGGTCTGCAAACACTGCTCGCCCCTGGTGGAGTTTATGATTATTAAGTGTCGGCCGTTCTATCTACCGAGGGAATACACAGCCATACTACTCGCTGCTGTATACATCCCTCCCAACTCCAACAACAACAGGAGTGAGGCACTTAATGAACTGTACCAGCACATCAGTGAGCAGCAGACAGCCCACCCAGATGCTTTTCTCATCTTGGCGGGGGATTTTAATCACGCAGACCTAAAGAGTGTGTTCCCTAAAATACACCAACATGTGAACTTTCCAACACGAGGAAACAACACTCTGGACTTTGTTTACACAACCCAGAGAGGAGCTTACAAGGCCCTTCCCCTCCCCCATCTTGGCACCTCAGACCACATCACTGTCATGCTAATGCCTGCATACAGACCGATCGTTAAAGTCACCAAACCTGTTCACAAACAGATACAAGTGTGGCCAAAAGGGTCGTCAGAGGCACTTCAAGACTGTTTTGACACCACTGACTGGAATATGTTTAAGCAGGCTGCCACATATAATAACACCACAGACCTCCAAGAGTACTCAGAGACTGTCACTGCCTACATCACCAAGTGCATTGATGATGTAACAGTCACAAAGACCATCACTGTCCGGGCCAACCAGAAGCCATGGCTGACAGGGGAGGTCCACAGACTCCTGAAGGCTCGGAACGCTGCTTTTAGAGCCGGAGATGAGGTGGGCCTGAGGACAGCTAGGGCCAATCTATCCCACGGCATCAGAGAGGCCAAGAGACAGTACTCCAGGAGGGTAGCCCATCGCTTCAGCGACAGGAGAGACACTCGGAGCCTGTGGCAGGGGATTCAGACCATTACGGACTACAAGCCCCCACCGCGCACCTGTGACAGCACCATCTCCCTGCTGAATGAGCTGAACGCCTTCTTCGCTCGCTTTGAGGCACAAAACAGCACCACTGCACAGAAGACCCCACCTCCTCCCGGCGACCAGGTGATGACGCTGTCCCCGGACAGTGTGAGGAGATCCCTCAGCAGGATCAACACACGAAAAGCTCCGGGTCCTGACAACATTCCTGGTCGTGTACTGAGAGACTGTGCAGCGGAACTCACTGATGTCTTCACAGACATTTTCAACATCTCGCTGAGTCAGGCTGTTGTCCCCACATGCTTCAAGGCTACCACCATCATTCCAGTCCCGAAGAAGTCATCTCCATCCTGCTTCAATGACTACCGTCCAGTCGCACTTACTCCGATCCTCATGAAGTGCTTTGAACGGCTAGTCATGCACCACATCAAGTCTGCCCTCCCCCCCTCCCTGGACCCCTTCCAGTTTGCATATCGGTCCAACCGCTCGACCGATGATGCCATCGCCACTGCCCTCCACCCAGCCCTCACACATCTGGACAAAAAAGACTCATATGTCAGAATGCTGTTCATAGACTTCAGTTCAGCATTCAACACAATCATCCCTCAACAGCTCATTCACAAACTGGTCCAGCTGGGGCTCAACACCTCTCTGTGCAACTGGCTGTTGGACTTCCTGACTGGGAGACCTCAGGCAGTACGGGTCGGCAGTAACACATCCAGCACCATCACACTGAACACAGGGGCCCCCCAGGGATGTGTGCTGAGCCCCCTCCTCTTCACTCTGCTGACCCACGACTGCACACCGTCACATAACTCCAACCTTTTCGTTAAGTTTGCGGACGACACGACTGTGGTGGGTCTCATTAGCAACAGAGATGAGACAAACTACAGGAGCGAGGTGAGCCGCCTGGCCGGGTGGTGCAGTGACAACAATCTCTCTCTGAATGTGGAGAAGACGAAGGAGATTGTTGTTGACTTCAGGAGAGTGCACACTCAGCATGCTCCTCTGACCATCAATGGTGCGACTGTGGAGAGGGTGAGCAGCACCAAGTTCCTAGGTGTGCACATCACAGAGGACCTTTCCTGGACCAACAACACTGTAGCACTGGCCAAGAAAGCACAACAGCGTCTCTACTTCCTCCGCAAACTGAGAAGAGCCAGAGCCCCGGCCCCCATCATGTACACCTTCTACAGAGGCACCATCGAGAGCATCCTTACTAGCTGCATCACCGTGTGGTATGGCGCTTGCAACGCGTCCTGCCGCAAGTCACTTCAACGCATAGTGAAAGCAGCTGAGAGGATCGTTGGTGTCTCTCTCCCCTCCCTCCAGGACATCTACAACACCCGTCTCACCCGCAAAGCCCTCTGCATTGCAGGTGATCCCACCCACCCGACACACAGCTTCTTCAGTCTGCTGCCATCAGGGAGGAGACTGCGGAGTCTCCAGGCCAGGACCAGCAGACTGAAGGACAGCTTCATCCATCAGGCTGTCAGGAAGCTGAACTCCCTCCCGACCTTGCCCCCCCTCCCCTCTTTTGCCCCACGCACCACTGAACTCTGACCCTCCAACCCCCCCCTCCCTTTCCCACTTACAAACTGTGACCCGCACTAGTCACTTTGTGCAGCATTGGACTGATCACTACCCCATCCAGCATTGACTGCAAACTACCTCCTAGGTCAGTTTTAAATTAAGACTGTTCTCTGAGCTCTTTAGCTCTTCATCACTTTAACACTGATAAGCTCTTTTGCACTACACTCATTACATCTGCACAGTTTTTTTGCACTACACCCATTATATCTGCACAGTTTTTTTGCACTACACCCATTATGTCTGCACAGTTTTGTTTATTTAATGGTTGCACTATCTGCCATGTGCCTTACGCCACTTTAACTATCTCTTTTTTACAATGTCCTTATTGCATATCTGTATAGTTTGTATTTATATATATTTAAACTGTAACTATCTGTTTTTTTACATTACTGTTAGTGTTTAGTGTTAACTGTATGCACCAAGGGTCTGAGAGTTACGCAATTTCAATTCTCTGTATGTATGTGCTGTACATGTGGTGGAATTGACAATAAAGCTGACTTTGACTTTGACTTTTGACTTTTGACTGACACTTTTGATCAGTATAATACCTTTTTGCTGAATTAATAATAAAAAATCTTAGTGACCGCCAACCTTTTGAAGGAAGATTGTGTCTGCTAATTGTTAGGATGTTTTTAATAATAATAATAATAATAATAATAATAATAATAATAATAATGATACAACCCAAATTCCGGAAATGTTGGGACATTTTTTTAAATTTGAATAAAATGAAAACTAAAAGACTTTCAAATCACATGAGCCAATATTTTATTCACAATAGAACATAGAGAACATAATAAATGTTTAAACTGAGAAATTTTACACTTTCATCCACTAAATGAGCTCATTTCAAATTTGATGCCTGCTACAGGTCTCAAAAAAGTTGGCACGGGGGCAACAAAGGGCTGAAAAAGCAAGAAATTATGGAAAGATTCAGCTGGGAGAACGTCTAGCAACTAAGTTAATTGACATCAGGTCTGTCACATGATTAGCTATAAAAGGGGATGTCTTAGAGAGGCAGAGTCTCTCAGAAGTAAAGATGGGCAGAGGCTGTCCAATCTGTGAAAGAGTGCGTAAAAAGATTGTGGAATACTTTAAAAACAACGTTCCTCAACATCAAATTGCAAAGGCTTTGAAAATCTCATCATCTACAGTGCATTACATCATCAAAAGATTCAGAGAAACTGGAGAAATCTCTGTGTGTAAGGGACAAGGTCAAAGACCTTTGTTGGATGCCCGTGGTCTTTGGGCCATCAGATGACACTGAATCACTCATCGACATGATTCTGTCATTGACATTACTAAATGGGCCCAGGAATACTTCCAGAAACCACTGTCGGTAAACACAATCCACCGTGCCATATGCAGATGCCAACTAAAGCTCTATCATGCAAAAAGGAAGCCATATGTGAACATGGTCCAGAGGCGCCATCGTGTCCTCTGGGCCAAGGCTCATTTAAAATGGACTGTTTCAAAGTGGAAAAGTGTTCTATGGTCAGACGAGTCTAAATTTGACATTCTTGTTGGAAATCACGGACGCCGTATCCTTCGGACTAAAGAGGAGGGAGACCTTCCAGCATGTTATCAGCGTTCAGTTCAAGAGCCAGCATCTCTGATGGTATGGGGGTGCATAAGTGCATACAGTATGGGCAGCTTGCATGTTTTGGAAGGCACTATGAATGCTGAAAGGTATATAAAAGTTTTAGAGCACCATATGCTCCCCTCCAGACGACTTCTATTTCAGGGAAGGCCTTGTGTATTTCAGCAGGACAATGCAAAACCACATACTGCAGCTATTACAACAGCATGGCTTGTAGTAGAAGTGTCCGGGTGCTGAATTGGCCTGCCTGCAGTCCAGATCTTTCACCTATAGAGAACGTTTGGTGCATCATTGAACGAAAAATAGACGAAGACTGAAATCATTGACTGAAATACTGAAATAAGACTGAAATAAGACTGAAATAGACGACCTCAAACTCTTCAGCAGCTGGAAACCTATATCAGGCAAGAATGGGACCAAACTCCAACACCAAAACTCCAGAAACTCATAAACTCGATGCCTAGACGTCTTCAAACTGTTTTGAAAAGAAGAGGAGATGCTACATCATGGTAAACATGCCCCCGTCCCAACTATTTTGAGACCTGTAGCAGGCATCAAATTTGAAATGAGCTAATTTTGTGCATAAAATTGTAAAATTTCTCAGTTTAAACATTTGTTCTGTTATCTATGTTCTAATGTGAATAAAATATTGGCTCATGTGATTTGAAAGTCTTTTAGTTTTCATTTTATTCAAATTTAAAAAACGTCCCAACATTTCTGGAATTCAAGTCGTAATAATAATAATAATAATAATAATAATAATAATGATTATTATTATTATTAGTAGTAGTAGTAGTAGTAATAGTAGTAGTATTAATTTATTTATTTACTTTAGTTTAGTTAAATTTAATCTTTATGTATTTTAATTTTAATTTTATATGAATTACATTGTATAATTACATTTTCTACATTCAAATTTCAATGACATTCTCCTTCAAATGTCAAAAGCAAATGAAAAATAAATCAAAATCAACTGTTGATGATGTACAGATCCATATACATTTTTATTTTATGTATTTTAATGATGGCGAAACATGGGCTATAGAAACATCTAACAGATTAAAGTTTGGAACATCATACGGGTGAATAAATAATTACTCTACTCTATACAGTATTTAGGTGCATTATTCCTTTAATTACTCCAGATCCCCGTGCCTGCTTCAGGAACATGTAAAGCATAATTGCAGTTGTCAGAACATATGCGCGCGCGTGTGTTCTTCACAGACAGGTTCCTCGTTTTCACCCAACCGGTGCGTGCTTTAAAAAATGTTCAAATCACGCTCCGGATCTGATGTAGGAGCTAATTTGTATGTGACTTGGACGGCCTCTCTTGAATGCGTTTCGGCCAATTACAGGATCAAGACGATCAGGGCAGTGCGCGGAAACCGCTGGGCTGCTGTGTTTAGCATTTCTTTCTCAGACTTTAACTAAGCAGTACAGCACCTTGCTTTTACAACCTAAATGTGCATCGGCTGTGCTGGTGAGAAAGAACAGAGAGATTTAATCAACAAAGAAAAAGAAACAGACAATAACAGAGAAAGGAGAAAACGAAATGTCCCCCGCTGCTATGATTGTACAGTAATTAGACATCTGTGGGACGTCTGTGAAGTCATGACGCGTCCTGGAGAGCGCACACACGCGCGCATACACCCCTGTAATCTCACACATGTAATGGAGGGAAATAATAACGTGTCTGCATTGAAAATGCTTGGAGATGGGGCATTAGCAAAAGAAAATGGAACACAAGCACGTGTATGGCGGCTAAAAGCTGGAGGATAATGACTGCTGCTGGATTTTGTAGCCGAGATCTTCAAGCAGGAACACAAGAAGTGTGTTTTAGACATGACATGAGGGCAATAGCCCTCACAGAAATGTACCATGTTAACCATACTTTACACCAAAACACCATAGTTACTACTATCACAACCGTTGTATTACCAATGTTAGGAATTTGAGCAAACCCCTAGTTAAAGGCATAATATAGGCCTATTCTTTACTATTTGGGCTACAGACCTGAATAATATGCTTTTAAACTTACAACCTGTCAGACAAGAAAAAAAAAAAAAAAAAAAAAAAAAAAAGTGGGTCCAGGGCCCACTAGGAGGCCTCTGCAAATTTCATAGTAACATAAAACTTAAATAAAATGCTAAAAAGACTGGTGAAAAGAAAAAAAAACAAATAAACTATAAACACTAAACTATTTGTATTATTTTTATTGCAACAGAAGTAACAGAGGTCAGCTTCAATAAAAGGGTCTTCACTTTTAAAAATAAATGTGCTTAAAAGGTTCTTAACAGCGATGCCATAGAAGAACCATTTTTAGTTCCACAAAGAACAATTCAGTCAAAGGTTCTTTAAAGAACCATCTCTTTCTTACCTTTTTATAATCTGAAGAACCTTCTTTCGCAACAAAGAACCTTTTGTGAAACAGAAAAGTTCTTCAGATGTTAAAGGTTCTTTATGGAACCATTTAGACAAAAAGGTTATTCTATGGCATCGTGACACACCTTTATTTTTAAGAGTGTTTGAACAAAGTGGGGCTTTAGAGACAGAGAGGTTGACAACCACTGCTATATAGTTAGAATATAGACAGAATATCATAAAGAATGAAGTCAGCAAGAAATCACCCAAAACACCCTAGAGACCATGCACTACAAATCACACAGAACACCATGGCATTATTACGACAATAATTTTGATTTTTATCATAAGAACTATAGTAAGTCTGGTATTTTGACTGAATATTGTCCATATGCACGGGATTTGCATGGAACAAGTTTGTGATACACCATATCTTGAAGAAAGACTCGCTCAGAATATGCTTAATGTTCTTTTCTCTACTGATTTCCTTCCGTTTCTCTCTCTCTGTCTTTTTCTCTCTCGTTTGAATCCATCCCAGCGTGCTTGAAAGGTGCAATTACCTTGGCGATGCTGCCACAGCAACCGGTGGCGAGACGCTTATTATGCACAGCAGAAATAGATCTGATTGGCCAAATGAAGCGCTCATTAGCTCCCTGTCACTCTCTCAGCGGCCATTAACGCTTTAGCTAAACTGACCATTAAATGAAGCAGCGCTCCCTCCATCTGCCCCCGCTCAGGAAGATGAGGACGGAGGGATGTGGGAGCGGAAGAGATAGAGAGAAAGTGAGAGACTACTCGTAAATGACAGTTTGGGTTCTGTTTCTCATATGTCAAACTGAGACCATTTCACAACACAGTTTAAGTAAATGGGGAAAAGAACAGGATATGTATATAGTGAAAGAATAAAGCATTTACTTTGCTCAAAATTATTGTGAGCTGCCTGTGAGGCAGCATTTTAGGGGAAGAGCACTCCAGACGTGAAAATTCTTCTAAAGCTGGGTAATTTAATTATGTATGAGTCTGCACCAGAGCATATGAACTGGGGGTGCAGTTGTATTTCTAGAAGAGGTTCGCTCTCGGATGAAATTGGTAAGGTGGAGGGTCACAGAGACTGAAGTGGCCAGACCTTTCTAGACCCTTCTTATGGCGGACTGGATACCACTTAAAAAAAAAAAAAACAACAAAAAAAAAAACAAATAGTATATAGGGGTATTTTATTTTATGTCTGGCAACTTTTGTCTCTATGATGGCATTTGTGTTTCACTGTATTATTGTATTTACATACTTTGACATTACATTTACATTTAGTCATTTAGCAGACGCTTTTATCCAAAGCGACTTACAAATGAGGACAATGGAAGCAATCAAAATCAACAAGAGAGCAATGATATGCAAGTGCTATAAGAAGTCTCAGTTAGCTTAACGCAGTACACGTAGCAATGTGTTTTTTTTAATTATATAATAAATAAAAAGAAAACAGATTGAATAGAAAAAGAATAGAGCAAGCTAGTGTTAGAGGCCTTTTTTGCTTTTTGTTAATTGTATAATCAATAAAAAGAAAACAAATAGATAGAATACAAAAAGATTAGAAAAACTAGTATTATATATATATATATTTTTTTTTAAGATTACATTAAGATTAAGACCACACTTGGCTACTTGAGAGTGTATGCACGTGACAGGAAGTAAGTGCGCAAGACTTAAAAGTGTCCCAGGTCTTAAAAACGCCAAAACACAGTGCCCTTAACACACACTAAATCCACATTATCTCAAATACCACTCTGGAGCACTATTTGAGGCTTAGCGTATCCCATCATGCATCATGTTCTGGAAATAAATTGTGAGACTTTTTGACGAGATCTTGTGAGAGGTCACGGAAACCTTTCCAATGTAAGTTAAATATTAATATAATAATTAGATATTACATATAATTTGGTAGAAAAACTAAATGTTACATATTTTATTGGTGCAAAGATGAGTAGTGGTGATATTTATTTTGTACAACATTTGCAATTAGAAGCACCACAAATTAAATTGTGTCATGTTATAGGGACTACTCGATGGACATTTAGAAGTTGATTTTAAATTGCAAAGTATTTCAATTAAAAATAAAGCTACAGTATATGAAAAAGCTTGCATTTTTACAACACTAAGTGGGACCATCAGGTAATGAAAAGTTCAACACACACTTGTGGTCTTCATCTTCACTTGAACACTTGGGCCAAATACAGGAAATATGTCATATACTGTAAGTAGCCAAGTGGTCAAGTGCAAAGACTGCAAGTGTGGGTATTTGGACAAGGCATATATCTGAGTTAGAGTATTATGCTGTTAGCTTAGCAACATGCTAACATCAAAGTTTATTGAAATCAATAGTGAGTTGAGTCTCCCATAGATTGCTGCAGAGATGACGTGTTTTCTCGGCCAAAACCTGGAAACGAGTGAGCATTTTGGCACTTCTGTTTCATGTTTCACTTCAAAAAAACATGCAACAATCATAAACTTTTGTTGTTCACAGAGCATTTTTTTTTTCCTGCAACACTCCAAAAGCCAATGGAAACATCTAATTGGATTTTTGTTGAGGCAGCCAGATTGATGCTAACTTCAAGGTTGAACTACAAAAATATATAATCACAACAGTGCTCTATTTATGGTATGGAGTTGCTATAGATTGTTCCATTTCCAGTTTTGATGCTGCTTAGAAGACAGCTGCCTATGTAGGCAGTATTCAGCAAGGCAGCTCACTAGGTTTTGGAACTGAGCTATTGTCTGTAAACACACTACACCTGCGCCTCACGTTAGCGCTCAGCCGATGCTAATCAAATCTCCATAATGAAGAGATCCACTAAGTGAGATTTTACACACTTTTAGTCATTGGACATGGTGAGCTTTATTTAACACATGATTAACCGCTGTTTACTTCCAATACAGCATAAAAACGGCACAGAGAGTGGATTTCATTGTGTAAGGGTGTGCATAGCGATGTTTCCTAACCATATGTACATACCTTGAGCTTATTTGAAGTGCTTATTTTTCTTTTTTTTAGCTGAATAGCATGTGTGTGTGTGCATGCATGTGTGTTCCTCATCAAGGGCATTCAGGTGGATATCTGCTCTCTGTCCACGTCAAAGTTTGTTGAAAAAACACTCCTACATTTTCTGGTCTGGTCTGACGGGCATCCTGAGGGAGGGAGATGAAGGGAATAATCAAAAGAGAGGCCGCATGGTGCCGTTAAGCTAATGTGTTAGACACCATTTAACAGACCATTTGCCCATTCAGGGAAAGCAGAATTACAAAATTTAATCCAATCCAGCATGGAGAGCCACAACACTACACTTGATTGCGGGACGAGGTCTCAATACACTATTCACATTAGGTCCAAACATTTGCCTGATGACAGAAAAGTTTATTTCTTTGGGTAGAATTGTTATTCTTTGTCCAGCAATGAAAGTTTACTGACCAATCACAGTCACTGTATTTACATATATCAGCGCTTTGGTGGCACTAACCAAACAAAGCTGTTGTCAACCTGCATTAACGGCTGAATATTAAACTCTAGCCGTATCCCTGTTCTCTTTTTAAAATAGTTTTTGAACCCAAGAGTCCAAATTATTTTAAGTCAAAGGAAAAGAGTTAGAACACTCAAGTATATTGGAAGGTGATTAGCAATTTGTTTGCATAAAATATGCAAACATTCCACAAACATCCACACTGTTTCTCTGTGTGAGACATACAATTAATCCCCATGAACATTATTTGGTCTCTATTTGGCACATATTTACACATGCCCCCTCTTACTTACACAAATTCCCAAATCACCTTTTACATGTGCATGCATCAAATACTTTAAAAATAATATATATATACATATATATATATATATATAGTTGACAAATGGCCAGTAAAAAATGCTTTTTTGTAAAAGACCATTTTTGAAGAAGAAATGCATATATTTATGTAGTGTAAAGTCTGATCTTTGAGAAAATATAAAGGGTCACTAACTTCGTCAATTCTTTCATTGTCTTTTTAAACATTTTTACTGAACTGTACCATAAATTTGTCCTATGTTGTGACATAGCAAAAATTAAGAAAAAAAACAAAACAAAAAAAAAACACTCTTAATAATAAATAAATAGCATGAGAGAGATTTATCTTTATTGTTAGACACACATTTTCATATAGTGTTATTCATTTATTATGAAATTATAATTAACATATTTTTTTTCCCCATGACTTGTTGGACGATTTCAAAACAAAGTTTGACAACAAGACAAACTTTGCTGTCATTCGTTTAAAACTGCTGAAAATTATACCATTTTAAATTGAGTGATATTTATATCTCCCCTATTGCAATACTCAACCATTTTTTATTTATTAATTTTTTTATTTGAGATAAAAACAAATATGTGGTTCTTTTGTGTGTGTCACACCATAGGACATTACATTACACTAAAGGACAGAAATGGTAGTTATTAAAGTATTTATATTTAATTTTGAACATGCCAAAGGAGAAAGAAAGTTTAATTCTGATATAAACAATATCAACATGTTTTTTAAACAAAAAATAATTTTCATCAACAAAATTCAGTCTCTTAGTCAATCAGTATGTTACTGAAACTCTTCTAGTCCCCAGCTGCATGTGCGGCATAGCAAAATATGATTGGCATTCAAACTATATTCATGAAGATGCGAATTATTTTTTTAAAACTATATAGCTACTCTTTTTAAGGCATCATTTTTGTTCTATTTACTTTCTACATTGTTCTCTTAGGATCTCCTCCTTTCTGTGTGTTTTCTGTCTATACTGTATTTCCATGTCCTCTCTCTTCCACTAATTTCTCTCCCTCAATTCTTTCTCTTTCAAAAACAAAGTATCACATTTTATGCTTATTTTCATGACACTTTATAAAAGTACAAGTTTTCTATAAAAACATCAGAAAAAAGTTTAATTAATGTAATTATCGCATTTAAGAACACTGAAAATGATCAAAAAAGAATAAAAAGGAGTTAAATAAATCTTATTTAATTATTTAAAATGCTTTTTAAAGAGACCTTGTCCTGTGGTGTGACAGTACAGGCGTCACACTGGAGGACATTATCTGTCACACCATAGGACGTTTCAGCCTTTTTCTGTCAATTATTGACCTTGCTATTCTGAGCTAACCTGTCATTAGCAGTTTGCAAGACACATCTGCATCATTTTCCATGATTATGTAGTTTAACATACATTTTTTTAATTTAAAAACATAATTTAGGGGGGTCACACCAAAGGACAACAAAAACGTAACACTTTTGTAGTGATTTTATAAAACACTTTTGATTTTATAAAACAGTTCAATAAATAATAGGTTAATATCAAGATACTTACGTTTTAGATACCATATTGGCTGTTTTTGCTCTATTTCGCCACAGCACTGTTTTAGGTCTCTGAGCAACATGACGGTGTTTCGTTCATGAATGAATCAACCGTTTAAATGTTTCGGTTCAATCACAGTGACTCACTTAACAGTGACTTACTGCCACCTACTGGCGGTTTTAATTTTACATTTAAAGTATTTTTTCATTTTTCTAAATAATTTCAAATAATAAATTTCTTGTTTAAAATATCAAAACATTATTTATGCATTTGTAACTGCAGGTTAAAGTATTCCATGTCCCTCTAAGCTGCATTAAAGTGTAAATACATCTAAATGCCACTTCACATGCAACTCCTGCAAAGATTAACTTTGTTGATACTAATTTCATTTTAGTAACAGCCTAAATGTATTATTATTATAATTGACTGATTAAATTTAAGAATTTGACTCAAGAGATTATGCACAATTTTAGTAAAAAAAAAAAAGAAAAAAGAAAAAAAAAAAAGGCTTTATAAAGGTAAAAATGCCCATAAAAGGTAAAAATCAATTTAAACTTATTGGAAAAGATTCATTTCTATCACTGCTGTGAACTGACCACACAGAATATGAAGAATATCAAAAAATTTAGGAGTCAGATGTCCACGGTAGTCCTTAAGATATCATCACAATAACACACTCAGCAAAATATTGTCTAATTATCTTTATCGATAAAATCCCAGAAAATATTGAGATATTATTTTTTGTCAATATCGCAAACCCCTGTATCTATCTATCTATCTATCTATCTATATATATATATATATATATACACACACACACATATACACCCATGTGATTTTGATTCACAGAATTGAATGGTATCTGCCTGCCACAGAATTGGCAGGCAGATACAGAATTGAATGGTATCTGCCAGGCGTTAAACAAAATGTCATTTAAAATATGTGTATTTTCTATTTACTCATCAAATGCTGGAGAATAGAGTTATAACCAGTTAGAAAAAATCCAGCATGCAATAAAGAAAAAAATGATAATAATGATGCTAATTCAGTTGGCATCAAATTCTGAGAAATCTGTCAATAAAGCACTCAAGTAAGCACAAGATTTACCCTCAAAAAGAAACTGCAGATGATATTTCATATTTAGGTGTAAACATGTATTTTATGCAACAAGTTTGCCTGGAAAATATTGAACCTGTTTGAAGACTTCACTGAAAGGTCTTCAAATAAATCAATCAATAAACTACTTCATTCACAACCAACATGACCATCAAATTAAAATAAATATTTAGAGAAAACATGTCAAAAACACTATTGGAAGCTGTTAGTCACGAAGCTGTGGGTGGAGCAATCTTCACTCCTCATCCATCAATCACATTTACAAAACAATCAGTTCCTCTGTCAGCGACAAAATGAAAAAAAAAAATGTTGGATCAATCCAGTTAACCTCCGTTCCAACCCGAGCAGTCACAGAAATCAAATCTATTAAATCAACTGGAGGACTGAGCAATTCAGATCAATATTAGAGGTTGTCAAGAAATATATAATTCATTACCCCACTTATTCATTAACACTGAATATTATATAAATAACTAGACCCAAACTTAAACATTTTACCATTAGCTAATGTCAGTCATTTTTACACAAATCTTAACGGAGTATCAAAGAGGACTGCATACCATGTTCTTTGGGCCAGTACCTATCTGAGAACAGGAAACAGAGTGAGGAATAGTGGCCTGCTGTACCACAAACCTCTGGTGTGCTACAGCTCCACCCACAGCCAGTCACATGGTGCATGAATGTCTGTAATGGGGGTGAAATAGTGGTGCCGATGGAGACGGTGTTATTTTGGGAAATCTAGTCATTCAATCTTTCTAAATTTATGTCATTTAAAATGTTTAAACCAGGCAGTCTAAACACTTTGCTGCTGTCAATCAGCATGTGTCTTGCTTTCATCCGGCTGTATTAAACCAATATTAACCAACATTAAACTTTCAAGCATGTGATATACTGTTTCCCACACTTTGGATTCCAGTGTAAATACATTAATGTTCATTTTTGTGGTATACTAGATGCTTTTACAGTGCTGCAGCTTCCTCTGCAGAATAAATATTAGTCAAAATAGGCAAAAATACCCAGAATTTAGTACATTTTAAAATCCGACCCCTTGTGTACCACATGGCAGTGAAGAAATGACATAAAACATTTAAAAAAAGTGGCAAAAAAAAAAAAAAAATATATATATATTTTTTTTTTTAAATCAGTTACAATTGTGAGTTTACATTTTACAAATACTTAGACTGTGTATGTGTCACGTTTGCTCGGGGGAGCAAGGAGCGAGGAGATGAATCAAACAATAAACTTTAATGAAATCCAGGAGCATATGACACAGAGAACACGGAGACCAGGTATGACGATCAAGACCGGACACAGAGGCAGGGAAGCAGAGAACTAATAATGGCTGGGGATAAGTAGATAATTAACAAAACACGGCTGGAGAATAAATTAACCGATAATGACACAAAACGAGGAAAGGAACAAGAAGTCCAAATAAGAGCACAAGAGGAAGGGAACGACAAGACACAGGAAGACCGGACTGACATTTACTCCCCCCCCCCCTCCCCTCCCCTCCCCTCCCCTCCCCTCCCCTAATGGTGTGTCCTGCACCGTACAACATCCAACGGGGAGGGTGGTGGGCGCTCTGGAGGCCTCTAGGGGCAGAGTTCGTGGATGGAAGGCCTCCAGGGCAGAGCAGTGAGCTTGGAAGGCCATGACGGTGCAGGGTGCTCGGGAGGCCATGGCGGTGCAGGGAGCTCGGGAGGCCACGGCGGTGCAGCCTTCGAGGCCGTGGCCCCAGCCCCCGTCTCTCCAGCTACAGCCAACCTACCCCCCCAGAAAAAAATACTTGGGGAAGCTTCCAGGCCTGAACTCAGGGACTGGAGCCCTCCCTGGGCTGGACTGGGGGTCCGGAGCCCTCACTGGGCTGGACTGGGGATCCTAAGCCCTCACTGGGCTGGACTGGGGATCCTAAGCCCTCACTGGGCTGGACTGGGGATCCGGGGCCTCTCCTGGGCTCGACTCGGGAACTGGGGCCTCTCCTGGGGCGCAGGAGGGCACTGCCGAGGAGCGGGCGCAGGAGGGCACTGCCGAGGAGCGGGCGCAGGAGGGCGCTCTGGAAGTGCGGACACTTGGGGGCTCTCTGGAAGCACGGCGATAGGAAGGCGCCTTCGTGGCGCAGGCACTAGGGGGGACTCTGGAAGCACAGATACTTGGGGCACTCTGGAAACGCAGACACTTGGGGGCGCTCTGGAAGCGCGGAGATAGGAGGGTGCCTTCGTGGCGCAGGGGGGTGCTCTTGAAGCGCGAACACTTGGGGGCACTCGAAGCGTGGACACTTGAGGGCGCTCTGGAAGCGCGGGGTCCGGGACCGGCGGGCTTGCCATACTCACTGCCGGCAGGCTTGGGAGAGCCGTGGACGGTGGCATTGTCTTCCCCGCGAATGACGGGCTTGGAAGAGCCACGGACGGCGGCATGGCACGAGCGGCGGCCTGAACTTCACCGCATCCCGCGGCCTTGAGTGAGCCGCGAACGGCGGCGGGCTTGGCAGCTAAATCAAGCTGAAATCCCTCCAGTGGGCTGGGACCAGCCACAGACGGCGGCGGCCCTGAAAGGCGGCCTCCATGGTAGTATCGGTATTAGTCCGGTCTTCTGTCACGTTTTGTTCGGGGGAGCAAGGAGACGAGGAGTTGAATAAACTTTAATGAAATTCAGGAGCATATGACACGGAGACCAGGTATGACGATCAAGACCAAACACAGAGGCAGGGAAGCAGAGAACTAATAAAGGCTGGGGATAAGTAGATAATTAACAAAACACGGCTGGAGAATAATGAACTGATAATGACACAATATGAGGAAAGGAAAGGAAGACCAAATAAGGGCACAAGAGGACGGGAACGACAAGACACAGGAAGACAGGACTGACAGTATGTGTGTGTGTGAAAATATGTTGAACATGTACACAGGGGTAGGAAACAGTTTTTAAAAAGCTAATAAACAAATATATGCTAGATAATAACAGCAAAAACAGAATTATACAAACAATACGTGATTATGAATATCATTTAAGTTTTTAATACGGTATTTAAATATAGTACTTTAAATAAATAATGGCCTATAAATTTGGTGAGTCAAGCTACACAGCTAATGGTGAGCTTGAGGAAATTAGGTCCTCATTTTTAAGTTTCCTTAAGAGGTTTTTCTTTTGACGTGTTCGGCTCTTTAATAGAAATCTTTTTTTTTCAATGTGACCATTATGTCTTTTTCCAGCTGCCTGTAATTGTATTTTAAGCCCTCGTTATTTCAACCCAGTAGCACTTCAAGGTTCGAGTGTGATAAAAAGGTATGTTAATTAAAACAGCGCTATCCCAAATTCAAGCTGTCTTCCTTTTATCATTTTTTTTTTCTCTGTCTTCTCACCCGGTTTTTCTAAATTTTTACCACTTTTTTCCTCATCAGGGAAAGTTGTTTGCAGTTTGAAATATTCTTAGTACACTGTAAAGTGGAAAAAAGTGAGAAACAAAGTGAGAGAGAGAGCGAGACGAACAGGTGGGAGGAAGAAGCGTGGTGTCGGCAGGGTTCTATAATTCCAGGCTCGTCTGGCTTTGAAGGAAGCGGCACAGCTGGACGGAATAGCAGCAGTGCCTCGAGTCTTCAGCATCTCCATGGAAATGCTTTCGCATTGTCTCTATGGTCCAGCGTCGAAATGAAAAGTGTTGCCCACTATGCACCTAAAGTGAGCTACAAATAGAACATCTGAAAATAAAAAGAGATTTTGAATGAGTTTGTGACTCATTTCAGTGGGCGAGAGAAATAGAGGACATGTGAGGAAAGGATTTTTAAAACAAGACATATAGAAAGTTTCAGAGACAAAGCTGGAGATGGAAGTGCGGTGCAAATCTCGTGACCCAGAGACTAGGAAAATGACAGCATCAATGTGGCAACAGAGCTGTGAACTCTGGCCGACAGCAGCTATGCATCAGATTTGATCACTCATGATAGTCTCGCGTAGACAGACTATCGAGACAAAGTCTGTTCCACTTTACAGCAGATTCGGGCCAAGCCACCCAGTTAGACAAGAAAAGATTGTCTGAGCACATGGAAAACAGTCCACCACAGTTTGTTCTGTTTTACAAAACATTTAGGGGTGGGTAAATCTAAAATCAACAACAGACCTCCATGAAAAAAAATAAAATAAAAATAAAAAATAAATAATGGCAGTCCAGTTTTGTTAAGTAACATTTTTGGTAACTGAAATAAAGCTAAAATAAAAATAGAAGACAAATGTAATAAAATAAAATACAATAAAAATAAAAACATAGATAATAATATTAATAAATACCATAATAGTACATAAATAATACTAAAATTGCACTGCACCAGTCTATGTGAATATTTCAAAAACTTGTTTTAACTGTGTTGACTTTGTGATTTGAATTTCTGTTCATTCAAAAGTAATAAATAACGATTATTTCATACTCAAATCAAACATTCTATAAGAGTAATAAAGTAAGATAAATCAGAACATATCACGTTTCGTGTTGATATACTGCAGTTTACATGTTGCAAAATGTCTCAAACTAATTTGTGAATATTTTTAAGATATTTAATGCCACATACTGGGCAAATGTTGCAAATGTGATTTTCACAGTGATAGACATTTTATAGAGATAGGCTACTTTCACACTTCTCCGATTGTGTCCTGTTCTTTTGTCTCGGAGCTAACCATATAGACAGCCTGTTTAATCAATACCGCCACAGGCTAGTTTCACCCAGAATGCTGTCTTTGAGTTCACCACTTTCTGTTCCAGATGATTTACTGCTTTCTGTCAGTCTCAGCGCTGATTCTTCCTGCAGAACGATCAAACTGTCAACCTCTTCCACATCTCCACCAGCAACCCTGCCTGAAGAACAGTCATCCTTTATGAGCCTTCCTTAGGCGTCCCCCATCCCAACATCACCTCCACCCCAGAGGAAACAGGAGAGGGGACGGATGGAGTTACAGCGGCCAACCAGGGAGCAGGTGACCTGGGCTAGCAGAGGAACAGCCTGCTGGGTCTGAAGCTGGAATCTGGAGATTCAAACTCAAGTGAATAACAACCTCTAGACTGAATAAACAGCAGGAGAGAGAGATGGATGAAGGGACAGAATGAATGAAGAAAGAGAGAGATTATTACAGTATTTAAAAGATGATGATGGTGGTGCAGGGCCTTTGCAATATTATCATTTATTTTATTGTTAAATCAATGAAACAGAAGAAGTAGACCTAAAAAAAAAAACAAAAAAAAACCTTTTCTATCATACCGATTATCGAGAGAAAAAAAAAAAATGTAGAGGAGGCCACATATTTTTATCCATTGGTTGTTGATTGGATTTTGAGATGTAGGCATTACACTTGCAAGATTGTTAATGCCGACTTTAATTGCAGATATGGAGGACAATAGTGACAGTGTGGAATTTTTGGTACCACTATAGCATCACTAAATGGAAAAAAGAAAATGACTGTTTTCAAACAGGTTATTTTTATATTATTTATTTATTTATTTAAATATATATATATTTTTTTTTTTACAGTATTTTAGCACTAAAAATAACTGCAAACTTTATCTTTAAAGGGTCATGAAACCCCCTGTTTCAGCACTGGTTAGTTCTCACCACAGTTTTAAAAAATGCTAAAAAAGTGGTCGTGGTGCGCTGCGGAGCGGAAGGGGAAGAGAGGAGACAGACAACACACACAGCTTAATTGGGTTCCGAAAGTTTCATTTCGCTCACATCGAGTTAAAAACACAAAGAAATGCACATCCATTTGCACTCTGCATCGAAAGCATATATATGAACGCGCTGTTGAACCTCTGATAACTTTTTAGGCTTATTCTGCTGCGTTTATATAAGCCTTTTGACAGCATGTGTCACGGAGCTGTAAAAACGGGTTACACTCACTAATCGCGTTTGTACCAAACTCTTATTACAAAGCAAAAACAAACGCTCTCCTTCGATCCATGAACGTTTTCTCTCAGTGAATGTGCGCGATGTAATCTCACAGTCTGAAGCGTCTGTCATAGCAAATCAACACATGCTGTTGTGAATAATTAAGCGAAGCGTCTTCTCATAGGATAAGAACACGCAGTCTCATGAATAATAGACACCGACGCGTCATCGAGTAAGGGATAATTGACTTCGGTCCGTTGAATTATTAGAAAAGTAATGCACACCCAAGGTGGTCACGTCGTGGCCGTTACACCTCGGGTGTGCATTACTTTTCTAATAATTCAACGGACCGAAGTCAATTATTCCGCTTCGGTTTCCACACCTCAAGACATCGATCAGATGATATATTTCAAGGCATTTGTCCGGTTTTTCTACTTAAATCGCTATTGTGAGTAGGATTAATTTCTTCAACATCTCATCCAGTTGCTGATTCTCAAAACGTCATTTTAAACCTAATAACTGAGGCTTGAGCCGTTGATAGCAGACTAATGGAGTTAATACAGTTAATAACTAAGTTATGAGAGAGACAGAGTCTACGTGTATCTCAGTAGTGTTCGGCAGCAATGTCTCTAGTTATAGTGAAACGTCAAGTTCATTTTCTTAACGAACAGCGCCGTTGTTGTTACCTCGCTTGTGAGAAGTCATGTAGTTTTTAAGTTGTTAAACTATGTTACTGATAAAATCGTCAGAGTAGCGCTAACAACATTAGCGCGTATGTTAACGTGTGTGCAAACTGTATGTGCGTCTGTGAGGGAGAGAGAGCGTGAGAGATACCTTTCCGTACATAATAAAACGTAATTTTGTGGCAAAACATGGACATATGTCGTTTTTATCCTTCTGTTTACTATATTTATTTGTTTTACCATTGTTGTTGTAGATTTTGGTTATTTTGCTGTTATAAGACCTTTGAAATAACAGAAATCATTTGGCGAAGTGATATGGTCATGTAATGCGGTCAAGACCTGCCTGGAACTACGTTCGCCGTGCGTTTCCCTGAAAATAATTGCACACCTTAGAACGTTCGTCCAGTGTTGCCAACTTCTTTCAATAGAAAGTAGCTGAAGCCAGTTTGAAAAGTCGCTAAATGTCGCTAGATGACGTCATATCCTAATTAGCATATTCATGACGTCATCACGTCATATTGCATTTTACATTGTCTCTCTGTGCTCACAAGCTGTATTTTAATTTAGCCAAATTATCAATAAAACTGTTTTTACTGATATATTTTACTGTTTCTGTTGTCAGAAAACGGGATAAATATGAAATTGTGACTGAAATGCGGCCCTTTAAGACTACACCAGGTTTCCATTCCAAGATATTAATCTGCACAAAACTCCCGATTAATAATTGAGCCGTCATCTGATGAAATTAAATACACATAAGATAAGACCAGACAAAGACAATTCCTGTGCTGTGATTTCGGCAATATTTGCATGTAAAATCAGAGAAGCAAGCATAATCTATTTTAACCGAAAGTGCTGCTCCTCTGCCACTCGCTGAACAGAGCAGATAAACTAAAGAGGAAAGCAAGACCTCGCGCTTGTGTGGCAGTACCAGCGAGTCACAGAGACTCTCTAAAGTTTGTCCAGGAAGTCGCTAAATTGGTCGCTAGTCGCTTTTTTGTAAAAAAGTCGCTAGGGGGGGTCTGAAAAGTCGCTAAATCTAGCGACAAAGTCGCTAAGTTGGCAACACTGCGTTCGTCAGCCAATCAGATTCAAGCATTCAACGGCCCCGTAGTATAATGTACTATAGTCCATTGCCACGTCACAAATTGTGATGTCAACACGATGTAGATTTTAAACCCGGAAGGTTAGAAATTAGCGCAAAAAAGCATAAAATTAACCAGTTTTCTCCAACAGTTAAAATGATCGGATGCTAACATTGTCTTCTATGATGTGCAACACAAACACCTCTTCTAAAATCTCAGAAAAAGTAGTCTGGGTTTCATGACCCTTTAATACTATTATTGCCCTTAATGTTACAAATGCCACAATCAGCAAGTCTCTAATTAAAACATTACCTCTCATATACTAATTTTGGTGACTCAGTGTGAGTTATAGTTCACATTTTATCAGTTCTAAAAATAACAAGAACAAGAAAAAAAATCTAGATAAGTAAACTTCTAATTATACATTTTCCACTGAGGTAAGTTATTAGAAGATACCCTGCATCTCATTTTACAGAGATGAAGAGAAGTTTAGAGTCTGGAAAGATCAGAGGATGAGAACTGTGCGAGCATGTAAACACAAACACTCCCATCATTATCAGACGGTCACTTTAGTGCGCTTCAATGTCTTTGATTTCATTCTCTCAAATTGCATCAGATCAAAAATATCTATCTTTCTTGCAATGTTTCATTCCATGAGACCATCTTTCGTTTGGTTATCCACTAAAGTAAATTTCAGCTGCATTTGGCCCTTGCGTGACCCTAAGCATTTAGTATATACAGCAAAAGGTGTGCCATAAATGCTGACTGATATACACAATAATCTTAGGAGCAGGAAACAAATTATCACATGCGCAAAAAGATAATTATTGATTCCCATTCACAGGTGATGGAAAAAAGTTCACTTATTGTCATGACAACAGCACGATTGAGAAGAATGGACTGAGACAGTAGAAGAAGATATTAATTTTCCACAAAAACATAACTGATATTTCCTCTTTAAGATGTCTTTAAGAGCAACCACTGAGCAATAAAGCTTTCCTTTTGACTGATGTCTAAACAATTGTTTTCTTTAATTGATACACCTTTACTCACACAAACACACGTTTATTTCAAGTGCTCAAGAGTGGTCTCTCTCTTTTCACTTCTCTCTTTCATTCCCTCTTCTCCAATCCCTCGCTTCATGAGGTTATCACGAGTTACGCAGGGCACTGGCGTGCTTAAGAAAACAAGTCTGTCTGGCCGTGTAATAGGCCGTCACAGTTGGGCTCTCGTGAAGGAGGTGTCATCTAAAGTACACCAGGCAGCACGTCTGCTTCTCATTCTATCTATTTATTTATGATCCAGAGAGAAAGAAAGAAGGCGAGATTAGGGTTAAAGGCATAGTTCATCCAAAAATGGAAATGCTGTCATCATTTACTCTCCCTCATGTCATTCCAAACCGGCTGCTCTTTTTCATACTATGAAAGTGGATGGGGACCAGGGATCGAGAAAGAAAGTCACACAGGTTTGGAATGACATGAAGGTGATAAATGATGACAAAATTGTAATTTCTAGGTGAACTATTCTTGTAACATTCGTTGTTATAAATCCCTAGACCTCACTAGACTGACAAACACTGAATTCCCCATCAGGAACGCTGCCTGTGTCGACATGTCTACTTTTCTGGTCAATATTTTCTGCACCTCTAATGAAACAACGGTCCCAACGGCCATTTAGGAAATGTGCATATTGACTAAACTGTAGCTATTCAAGACACTTGACTTTTACAGTTCAAACTTTCAGGCGACAGTGAATACAAATCCATGCACACTTTTTATGACCCGGTTATTAAAAACTGTGCATATTACCTGAACTATTTTTGAATACAGATGGAGGAGAAGGAATTTCCAGCAAAACATACAAAATTGCAGCAAAACATAAGTAAATTAAGAGACACTGTGTGATAGATAGATAGATAGATAGATAGATAGATAGATAGATAGATAGATAGATAGATAGATAGATAGATAGATAGATAGCTCGGCATTGTAGTGCTTTGCTTCATTGAGAAAGCACAAGACTTTTAGATTTCCACAAAGATGGAGTCATTCTCTCTCTCTGTGTCTTTCAGTCCTTTATTTAGTCTTCTTTGCGACCATGAAAACCACCAAACCACCATCCATATACAGTGGATGTACATTTAACACAGCTGGGTGAACCTGAGCAAACAGAGGTTTACTAACATAAATAAGCACAAACCAAAAAAGGTCCTTTGTGTACACAGAAGCCAAACAAACACAGATCAAATCAAAGCCACAAAGTCAATGGAGAGACCTGCTGGTAGACATACAAAATAGCTCTCGGTTATCATTCATCATGGTCAAGAAAAAAATCAAACAAACAAACATGTATTTTATATCCATAGGCAGATTATTGGCAGACATGAAGATAATGTGGTTGGGTTGTTAAGCACCAAGCATTGATTCGGCGAGTGATGAGAATGTCTCACTTAGGGTCCGTTTGAGGTGAGGTACAGACTTTGTCCTTTAAATGAATGAGCTGAATTCTCAATCACATCAGCAACACATTGATATAAGCACAATTTCCTCCTTAATCAAAGAGATAATGACACTTCTCTTGCAAGAGAAAGAGAGAGAGAGAGAGAGAGAGAGAGAGAGAGAGAGAGAGAGAGAGAGAGAGAGAGAGAGGGGATGCCGGTTTGTTTAGCACTCATTAAGACAGCATTAGTCTTGTGCTCTGAGCTTTGATTACATTTTGACCATGAAGTGATGGACAGAAAGACAGAGAGAGGAAGAGTGTGAAAGAAACACAGCCCAGCAAGAGTTTGAGCAGTTCTTTCACATATGATCCACTTCAAATGTGCTGACACCAGAGCTGGAGGGGCTTTGGGCTGGGTCAGGGTCTCATTTCTCTAAACGTCAAGTCTTGGACTTATAATCTCAGACCTGCTGCAGGGATCCAAGGAGTGGTTCAGGTTGTTCTTTTGTTTATGTTATTTATTTATTTATTTAAAAAAAATGTGTAAAATAAATTATATAATGAATGCATTATTGTCTCTTTGGAGAAAGAAAGAAAGAAAGAAAGAAAGAAAGAAAGAAAGAAAGAAAGAAAGAAAGAAAGAAAGAATAAAAACATTCTCATAAACTACTGAACTCATTTGCACAAAATTATGCATGAGGAGGGAAATTGTTCTGGAAAAAATATATATATATCAGTATTTAATCACCACTCAATAAATAAATAATCAAAATCATGACTTAATATAACCTAATCTTAGCCACTCTTTCACACTTATAGTGAGTACCAGACGTTCTTCTTCTCCATCTCCCCTCTGACTCACCAAACCACACTGGCTATACTATATCAATATGATGTCTTATTTTATTACAGCAGCTCTTGTATCAGCCACGCCAGGTCTTTTTACTATTTCCCATAGGTCTCATTTGTATCCGTTCCTCATGAAAAAGAGATCCACGTCTATAAACTTTTATCGTTTCTCTTATAGCAGCACCATTCTTTGTGGAAACTTTTTTTGTAAAGTGATACAGATCACATCAGCTTCAAATATTATTTTAAAGCCATTCTACTCTGAGAGGGTGAAAATATACAGCATGAGTCAAGCTGAAATCGGACAGACAGATATATTTATGATTCTCATTCCTTCTGCTCTTGAGTCTCTTTTCATCTTTTCCTTCATGTAAGTTCAACTGCTCATTCCAGCGGTCATGTGATAGAGAAGAGTTCACACAGATGAGCCAGGTGAGATTTTTACTGTTACTGTTAGGATTAATCATGCATCTGTTCTTCACTTTTGTCCTGTTCGTCTTTTATATGAGCTCATAAATGGAGGATCATGTAACAAATATTATGGCAACACTTTATTTTGATAGTCTACTTTAGACATACCACTATTATTAGTATTAGTAGACTGCTAGGTTATGGTTAGGGTCAAGGTTAATAGGATAAGTTGGCATGTACATGCAAAGTCTGTTGGAGGAGCACTGAAATAAATAATAAAAAAAAAAAAGATTGAAAAAAGAGATAAATAATGTTTAAAAATAATAGTTTAACCATCATCCTTGTGCCGTTCCAGACCTATGTGACTTCATTTTTTTTCATGGAACACAAAACAAGATATTTATTAAAGAATTCCCAAGCTTTTTTTTTTTTTTTTTTTTTTTTTCATAGAATGAATTTCAGTGACATTTTCAGTGAAAAACGACTTACATTTTAGTCTGTTCCTCATACAAAGCTATTTTGTGACTTCAGATTACTCTGAAAATAGTGAATGACTAGTATGGACTACTTTTCTCTTATGTTTATTTATTCATTTTGAACTTTTTCATACCCATTCACTTCTATTGTGTGAAAAAGTGCAGACTGCATATTCAGCTCACTTCTCCTTTTGAGTTCAATAGAAAAAAAGAGAATCATATGGGTTTGGAAAGACAAGGGGGTGGATGAAAAATTAAGTAAAAAAAAAAAAAAAAAACTAAAGAAATATGCTACTAGTTTGCCCGAGATAAACAATGAAACACACAACACACAAACAAACACACACATCACACGCTCTTTAGTGCAATGTTGATGAAGGCTGATGTCATTAGAGTTGATCTCATGTGGCACTGGAGAGGTCGGTAATGAAAATCAATAAAACCAGCCCTGCAAAGCCGCCTATTGTCAACTTGTATAAATCCAGAGTCTGCCTAGAGAAAGCCCAAGTGACTGAGGAAAAAAAAAAAAAAAAACAAAGAAGAAAAGAAGAAAAGGATACGATGAGGCAAACACCTCACTCGTTTAAACGCATCTGCTGCCGTTGGTCTCACCCACATGCTGTGAAAGCGTCTGGAGTTGTAGATCTTCTCCTATGAGCACGAGCTACTCAAACCCACAAATCCTCAACACAGAACACATGAGCAAAAAAAAATATTATTCAGTGAATAACCAATGCTAGACTGTCCTTCTGTAGACCCCCAACTGAAGCACATGGTAAAACAGTGAAAAAGAAGGGAACCATTATCTGTATTTGTATCTGCTGCAAAAAGCACCCATATTAAAATACAAACTGATGTGGGCTGCCTAGGCTTGAGTGCAAAAAAAAAAAACTAAATGGAAAGTCTGTCATTAGATATAACTTACAGGTAGATAGCTATTTATACACTGTAAAAAATCCAATTAACAAACTATAGGAAGGACAAAAATATTTAAGTTGAACTCATTTTATTGATTGTGCTTAGTTGAGAAGACATATTATATTAAGGCTGCACAAAAAAACAAAAAAACAAAAAACAAAAAAAAAAAAAATATATATATATATATATATATATATATATATATATAAACATTAAACGAATGGTTATTTTCAAATCCAGTCAACATTCAGAATGCTAAATGTTGACTGAACTAATAAAAAACAAATCCAGCCAACACTGAGATCACTCTGCACGTGCACGAGCCTGAGCGACTTCGCGGGAGAAACAGTGCCGCCATCTTGCCAAGTTCACGCGTCAGGTATATTGCACTAAATAAATGTTATTTTTTAGACTAAATTTAACGAGAAAATCATTAAACATATTATTATTATTATTATTATTTTTTTTTTTTTTTTTTTTTTTTGAGTGGACATTTAGAAAGTGTTTTATGAGTTGTATATCCGAAGAAAAGTGGATATAAGACAGTGTATGTCAAGTTCAGGCGTCAGGTAAGTCAATTGTGGCACTGAATAAATATTTGTACTTAACGTTAGACTGAATTTATCAAAACGTACATGTAAAAGGTGTAAATGTTTTATTTAAAACGTATATATTTATACACAAGCGTACAACATTTATAAAAACATCGAATAAGCGTTGTATGATATGTCTGAGAGAAATTTAAGTGAAGGGAACGTGGTCTTTCACCTTGTTTAATCCATAAAACACTTAATATCAAAAGCTGTGTTACTATAATGAATTTTAGCTCATTTTGGCGTGTTGTATGATATATATTTTTTTTTTTTTGTGTGTTTCCGTGCCGTGAAAAGATATGAAGAGATCGCGCTGTCTTTCTCTCTTTTATAAGACATTATGTTTAATACGACTACGTTAACCGAAATCTATGAAACGTGTAACTTAATGTAAACCACAGTAATGCGCTCATTTGAAGTTAACATGGGCGTGTTTAATGGGTTTTTGCTTGTGTAAACTTATGGAGTTGTCCCATGAAGTAAAAAGACGACATTAAACGTGACTAACAATAAGCCACAGTGAAATATCGCTCTTATCAAACGGGGCGGATTAACGTTACACGGCGTTTCTGGTCTCGTGAAGGCGCTTCGGAAGAGAAGTTCGTCGTTCCGAACGAAAATGAACAAATGAATCGTTTCACAAGGCCGTTCAAAGCGTCTCTGTCAGTTCCCTAGGTAGTGAATAACCAGATCTTGCACGAGTTCGTGCACTGGGGAAGACCGTGGCTCAGTAAACACTGGGACAACTGATCAATCAATTTGTAAAACGTCACCACTGGTATTTATCAACAACAGGCAGGACCGTTATATTTGGTATTTTTATGCTATTTGAGGTAACTTAGCCCTATAATATGAAATGTACATGTCCTATTACAAATCCAGTCAGCATCAATGCTCCCTGTTGTGCAATGGATTGTGGAATGGATTTGTGCCAAAAAAAAAAGGTTGCAACTTCTGTTTCATCACAGATTTAATTAACTGATATTGATACATTCTAAATTATTAAAAAAGCATGATTTCATTTTTTGAACTTAAAATGTACTTTTCTTTCTCCATCAGGGTGTTTCATTGGTGCCTTGTCATCGTTGCAAGATATCAGATGCAACCCAGTCAGTTCTTCCAAGGCACCAAACACTAGCTTGTGACCAGACCGCTCCACTGCAACTACTTTCAAGACTAGAAGTTTATTGTTTTCATTCCAGGTAACGTGTAAATGTTTAGAGTTTTTTCTACAATTATAATGTGCTTTATTGTTCTCAGTGGCATCTACGCTAATATTAGTCTGTTTCATTCGTATTCCGAGGTGAATGTAGCCACCCAGTCTGTATCCAGATCAGATGGTGGATCGGCACCTAGAGATGACCTCGACAGCCCTGAATGTCAGCGGAGACCATGTCAACTAGATGAGCTCCAGAGACAGATCCCCTCCGAAGACCTCGTTGGCCATCGGGACAAGACCACGAGAACCAGACAAGTCCTCTGCTCAATCTGACCTGTGTTGCAGTCTAGTATTAAACCACGCCATGCTGGTTTCGTCTGGCCAAGGCAGAACTGCCTACTATTAAATAAAGGCTATCATGTGTTGTAAAGTGTGTGTTTTTAGTGATTGACAAACACCAGTTAATCATTTTTAATAATTTTGTTAAACTATAAAAATATATGTTTATGTAGTTCCCAGCAATTTCTTATGATGCCAAAATAATAAATCTTAGTTGAGGTAACATAAAACACAGAGTAAACAGTTACATTTTAATTGACATAACTTGCTGAAGTCTTCTAAATGTCTGACCAACTAAAACATTTTAGTTGAATGGACTATAAAATTAGTTCACTAAAAGTTGAGCCAACTAAAAAATAATTCAGATAACACTTTGAAGTCAGAAATTGACTGAACGTAAAATTTCTGTGGAACTAATTACTAAATAATACTTAGTTGAAACCGCTTTATTTTTTTTACAGTGTAGTTTCCATATATAAAATATTATTATTAATACTCATAATAATATCAAATTATCATTTTTGTTTCAAACTTTACGCAAAATAAAGCTAAAAAGCTTATATATAACATGTTATAAGAAGTTCCTTACGCTCAACAAGGCTGCAAATATTTGATTAAAACGATCTGTAATATTCTGAAATATTATTACAATTTAAAACAACTGTTTTCTATTTTCATATATTTAAAAATGCTGAATAACATTTAAGTGCTTAATAACATTTCCTATTATTATCAATGTTGAAAACAGTCAATATTTATTTATTTATTTATTTATTTATTTATTTATTGTAATCGGTCTTTTTTTTTTTTTCAAAAGAACTATTTATTTGAAAAAAAAATATTTTGTAACCTTATAAATGTCTTTACTGTCACTTTTGATCAATTTAATGCATCATGGCTGAATAAAATAATAACAAAAATAATAAAATAAATGTCATTAATGCCCATGGAAAGAAGACAGCACATAGTTTCATTCAAAAAAAAAAAAAAAAAAATACCATTTCTACATTGTAAAAAATAAATTGTTGAGAAAACTTAAAATAATAAGGCAACTTTATGCAGTAAGACTTTTGAGTTCTTTCAACAATAGTTTTTTAGTTCTGCTCAGTAAAGATACTTTGTTGAGCCAATGTAAATTTGTTTGTTCATGCAATGCTAATTGTCATATTTTGCTAATAGAAAAAATATTGTCACAACAACTGAAACATCAATTACTGTCGTTGAAGTAATCTATTTTTTTCCTGTTACCTGGAAAAAAAAAATGTTTAAAAAAGTTACCACATTATGAAGTTTTTGTTTGTTTACAAATGACAGACGTTAATGGATAAGTTAGTCTAATAAGTAGACAACATTGTCTTTGTAAGACAACTTACAAGACTAAGATATCCAGAAAATGGACATAAATGATTGAACATACTCCAGACCTCAAAACTAGACACACTAACCTCAAGAACGGTGGCAATCAACAAATGTTAAAAAGATGAGCTCTTTACATCACAGTACAACAAATAACTAACAAAAATGATAAAACAACAACAAAAAATGTTTAAATGTTCAAAAAAGTTTAAATGAAGTCAGCAAACAGCAAAACCTTTCAACAACATAAAATGCTTTGTTCAGACAACTGTGTTTGACTAGTTGGGACAACATTTGGGGTAATTTTGTTGTCTGACAAGGGTTTTTGTGTAGTTTCAAGAAAATAGCATTTTTTTTTTTTTTTTTTTTTTTTTGTATTTGAGACTCAAAAGGTTTCGTAAACTGGAAAATGTGCAGTTGCATTCTTTACAGTCTAGTGATGATGGCAATAGTAATTCATCAAATGACTGGGAAATATATATCTTGACAAAATTTGAATTCAAATGCACTTTTGGCATTTTAAAGAGCCACTTCAAGTGACTAGACCACATTGGTGTAAAATATGCTAGACTGTGCTAGTCTGCTGCCTTCACACTCTTTAACATCAGCTTCAACAAAAGCCTTTCTTCATTAATTAGTGGAAGCTTCAGCGACTGGACATCACAGATAATATCTTGAGGAGAAGTCTATCAACATTACCCTGGATATTTCATAATTATGCTTCCTGAGCGTCCAAAGAACAATTGCTTATAATAGCTGAGGTGTAGGAGAAATCCTTTGTGTGTGATAATGAATTTACCTGCCTTAATCTGGGACACCATTAATGGGAGATCTCAAATGAGTTACCATGGAGAAAACCGAAGACAGAGAGAGAAAGAAAGAGGTGCTCACACAGGTAATGACACAATGATGTGCTCTTGAGATTGTCTTCATGTTAATATTCCAGTTCAGCACACACACAGGCTCCCACACCTCTCTCATGCCATCAGTCAATCTTTATCAGACTCCAGGAACGAGGGAAGAAAAGTGATATGAGAGCAGGAGTGGAAATGGATGCACCTTCTACAAAGCTACAAAAACCCCACCCATAAACACCAGCCCCCTCCATCCCTCCAAAAATTACCCGTCAGTCAGCAGCGACCTCAAGTTTCCACCTAACCTTCATTTCGAGAGTTTGTTTGCTGCTGCTGCCGCCTTATAAATAAGCGAGTTTTCTCAGGAGAGGGGAAAGAACAGGAGAAAAAGAAGGAAGAAAAGGCAGAATATTGCTGGCCCATGCAAATAAAAATCTCCATCATGCGAGCTCATTTCTCAGAGTGCCCTTTGACGAGAGCATGTAAATAGAGATGGCGGCACACCGGGCGCTTGCCAAAGCCATTGGCTCGCTTCGTGCATTCAAGACCCACTAAAATTGTGATCCGCCTCCCTAAAAGCTTTTCTGTGCTTCTTCTCGTCTCTCTCTCTCAGTCTGAATAAAACGATATTGCACTTACTTGTCCTCCTGGCTAATAAACTCAAGCTAATTCCCCTAAAGTGGCTACTGGACTTGTAAACAGATTTATGACAAACGCAAACAATGCTAATGGATGAACGGCGAGCAGCAAAGGGCCTAATTCCAGAAACAATAAAGACGGGATCCTTTTTTACATCAGGACATACTCCTGTGCTTACTAGGAACACTTAAAGTGACTCAATCCACGGTTAACTACATGAAGAAAGGTATGAAATTGCTTTAAAGACCACTTTAGTTTGTGAAATCTCACTTTTCACTAAACTGTCACTAAATTAGCCGTTTTTCAAATCAAGAATTCTTTTTTTCTGTTTCTTGGCAAGATTACAGACACAGTAAACACAGAAGAACAAAATTCGTACTGTGCAGGCCAAGGAGTGCACGTCTTTTTTATTGTAGAAAACCACAAGACCAAAAAACTGGACTTTCATAAGAAAACCTCAAAGAATGACTCAGTTATTTTGTTTAAAGTTCACATCGTTGGAAAGCATGCCGCTAGCTGTGCTTGTGACATTTGACATTTGTGCTGAAATAAACAGAAGGAAAGCAACTAAAGAATATTTCACACTATTTGAGTGACAAACAAAAGAAACGCTTGTCCGCTTCATTTTTGTGACTGTAAGGTGCTGTCACTGAGATACTTCAGTTGAGATAGAAAACACTTACATACTTACAGAGACACATAAAGCATCTAAATCAGTTAAACATGACTGAAAATACCCAAACACATAGGGCCCCACGAAATCCGTTTTTTTTCCCCCCCTTCCCAAACTCCGTTTTATTATTTTTCCAAATTCCTTTTTTTTTAAATTTTATTTATTTATTTATTTATTTATTTTTTAATTGTATTCATCAAAAACGTGTCTAATTAATCATGAAACTGTCACGAGTTCCCTGTCACCAGCTCTGGACTCCATTCCCCAGAATCCTCCACGGCTCACACCTGGTTTCATTCACAGTCATCAGCCCCAGCGCACACAAGATCAAATCACCTGAATTCTGATCCCCCGCACCTGCTGCAGCTAATCAAGCCCCACTATATCTGCACACTCTCCACACTCCCTCCTCGTTCGGTCTACTGTTCACATACCAGAACCAAGCCAGACCCCTTTGTATTTACCTGTGTGTTTCCTTACCTCAGATGTTCCAGTTTCTCCGCCGCTCCCCAGATTCCTGCAAGAGATCACAGTCAGTCACTGCAAGCTACGCTATCTGGACTAGGGCTCCAACAACTAATCGATAATGAAAATCATCGACAACGATTCTCATTATCGATTAGTCGGGTCTGCCCACAGTGCACGTCTTCAGCCGGTCGCGTCAAATTAACGTTACAGCACTGAATAACGAATTTCTGTGGCCAAAATACATCTAAAAATAGTGGAGGAAACAGAATGAGATGCTGCGGGAGAAGTACATGATCCAAGCTGCACAAAACATGAGAATTCTTTATTTGAGATTTAAGCTAATGCATTACCGTAATGGCTTGCCTTGTAAGGCGCTTTGACAGATGTGTGTGCGTCCTCAGCGCAAACACTTTCAGTTTACGGTCATATCCTTATCTGTAAATGTCACAAATTCACGCGAGCATTTCCATTTTTGCATAAAGTTCCGTCCTGACAGTCTGTGTTAAGTTTAAATCTTTACTGAATGAGCGCCGGCGCGGCGGACGCGTGAACGCGCATCGGAGAGGGATTAATATTCAACGCAAAAACATACATTGTGCTGAAATAACTATTGTTGAACGTTAAATTAAGGTTTAAAAGTCAACATGTAGTGCACGTATTTTATGAGAGTACGAACTGTAAAGGAATAACCGCGTATAGTTGTCTGAATATAAATATCAGATGGTTCATAGCCGCCTTTTACAGGATAAAGAAATTACAGTAAACGTGACTGTGATTAAAGTGAACGTGTTCCTGCAGAACATTTCTCTTGCCTGTTGGTTAACACTGAGTTTGTGTTTTTATTCGTCTTTATTATCTTAATTTTTGATGAAGGGATTTAAATAGGCTACAGTGCTCAACACATTTACTTAAGGTTTATAACAAATAATGTAAGGTTTGTGCCACTGCTGCTCTGACAGTATTGGTGTTTTCGAAAATATTTTTTTTAGCTATCTGTATTGGTTAGTCCTCCAATATGTGTAAGCTCTTTAGGCTATTTCTATAATATAATTATTGCTGTTATGAAAGAATGAAAGATCTATGAAAGATTTTTTTTTTTCAGATACCCAATTACAGTCAAAAAAGTAGCTAAACAATGCCAGCAAGAATGCATGCTTTTCTGAAAGGCAGGAGGCCATTTTTTTTTTATTATGTGAATAAATACTATTTAGTTGTTTCAGTTTGTTATTTGCCCAATAAATGACAATTTTTAGTTTTAAACAATTCTTTGAAAGATTCCTAAAATATTTGTGTTTTCTCTTTATGACAGGTGGTCTAATATATTGTTAAGCACTGTATGTTTTCATAGCATTCAGTTGGCACGTTTGTTTGAAGGACATTGAGCAGAATGTGGAAGTGTTTTTTGTCAATAAAATTTAAAAAAAGAAAATTTAGTTTTTATTTTTAATCCGATTAATCGATTAATCGAAAAATAATAATAATAATAATAATAATAATAATCAGCCAACTAATCGATTATCAAAATAATCGTTAGTTGCAGCCCTAATCTGGACCTTGTCACGTTGTGCTTCACTCACCTCTTGCCACCTCCTGGTTCCCTCCTCAGTCTCTATAAATAAAATACCCTTGTTTGACCACTTACCTCTGTGTCTCCTCGCCTGTGTTGTGACAGAAGACCAGACCCAATGATATGATGACGGCTGAGGATAAGCTGTGGTGTTTGCGGCAGGCCGGTCGGAGGTTGGAGCGGTATGTGGAGGATTTCTTGTTAGCTAGTTCACCAGCTGAGCTGGCACGATGCCACTCTTGGTGCGTGCTTCCTGCTGGGGCTGGACGATGAGATAATCCGTTGTGATCTTCCTGTCTCGGATTTTCCCCTTATCGAACTGATTAATCTCGTGCTCTTTTTAAATGGTTCTAACTTTGAAGTTAAGGAACTTCCCAAGCCTCGTTGTCCAGCCCACTCAGAAGCACGCCGTGTCGCGCCAGCTCACCTCACACCAGGAACCCCCACATACCGCGCCAATGGCTCGGACCGCCTGCCCGGCCCCAAATACCCCCGTGTCCTCCAGGGCTCCGCCCTCGTCCTCAGCCCGGAAATGCCGACCGCCGCTGACTCAAGCCCTCCGCGGTTAACTCGAGCCCGCCGGGCTTATATAAGATAATGTGGCAAGCCCACCAGCGGTTCATGCGGCAGGCCCGCCGGCCGTGGATCCCGCTAGGCCAGAGCGCCCTCCAGTGCCGGCTCCAAGAAAGCGCTTAGCAGTGCCTGCTCCTCCCGAGTGCCCTCCTGTGCCAGCTCCACGTAAGGGCACTCCTGTTCCCGAGTTAGGCCCAGGATGGGCTCCTTTTCACGGGTTAAGCCCAGTGAGGGCTCCTGTTCCCGAGTCAAGCCCACAGAGGGCTCCTGTTCCCGAGGTAAGCCCAGGAAGGGCTCCAGTTCCCGAGGTAAGCCCAGGAAGGGCTCCAGTTCCCGAGGTAAGCCCAGTGAGGGCTCCTGATCCCCGGTTCAGCCCAGTGAGGGCTCCTGATCCCCGGGTTCAGCCCAGTGATGGCTGCTGATCCCCGGTTCAGCCCAGGGAGGGCTCCTGATTCCCCGTTGAGCCCAGGGAGGCCTTCTGATCTCCAGTTGAGCCCAGGGAGGGCTCCGGATCCCCCGTTGAGCCCAGGGAGGGCTCCGGATCCCCCGTTGAGCCCAGGGAGGGCTCCAGTCCCTGAGTTAAGCCCCGTAAGCTCCCCCAAGTATTTTTTTTGGGGGGGTAGTATGGCTCCAACCGTAGAGGCCGGGGTGGGGGCTGGGGCCACGGCCTCGGAGCCAGGCCCGCCATGGCCTCCTGAGTCACCTGCACCGCCATGGCCTCCCGAGCTCCCTGCACCGCCATGGCCCCCCGAGTCTCCTGATCCACCATGGCCTCCTAAGGTCCCTGCACTGCCATAGCCTCCTGAGTCACTGGAACGGGCGCCGCCCTAGAGGCCGTCCGTCCCCGAACTCTGCCCCTTGAGGCCTCCAGAGCGCCCCCCCCCCCCCACACTGTGCTTCACTCCCCTCTCACCACCTCCTGGTTCCGTCCTCAGTCTCTCTAAATAAAATACCCTTGTTTGACCGCTTACCTCTGTCTCTTTGCCTGTGTTGTGACAGAAACTTACAATATTAAAAAGCAATTTATAAAAGTTTAACAAATTACGTTTTTAAGGCCCTATAAAATGCTATTTATTTTTTAAAGCATCTCTAAATAATTGATTTTATATATATATTAGGGGTGTATTGGGGGGGAATTGGTTACGTCGCAATGTTGGAAATTTTTCTGTTCTAAACCATGAAGGCGAGCCAATGGATATTACACAAGCCCACGTTTGCACCAGGGTTTGCACACGTGCAAACTTTGCGCAAGATTTATGCCGGTGAACCTCTTAATCTCAGTCAATTCGCTATAAGCAAAAAGTGAAAGTAAAAACGGAATGACGGAGCTTTCGGTATCTGACGCCTTATATTCTCTCAGAGACAAAGAGAGATGAATATACTTCAACATATGCTGATAACGGTATAGCCTATAGCTGTTTTCATTTATTTCCTTAATATTTATCTTGTGGCCCGTACATACTGAAAAAAAAAAAAAAGAGAAGAAACGTATTTTGTGTTAAACAGGTTGTTTTTGAAAGTCGGTGCTTGAAATAAAAGCTTTTTATTTCATTGATTTTTATTGATGACTGCAGTGTTAATATTTTAATTATAGGATTATAATTCATTGTAGATAGCCGTAGCCTATAGCCTAATACATTCTAAAAAACTGCTGGGTTAAAAACAACCCAATTTGGGTTATTTTGGCAACCCAGCGCTGGGTCAAAAAGGTACGAACCCATTTCTGGGTTATTTTAACCCAAAAAGTTGGGTTATGTTTAACCAAGCATGCTGGGTTGCTTTTTTATGGTTTAAAATTACTACATCGCTAGGTTAAAATGAAACCAAATTGAGCTAGGCATTAAACCGACAAATCTTGTTCATTTTAAAATCACTTTTACACAAAAAGAATGACTATCAAAAGGTAAATATTTATTAAAAACAAAAAGAAAAAACAGTCAATAAGTAACATGCATGTAAGAAGAAATGTAGAAAAGCATGGCATTAACAGCTACAGAGTTTATAAATGAAGCATTGAACATTTGTTGAATATAACTTAAGATCAAATTTGACTTTTTTGGTAAATTTTATATATTGTATAAAAATACACAAAAACACTATTATACAATAATTGTACAATTAGTTAATAGTTAAGTTATTTACAAACTATTCTGGCATGACAGTACACAAATAAACCACAACATTAACACTATCACATTTAACAGAAGCATATTTGTGAAAGAATGTGAGCATGTGTATGAATGACAGAGTGTAAACTCCATATCTACTAAACAACACAGAACAAGCATTTAACATTGTTTTTACAAAGTATACACTTACAGTTTGTTTCATAGTCCATGAATACTGATCATGCATCTGCCAATTTTCATGATCTCTTTAGCATAATTGATGTAGTCATGAAGAAGCCCAGCAAAGGCATGTGACATCTTTTACATCATCCAGGGCAGCGTCCTCCTTTAAAACCACTGTTGTATCAGTTTGGGGGAAATGTCATTCTCCTCTTTGACCAGTATTCATCCCAGTCACCACCTGTTCTTCATCAGTGGCCTAAAAAGAGGAAAAAACATTTGAAAAAAGAAAACATTTAATTAAACTCTATCCATTTTCAGATAGAGGTGCATCCACATCAGTAAGGATAGGTAAATAGTCTGTTTTATAATTTCAACCACTTTGTGTGGTTGTTTAATGTCTCTGTCTACCACAGCACTCTAGAATGCTATAATGGCAGCACTAGTGTGAGGGCATGTAATATTGTTTAAATAAACATATTGCTTTCAGAAAGCTACTTCTTTACTGAAACATCAAAACAGACATGTCATTCACATACCTCACACATTTTCATGTACGTGGAGGGCTGCTCTTTAAAGGGTTAGTTCACCAAAAAATGTTTGTTCCAAACCCATACAAACTCTGCTAATTTTTGGAACACAAATAAATATATTTAATATTCTCTTAATTTTTGTCCTCCATTGCAAGTCTGGGAGACCAATATTTTCTTCTGAACAGACACGTTCGCTATGATCTAATTTAAGATTTATTCATATATAAATATTGGAATGAATAACTTCTACAACAACTCTGTATTTTTGAAGCTTGAAGATAATGATTATCTAGACTCTCAATGGATTAACAAAAAATTATGAGAGAAAATTAAAAATATCTTCATTTGTGTTCTAAAAACAGAAAAAAGTTTTATAGTCTTATACTCTGGCTTTCAACATCTACAAAAACAAATATTATTTTACTCTTAGTAAAATAAATAAATAAAAAAATAAATAATAAAAAATAAATAAATGATAACATGATGGAATTATGAAGTTTACTTGTCTTAAACTGAGAAGCTGAGAAAATTGCCTCCTCCTCACACAAGCAGGCTGCTGTGTCCTTAACTCCTGGTGCAGGCATGAAGACACAAACTCAACAAGTCTGAAATATTACATGCAAAACATTACTTTTAACAATTACCACTTCAGCAGCCTCAACATAATTATGCTAGTCTTTATTACATATTGCCGTTTCCTTTAGGAAACTACATTCAGTTTAACCGCGAAAAAGAAGATAAGGAATTAATATGTAAATGTGTTAATAACCGTCTATTAACACCTCAAAAAGTGCAAATATTGTAAAATCTTATGTAAATATGAAATAAGACACTCACGGACGTTATATTAAAATAATCTCTTCCGTTCAGTAAAAGAGGCCGTTAAGACCTCCGTTTCTGAGGCGAAAACCGCGCCTGCATATTTTTCAATATAAGCTCTTTTCGGATTATTTTCGCCTTCCATGAAACCTCAAAATACTCCCGGATACAAACAATGAATGATGACTTTACATTTTTATTCTTTACTTACCATAAATGTCTTTCACTCACTTCTCGCTTCTTTCACACTAAGATGGCGGCTTCTCGCACTGGTGTCGTCCGATGTTAACGTGATGTGTGTGCTCTCTTTCACGTCCGCGTTCCCAACCCAGCACCGCTGGGTCATGATCAAGACCAACTGTCAACCCAAAATTGGGTTAAAACAACCCAACGTCCTTACCCAGTGGTCTCAACCCAGCATTTGGGTTGAAAAAATAACCCAGCATTTTTTAGAGTGTAGACCTGTTTTAAAACCTTTTTTAAAAACATTTTAATTGAGGAGTAAGTAGTCTAATCTTATCCTCGCAGTGCGTCAGTTATGTGGTAATTATTGCGGTGCAAATTAATTGTACTTTTAATAATAAAAGTAACTTCATAATAATAATAAGCCTAATAAAAATAAAAATGTAACAGACCTACATTAATTGGAAATGCCAAATCCTCTTAATTTTGCCAATAATTTATGTTTTTGACAATATCTCTGGCTATCGTAGATACAAGACCATCGTCTTTCGACGCACCCCAGCAAGAGGAGGTTTTCGCGGGGCAGACAGCACGTTGCCTGTTACGTCGTTTGGGCTGCGTTGTTGAGCGCAGTGGCACTGATATTTCACACTTTAAGGTCTTTTATTTTACAAACGTAATAGGATTAGTCCAACGAATCGTTCGGTTTGTAATGCGCACCGAACCGAAAGCCTCGTACCGAACGATTCAATATGAATACACGTACCGTTACACCCCTAATTATATTAGTGCTGTCAAACGATAAATCGCGATTAATCACATCAAAATTAAAGGCTTTTGTTTACATTATATATTTACGTGTACTGTGTATATTTATTATGTATATGTAAATACACACACGTACAGTATATATATTTTTTAAATATTTACATGTACATTTATATATTCATATTCTTATATTTTATATTATATACACGTAAATATATTTAATATATAAACATAACATATTTTTTCTTAAATATATACATGCATGTGTTTGTATTTATATACAAATAATACATATACACAGTATACACAAGTATATTAATTACATAAACAAAAACTTTGGTAACACTTTATAATAACTGCACACTATGAATCATTAGGTAAGCATTAGTAAATTGTCAGTTCATCCTTTATAAAGCATTGTCCCAACATTAATAGTCATTACTAAGCAGTTTATAAATACAGTTATAAATGCCTTGTTCTTGATTTATAAGCATATCTATTACAAAGGAGATTTAAAGGCTCAGTTATCTTCCTAACAGAAATAAATAAATAAATAAAAAGTAAAAAATAAATAAACACAACACAGAGGGATACAGAACTCAGAAATATTTATTTCAAGTGTACACTTGAATTTTTTTTGCTTATTATTCTTTTCTTTTTTTTTTTTCTTTTTTATCAAGTGTACAGTTGTACAGCTTCATTTTTTTGAAACTGTGTTCTCTATCCTTCTGTGTTATGTGTTTGTTTAACTTTTCTGTTTGGAAGATAAATGAGTCTTTAAATCTCCTTTGTAAATGCTTTACAAGGTGTAAATTGTCCTCACTTTAGATGAGCTTACAAAAATAGATGGCTGGCAACTATTTAATGTTTTAAAACTACCTGACTTAATCATGAATTACAGCCGGAATAGGTTTTAATAATGCATTTATTAACACACTGAGCAACTGTCATCATATGTCTAAATAATACGATTGAATGTACATTTAAATAGTTTATTAATCATTTACTTACACTTTCTAAATGATCTTATGAACCACTAACGGCTCCTAAATAACTGGTTTGTAAATAACGTAATAATTTAGAAATGATAAATTGATTGTTAATAAAGTATGAAAATACAATTATTAAACATTACAGATATGCTCAAGAACAAAACATTTATAGCTGTATTTATAAACTGTTTACTAATGCCTAATAATGCTGGAACTATGCTTTATAAAGGATGAATTGACTATTTACTAACGCTAACTAATGATTCATAGTGTGCAGTTTTTATAAAATGTTACCAAAACTTTTATTTTGGATGTGATTAATCGTGATTAATCGTTTGACAGCACTAATATGTATATACCGTGTTGTGTATTTACATTTTTCTGCTAAATAAATTCTGGTAAATCATTTTTTTTCTGGCAAATTTTCCTTTGAAAATAATGTTTTAATAAGAATTTAATAGTAGTAGTACTATCATTACATTAAGTAATATTTCTGTCACGGCTTGAATTGACAATATTTTTATCAAAAGAAATGGTAAAATGCTCATGAAGTGACCCTCAAAGCAGTTCTAGAGATTATGTTAGTGTGTTCATGTACTCATAAATTGAGGCGGCAGAGGCTGAAAACACTACGAGCATCACACGCATTTCAGTATGTGTGTAGTAAACGAAACGGTGCCTCTGTGCCATTCATTCACAAAAAGACAAGCAGAACATGCAGGATTCATATTTAAATGGTATTTTTGTGGCTTATTCACAGACACTAGTCCATATAGCGCTTTTATTTAAGTGCACTGACTTTTGATTTATTATCCAAAATTTGGCAAATTCTGTGACATTCTGCATTAAACAGTAAATTCCATTTTATGACTGGATTGCACGATTCCATCCGCATTTTCACAAGGCCTTAGGTATGTGCCAGTCAATATTATCAGAAACTGATAAAACGAGAGAAATTGTTAAATTAATTCATTATTTATTGAGCAAGGATGTACTGATCAAAAGTGAGATCGGACTACATTAATTTTCATTTTTGGGTGAACTTTCCCTTTAACTAGTGATGTAACTATACTTGTTTTTCTCGTCTGTTTCTCTCTCTCTTCTTTGAGGTTTTTGTTTTTCCTTTGTTGCCCTTGATATGTAGCACCATCCAGACGGCCAGCCCCGGGGAAAGCGCTAACTCACCGTCAGAGCTCTTCCCCGGGGTAACACCTTGACAGTTCCTGATCAATTCCCTCCTCCAGTCCAGACTGAAGCCATGCAGCCAAAGTCTTTGACAGATGGACAGAAGGAAAGAAAGAGAGAAAGAGAGGGAGAGAGCAGATGATGTCAGGCTGTTCATTTAAAGGTGACGTGTTTGGTCAGACAGAGGCAGCAGCTCACATGATTGATGTGCAGAAATTAACCTGTCCATCAAAACTGAAATTAGATGAGAACTGGAATGACTCGCATTTGAATACGCAAAAACCCTGGAGAAATGACAAAAAAAAGGAAGAAGGAGAGAGGTGAAACAGTGACAAGAGATGCGAAATACAGAAAAACATTCAGCTGTGTGAAGTGTATGAATTATACACACAAAGCCCGTCAAAAATGGAGATGGAGAGTGATTACAAAGCGGCCAGAGATGATGTTGACTCACAGATCGCTGCGTGGATGAAAATGTAAATAACGTTAGGCTACATATTTTTCAGATCTGATCTTGAAAGGTCAAAGAGAGGAGTTTCAGAATGATTTGTTTGTTGTACCGCTGCTCTTGCTGACTGAAAAACTCATACTCTGAAAAACGCACAAATCCAATGATTTATTCACTGCAAATACACTATTCAAACTGACATAAAAATTACTGCAATACTATGGTACTGTGAGATATATATCCTAACTGTATATACCATAGTACAGAATGGATACCATACTAATACAGAGCTGTTCAGTGGCCCAAGTGAACTAAAACTAGAGTAGAAAATAAAGTTTTAGAAATACTTCTTGAGTACCAGATGAGAATATTGGAATGATTTCTGAAGGATCATGTGACTGAAGACTGGAGTAATGGCTGCTGAAAATTCAGCATATCTGTGGCCCAAACTGAACTGCAAACAGAGTACAAAAAAAAAAAAAAAATGGAAGACAGAAAGGAGAATACTTTGACACTTCTGAGTGGAGGAATTACCCACTAAAGTCTTCAGAGGCACCACTAGACTTTACACACAATGAACATATTTGACCTGGGGCTTCACACGCCTATTCCAAGGTCTGTTTGTCAAAATCATCGCCCTAGCAAAAAGGAAAGGAAAGCTCTCTCGTTTTCTTTAGATTTCACCGTCTTGCTTTCTGGCTGACAGCAGGCACAGGTTTAGCTCACAGGATAAAACTGCTCACTGCTGTTGTGCTGCTGGACCTCTCTGAATTGGTTTGATGTTATGTGTTGTTGTTTTTTTTCTCCTTGTGTTCAGTTTTTGCATGGCTGCTGCATGTACCTTTGACCTGGTCCCAGTGCCCGGCCAAAAAACAGCCTCTTCAAAAGAAGGATACAAAGGAAACAGGCTTCAGTTAACTTAAAAGCTTCTGTATCCCTAAAACATGTCTAGGTCACATTTCACCCTAAAAACAACCATAAAACAAATTCATGGCTCAATGATCATGGCTCTAATGTATCTGCATGTATATAATCATATGTATACTACTTTTTTATTTAAATAAGCATACATTAATAGCACACTGTTAAAATATCTGGTTAAAACAGCAATATATGAATAATAAAATGAAAATAAAATATCTTTATATGTCATATGCCATGCAGGAATTTCTAGGAAAACTATTTTTTTTTTTAAATTTATTTATTTTTTTACCATAACTTATATAATCCATAGTTCTTAATACCAAAAGGTGCTTGTGTCATCCCCCTTTAAAATGAATTCCACTTAGTTTGATATTTTATGCAATGCACTTACATTCAGACAAGTGTGAATTAACTTTTAGGGCCATTATAAATCTGTTTACAGAATACGTCAAGGGTTCTACTATATGGGATAATTTATCTTCGTAAAAATGACACTTTACAAACCAGGGAACGAATAACTTGAAGAAAAAGAATAAAAAATAAAACTCATATTCTGCTCTCTTTCTAGCATATGCTCTGGAATAAAATCAAATTCATTTGGAGCTACATGACAGCAAAAGGCTTACTAATAAAGAAAGAGATGAAAAAGTATATAAGACTCTTACCCATACACAAAACAAGATTTACCCAGAACAATAATAAAAGAACACATTGTTACGTACTTGTGACTTGAAAAGATGTAGCCAGGTTTATAGTTTGTTCGTAAGATTTAGAGGTAACAGAGATTTAATATTATAACCCATGGCTTCCCACAAAACCGGAGAAGACATTTGTATATGCAACTCATGAAATCTGAATTTAAGATATGGCAAATACACCTGCTAACACAGCATTTCTGTATCAGTAACCAATGCTAAATCCATGACAGGGTCAATTTAGTTCAAGATCACTGTTAATTGTACAGGCCACCAAAACAAACAAAACATGACTTAGTGTACCTTTAAGTCAATATAGAGTCCTTGGGACATCAAGTGTGTTTTTTGCAGAACGTTCTCACCACTGAGTGTTGGCAGGGATAATACAGGTATAACCTTGCAGACGAGGGAACTCAGGGGTTGAGAGTTTGAGAGCGGCAGTAAAAGTCTCGTCAGAGAGTTTAATGGCCGAACCCAGCGCTCCAATCCATTAGGAGCAGGGTTATGAGAATTAGAGCCCTTTATTCCACATCCATTAATACTGACTGCCAATAACACATTTCACTGCGCTAAGCTCTTCCACCAACCAAAAAAATAGATGGAAAAGAATGAATAAATGTAAAAAGCAAACTATAGAGTTTACAGTTTAATACTGTAAAAGTACTCTTTGGCAAATGCAGGAACTCACACTTTATATATGGAATATATGGACACACTTTTTTTACGGTCCAATTCTTGCTATTAACAAACCATTAACTACAACTTTTGCCTGAAAAAACTCCTAATTTGCTGCTTAGTTTGTAGTTGTTAAGTTTAGATATTGGGTACAATTAGGCTTTATAAGTAGACCTACTAATAAGCAGGCAATATGTTATTATAGGCATACTCAATAGCAACTAGTTAATAGTGAGAATTGGTCCCTATATTAAAATGTTACCATATATATCTGTACAACTTAAAATGTATCTGTACACGCATATTAACATTAATGTTACCATATAGAACTGTAAACTATCACCTTAGATCCACAATAAAAAGTGGACTGTTGAATACAAAAAAAATAAAAAATAAAATAATAATAATAAAAAAACCTCTGAAAAATGTAAAGAATATCTGCTTTTAAATGAGCATTCTTTACCACAAAAAAAAAAAAAATACAAAATAAAAATAAAAAATAAAAAAATATATAAAAAAAGCTCAACTAGAGACAAACTTTTCCCTTAAGCTTAAATTATGTACCTGATGCAAACAAAATGAGTTTGAAATGAGTTCAAAATGAGCCCGCTAGAGTTTTACAGCCTTAGATCTGTACAGCATACTTTTGGCAAGTGCAATGCTGCAATTTAAGGTCCCATTTTGGTTAAAGTCTTAGAGGTTTTATAAAGCCGAAACTTTTCTACAGGCACACTAATATAGACCCAGAGGAATGTGACACGACTGAAAATACTAGTGCAAAACTGAAGCAAAAATTATTTGTTGTTGAGATGTGGACCCGGCTGAAGGAGTTTTGACATGCTGGACAATGAAAATTTCTATTCATATTGAGCACACAGTCATGTTTGGGCACAATATTTTGGTGTTAACAGCACAGGCACATACAGACAAGAAATTGCCTCTCCTCATATTCAATCGTGTGCATGTTTGTATGTATGAGTGCTGTCCAGCGATCCAGACGCTGCCTAAATTCCGGCGGGGTGCATTCCTGGCAGGACGGGATAGTTTTAGAAGCCTGCAATAATAAACAGCTCACACAGCTCTCGGAGATCTGCCCCATCAGCTCATCTGTCTCTCTCTCTATATATACTCACTCCTCCTTATCCTCTTTCGTTTATTTTCAGTCCATGTCTATGTCTTTATGTTGGACATATTTATCTGTGTGTGCTGTATGTACAGATGTGTTGAAACATGAGTATATTTGTATAGTATAACTAGTGAGCATAAAGAGCATCGCTCAGTGAAGAAGCACATCTCGGCCGTCCAACACAAGCGGTTTTGTGTGTAACTGTGAGTTATGTCAAAAAAACAAAGAGTGATCCAGGACTGTGGAGGCCTGAGTTCATGCTCACTAATGTCACAGGAAGTGGCTGCCAAATAACTGGGATAGAGGTTACTTTAACAGTTGTACTTCACTGCTCCTGTCCCAAGACATGTAAAACAATTCTACAGCTTGTTTATTTGTATGTCTCACAAACAAAAGGAAATGTTACCACAGAAATATTATAGTTCCTTGGAAATTAACCATGGTAATACCATGGAATTTTGAAAATGCCAGAGGGTCCAAATATCTGAGAGGTCTCGGAGGCAACGGAATTTGGTTACTCTTTATTTTAAGGTCCAATTCTCGCTATTAACAAACCATTAACTAAGACTTTTGGTAACAGTTTATTTTGATAGTCCACTTTAGACATTCTACTAACAGTAAGTAACTTTGCAACTACGTCAACTAGCAGTCATTAGAGTATTTGTAGACTGTCTGCTTAATATTTTCTAACACTTTATTTTGACATACTGACTATTAGAAACTTTGCAAGTATATGTCAACTTATTCTACTAACCCTAAACCTAACCTTAGTCTATTCTGAGAGTTAGTAGACATGTAGTTGACATGCAGTTACAAAGTTACTTATAGTTAGTTGAATGTCTAAAGTGGACTATCAAAATAAAGTGTAACCAGACTTTTGCCTCAATAAACTACTAATTTTCTGCTTATTAAAAGGTAGTAAGGCAGTTGTTAAATTTAGGCATTGGGTAGGATTAGGGATGTAGAATATGGTCATGCAGAATATATGCTTTATAAGAACTAATAAACAGCCAATATGTTAATAATAGACATGCTAATACACAACTAGTTAATAGTGAGAATCGGTCCCTATACTAAAGTGTACCTAGGAATTTTGTAGAAGATCTCAGAGAGTTTTGAAAGCAAACAAGAAGTACCAATTTGGATATAACCTATTTCATGCCTTCTATACATGGACTGCCTTATTTATGTTAGAATATGCTATTTGGGCAAAAATATGAGAGAAATTCAATGCTAAAGTAATTTATGTCAATAATTCTTTGTCATATAAAATGTAACAATGTATGATTTACGTGTAAAATATAGTTCATGTAAAAAAAACGAAGATGTGGCCTGCTTTGACACAATCGAGCTCACATACTTCCATTTCTGTCTATCATATCCATCCTTCTGCTCAAGATTCAAAGTCTCTATCTCACATTGCCCTTGAATTTGATATGTTTCTGACAATTGTCTTTTATCTGCGTCTGAAGATTTTACGGTCCATCTTGGTGCCTGTTTAACATGAATATGTTTTCTTCTTTTTGATCTCTCTCTTTCTTTCTGTCTGTGGCCTCTTCAGGGTTCCTATTGATTTTAGTTTTGGACAGAATGCCAAGGCTGTAAGATATAAATCAGACTCTATAAGCAGCAGAAAATGTCAGGCTAGGATTACACCAGTGTGCATCATCGTAAGACGCTCCAGAGCTGATTGTGCATCTGGGTTTAACATGTGACCTTTGACACGGATCAATACTGCTGACTTCACCCATGGTTTGGTTAGCATCATCTGGATAAAAAAAAAAAAAAAAAAAAAAAAAAAAACATATTCCATTACTGGTGGCCATTGCAAATAAGGTGTGAAAGGGAATGTGCATACTGTATAAATTGAAGCCACAACTATAGGCTTACATTATGCACAGATGATGCAACCAGCCTCAAGTAACTGGCTCAAAAGTGTGGTCCTATGATCAAAGTTGGCAGATTTCAAAGCATGTGCTTCCTGAGCCAGACAAGTAACAGCCACTGCTAACGGCTAACAGGGAGTTTTCTCTAGGTATAAGACCTGCTTGGACTGAAAACTGTATAATTAGCTTATAAATCCCCTGTGCAGTATTTTAAACAATGGATATATAACTGCAATTGTTACTGTAGGTTTAAAGCATATCCATAAAAATCAAAGTGCGGTGGGTGAGGAGCGGGGGCAGGTGTGTATGGGAAATTGAAAGCAGAATATGAATCTAGTGCCACAAATTGAGCAGCAAATAAAGTTAGATTGAAGAGATCAGAAACAAAGGAATACAGCTGCGCTCTGCTCCTGCCATCTGTGCTTTCTGTAAATTTAGCGAGTGTGTGATGAGGTGAAAATTAAAGCAGCTTAACGGAAAGTTGTGTTGAAAGTCCCCAGCTCTACTCACACATATGGTCCTTAAATCTATATATGCAACAATTTGGGATCATTTTGTGAGAAAGCGCCTTCCAAGATCATAAATGTGAAGGTAAGACGTTTGAGTCCTGTGTGGAAAATGACTCAAGCCCAGCTAAACGCACACACACTCTCTCACAGACGGGTCCGGGGCATTTTGTGTCGCTGCCTTGTCCATTAATCTCTCTGGAGACGTCACCTCGTCAAATCACCTCTTGTTCGGTGGTATCTGTCCCAAAACAACATCACCGTCTGGTGCCACGGACTCACAGTATCACACACACAAACACACTGTCCCACTCGGTCCCCCTGGCATTGGCTTTTACCCAGAATGCCATTTCCTGTGCCTTGATATGATCAGCGTTGGGAACAGAAAGTCCTCAACATTCTTTTCCCATGATTCCCGTGTGGCATGTGGGTTGGGGGCAGAAGTGCGGCTGCTGAGCTCATGATTAGTAGCCTGCAAATCAAATTACTCCAAAAATATTTGCCCAAACAAGTTTTTGTTGCATTTTTGTGACTCACTGCTCTGATTTCTAGTGCAGATACATAATTTCTGTCACCATCTAATCACGCACCACTTCACGTCATTGTTTATTCACCCTCATGTAACTTGAATCTCATTCCGAATATTCACACCAGACACGTTCATCTCAATTTTTGTTCCAGGGAAGAAAGAAATACATATTTGGAATGTCAAGACAAACATCTTTTTGGTGAACTAACACTTCCTGCAAAGAAATTTGTATAAGATCTCTGAGAGTTTTGAAAGCAAAGTTCACCAGTTTTGATATAGCCTACTTTTCATTCCTTCATCAGTTTATACATGGATAGCATTATTTTTGTTAGAATATGTTATTTGGGCAAAGATATGACAGAAAAATTCCACGCCAAAGTAATTTATTTATGTCAATAATTATTTGTCTGTGGATTCCAAGGGATCTCAGGCAGGTAAAACATTAAAGTTTAAATATGCCCTTCATATGAACAGGACATTTGTCAGAAAATCTCTTTCTCTATGGACTTTTCAGCAAGAAACTGTGATCACAGCTCCTTGTGTTCCCATGACAACCAGACACTGTTCAGATCAGTCAGGTTGAGAATTTGCCCAGGACACTGACCCAAATGAGTCTTTCCTTGTGCTGCTATGCATAATTATATGATGACAAAATTATGAATTGTAGCTTGTGTATGATGCGTGTGCTTGCATGTAAAACAAAAGACTTCACCATCAATTAAGAGCCATAGAAATCGTAAAGTAATTAAAGGAATGTATTCTGTATAAATGAAGGTTTATATTCAGCATTTGTGGTATAATGTTGATTAGAACATAATTTAGAATCGTCTCTCAGTTGTTGTTTTTTTTTAAAGCAAAAATCTCAGTAAAGCACTTAACATACATGTTAACATGAATCTAGATCAGTGTGTTAGATCAGTCTTTCCACTTTGATGTCGAAACAACATAATGCAAAAATACCAGATCTATCGACATTTCCTGGTCATTTTTGCATGTTATGTGCAAAGAAGGGGCTGTTTAAGTGGAGCAAGGTTGTGGAATGAGTTGAACTTATTTCCTGTGTAAATCTACATTATACAACAAATGTTGTTATGGGGAAAACAGAACATTTCTGTGCAGAGGGTTTAATCAAGACAGCATTTATGGAGTGCCGGTGTAACAAAGAGGATTCAAAATTAGATTTTTTTTTTGTTTTGTTTTCAAAGAGAGAGATAAGAGAGAATAAACTCAGAGTTAAAGACAAAAAGAATAGTGAGACCTGTGAAATCCTGCTTTAACACCTTTGAATATGTCAAATTAATTCAATGTAAAAAGCTCAAGTGCTAACAGCTTGAGCTTTTTACAGCTTTTTACAGTATGAAAGAGAACAAATCCCATTTTTTCTGCTGTGAAACCTATAGGTTTACAAAACTAAGTTTTGTCTAATATAAAATTAACCTAGCCTGAGAAAAAAATAAATAAATAAATAAAATAAAATAAAAATTGCATTCTTCAAATGTCTGTAACACTTTAAAGCAGTGATTTGTAATAAAATGTCTTAAAGGGGTCATAAAATATAGAATCAAAATGTTGGTAACACTTTAGTAGAGTGACCAAATCTCACTATTAACTAGTTGCTTATTAGCATGCCTTTTATTACCATTTTGGCTGTTTATTAGTGCTTATTGAGCACATATTCTGCATGACCATATTCTACATCCCTAATCATACCCAATACCTAAACTTAACAACTACCCTAATTATTAATAAGCAGCAAATTGGTAGTTTACTGAGGCAAAAGTCGTAGTTAATGGTTTGTTAACAGCAAGAATTGGATTCATTGGAGAACTGGATTGGAGAATAGGGGAAGTATGACCAAAATGTTTTGTTTTTTTTATATTTGCACATATAAGAGGTTACTCTACAATAAAACATACTGGAAGTTTCAGAACTCAAAGCTAACTTCCCTAGTTTAAAATATGAATTATTCTTTTTAACCCTTCTAGAAGGCCCAGATTTGAAATCAGGAGAAGACCGTCAAACTCAGACATTGTTCTCTCGGTGGATGTAAAGAAAATGCACCTAAAAAAATAAAAATATTGCATGCCTGAGTGACTGAGAGATAAAGCTTTTGTCTGTTCTTCACATTTCACAATGGACTTTTGTGAATTATTCTTAACATGCTGCTGGTTTTTCAAAATAACTTTTACTGAAAGGTAAGGCAGTGCCACGCATTTTGTTCTCAGGGGGCAGCGCAGGTTAAGTACATTTATTTTGAATAAATTACAGTGTGCTTGTTATAACCGCCAAACCAGTGTTTAACTCCATCAAGCCATCAAGTGTATGACTGTTTTAGTGTTGCTAATTAAATCAGTACATACCCGCATACATGCAGCATCTTTTATAACATGAAAAATAATAATAGTACCAAAAATTAAGCCATTGGGCAAGCAAAAGCATTTACCACACTAAAAAAGACAATCATTGTGGTTGCATTGTTTCAACTTCTTTTGCCTCAAGATCTGACTCTAGCTCAAACATATCTACTGTATCAAAGCACTTGGCATCTCGAGTATCAAAACACACAATATATGCTGCAAAGTAGGGCATGTATACGGAGCGATAAAGTTAGCCAATCACAGCAGTGGGTGTTTACTTCAGTTTCTGCAAGAGATAATGGTGCTGGAGGTAGAATTTTTGGTAACACTTTATTTTAGGGTCTCTTAACTAGTTGCTTATTAGCATGCATATTACTAGAATATTATCCATTTATTAGTAGTAATTAAGCACATATTAATGCCTTTTTCTACATGACCTTCCTACCCAATACCTAAACTTAACAACTAGCTTACTAACTATTAATAAGCAGCAAATTATGAATTTATTGAGAGAAATATCGTAGTTAATAGTGAATAAGTGTTCCCTATTCTAAAGTCTTACCAATCATTCTAATATGATGCTTTGGTGCTAAAGAAACATTTCTTATAATTATCAGTTGAAAACAGTTGTGTTACCAATTTTTTTTTAACAAAGAGTGAAAATGAGGATGAAAAATTTGACCTCTGTTGGTGCAAAAAACTTCATAAACTAACCTCGAGAAATATAACATAAAAATCTGAAACTGGTAACATCCTTTCGAACCTTTCAGCATGACTATTTACTGAAAAAGCAAAGAAGAATCTTTATTTTTTCTTTTACAGGCCTTTTTCTACACCTCCACTGTTTGTGGAAAGTGGCAGGTAACTTAAGTAAATGGCACATTATAAGGGCTAAGCGTGAATGAGACACATGCATCTCTCTCTTATGTGCACAGATGATTATTAATGCTTCTCTGGGTAGCATGCTATCAGCTGATGGCTGTGCGGCCGACACTAGCGGGCATATGTAACATGTCATCACTTCTCACCGTGGCTTGTCATCACTTTCTGCCGAGGCGGCCTCCTCCATTGCACATTTATGAATGTTTCAGAACAACGACACGCAATTCGTCTGATGGAGAGCGGTGGAGTGAGTGAGTGTGAACGGGACGATCCCTGCTGCAGCTCTATTAATACACACAATACAGAGAGATCCAGGGCACTCATTAATGCTCTTCAAACGTGGCAGAAGCTTCATATTTGTGTCGAGGAACTAATATCAGCTGGCTGAAACAGAGTGAAATACAGTACTTTTGTTTGGATAAACACTCCTAAGCTTATTTCTCAGGGTCTGAGTTACACGGACACCCACATTTAATATTTCATTAGTTAGAGGGGCCTAAATCTATTCACTGAGGGAGACAGAGAGAGATGCAAGAGGTCTGATGGTTGTCAGTGTGGTCAGCAATCTTCGCCGG